>WBMV01006294.1:8430-379639 GCA_013396655.1 Campylorhamphus procurvoides | reverse complement strand
TTCTGCTAAGGAGGTCCACCATCCACAGAATCGAGCATGGTTCTGATGTTCCAACATGAGATTGTCAGTTTGAATGCACCTTTGGAGGCAGAAGTATACTTTTGTCTTTTTGTCTTTGTTTGTGTCTGACACCAAAGAAGATGCCTGTAAGCCAGCTGGGTGAAGGGTGGAGATGAGCCTTGGTTAGGCCACCTTTCCTAGGCCCCTCTCCATATGGAGTAAGCAGTGCTCTCCTTGGAAAAGGCTGCTTGGTCATTCAGGATGCTGCCAAACCAGACTGTCATCTCCGGGTCAGTCTCGAGTGACCAATGCCCTGAACCGCCTGCATGCAGGGTTGGGGCTGTGGCTTCCAGTGCACCTTATCAGCTGCCGTTTCATCCCTCACCTGTCGCTAGAGGGCTTTGCAAGTGTGGGAAGACCCCTAGAGCCTGCACAATGGATTTTTTAAGTGAGGTGCAGCGTGTGCAGAACTGGTCCCACCCTTTAGTCCTAAGGTTCATCTGCCAGGGCCAAGCAAGCTTGGACAGTGACAGCGAAGTCATCAGGATGCAGGTTTGGTTAGAGTATCCTTCTCTCAGATTGATGGCCTTACAGGGCTAAGTGAGCTCCATCTGCCCAGGTTTTCCACTGAAACAGCAGAAATATTGAGACTTCAGAACAGTTCAGTTGCTGTAGGTCTCAGCATCAGAGACCTCCACATCAGACACTTGAAGTTGTATCTCCTGCAACTGTGGCCCTCCTGTCCACTCACCTTAGGCTAGAAATTTCTCAGGATGCCTTTTCAAGAGACAGAGGACCTGGAAGGTGCTTGCAGAGATGTGATGAAGAAACTATGGTTCTCAAGGCCTAACTTCCCGAGAAAGCTGCTTGGAAAACATTGAGGAAAGTAGAATATGTTATTTTATATTTTTTGCTTTTACAGAAGTTAATGGACTTGAGAGCATTCTCACAATATGTTTCTGTTTGCAAATCAGAATTTTCCAGTGAAAAATGTCTGCATTTGAGAAATTCCTGACTGGTTTCCAAGAAAAGCAGATACTTTAAATACTAACTGCTCCTCTCACTTTTTAATACAAAAATTTTTCAAATGTAGAAAGAATAAAGAAAAACAGTTGCCAGGTGTAGTGATGTATTATTATTATGTATTTGAGAAGATTTTTACTGACAAATATCAAATTCTTTTTGCACTGAGGTAATTATTTGTTAAATCTATTTTTTCTCCTGAAGAACAACATTTTATAAAATGTCGTGTTTCCTCTTGTGTTTGTGTTGTGTCCTCTTTTCCTCTCTGACTCATACAATACACAAAGCCACATGAACACACGCACATGTGCACTCCTGCACACTTTTCCAGAGGCTTGAATGACAGCCAGTCTTGTTGCAAAACTCACCATTTTATAAGAATGATACATTTTCTTTTTCCCCAGAGCACTAAATTACTCAGAAAGGACTTGCTTCTACACAGCTGTCATTGCACTGCCTTGCATTTCTGCCCACTTGCCTTGTTTGCAAAGGGATGAGGACTCAGGAAGGATGAGTGGGTGGTGGTGGTTGGTTTCTATTTGGAGGAAAGTATTTGGAAAACCGTAGAGTTCTTTCATCTGTCAATGATATAACAGAGTCTGACATGCCTAGCAGTAGGCAGAAGCAGCTGTCAGTAGTAGTATAATTTATTAGTATCTCTTCTTGTATAAGTGGGCTGACAGACTAACATGGGAGCAAAGAGGAAGTCTGCCAAGTCATCATCTTGCACCTCAGGCTCGGACTGCCTATGGCCCACTGTGCAGTGTACAGAGCATTAAATATGTATTGAGTAGTTCAATGGCACAGTCCACCAACTGCATTGTCAGTGATAAGGAAAATGTCTGAGGCATTGCTTCCTCCTCCAGTTGAGTGCCCCATGCCCAACCAGAATCCTTACCAGGAATAGCTAGAGTTGTCCACAACAAAATGGAGCCTGGAAGAATTTTTTGTGCATGTTGTAAAACAGAACCAAACTGACATTAAAAACCAAGGGTGATGGATAAAAAAAAGTGTTTTAAAACCCACAGAGTAGCAATATATAATATAATGTATATAATAGTTAGCAAAAGACATCAATTTGGCCATTGACTTTGTGCTGTTGATGTTTAATATGAGTGAGTTACATCTTATAAAAAAGAGGATATCCACTGTCTGTGCTTATTACGTGAATATTAGAAAGCGGTGATTAATAGAAAACACGTTTTTTTAGTTCTTACTACTGCTTTGGAAAATATCAGAAAGAAGGTGTCTCACAGGCACTCCTGAGAGTTCCCCACACAGTACCACACATGGATTCCAGTACAACATAAACTGGTGTTCAAAAAACTTGTTTTAAAAAACCAAAACCAAAACAAAAACAATCTTTACCATCAATGTTAAAAAAACAGTATTTCCTCACACTAGTTCCTGCAACATGGAAGTTGTCTCTGAGTCTGTGGTTTTCAGAGGAGGTTTTTTTGAGGGATTTCTCTGGGGTTTTTTTCCCTGTAGTAGTTAATGTAAACTAGTATGAATAGTATACTCTACTACAGTAAAGTAGCTATAGTAAGTCATGGTAACAACTGGTAGATAATAATATCTTATTAGTGAATCCTGCAAATGCCATATTAAGGGACAATCAAAATAAAAAAATCCAAGCAGTTTTTAGGAACTTATACCTCCAAGTATCATGAACATGATTGCAGGCAAGAGCTCCTCCACTACTTCAGGTTCATTATCTTAAAGAGAATACTGTGAGCCTTTTAAAAGTCTTTACCCTGCAACAGAGAAATAGAAACTGAATTAACACTTGCCTCAGCTTGATAATGAAGACAGAGAACAATTCCTAAGTCAATCTATTTTTAATTGATACTGCATTTTTGCTGTTGGAGAGAAAAGTAGCAGTGATTTGAAGGACGGCTCAAATGGTAAATGGTAATAATGTTGTTCGGATTCTCCATGGTCCTACAAAAAGAGTAAAGTCTTATGCTGAAGTATTTTTTACACTTCTGTTTTTTCATCCTCTCAGCCAATTGAAATTATATGTCTTTAATAAGAACTACACAAATCATTATTTTATGCAGCTAAGATCTGAAAAATACATTTCAGTGTATTGTATGCAAAGATTTTGCTGATCTTAATAGTTGCATAGGTGCAACTTACACTTGCTGGACACTGAGAAATAGGAATCTACATTAACATTTCTGCACTGGACTCAGTCTTCCCCTCTACCTTCTCCCAATGACAGAAAAACAAAGGCATCATTTAAGTCAATTAAATACATGAAAATAAAACCCTGATTATAATGCAATTTTGAGTATTAAATTTGTTTTTCAAACAACAAAAACAGAGTAATATTGAATATTTTGCTCATATTTTAGACCTCAACTTCATAGTTATGTAAACTTTGGTGAAAACAGTAAACTGTACTGGTAAAATATTATTCCATAACTAATATTTAGTTTCTTGCAACTTCCTTTGAAGTAGTTTGTACTGGTGGCCACAGCTGTTTTCCCTGATTCTTTTGGTAGCACAGAACAATGC
Organism: Campylorhamphus procurvoides; assembly: GCA_013396655.1. Lineage (NCBI taxonomy): Eukaryota > Metazoa > Chordata > Aves > Passeriformes > Dendrocolaptidae > Campylorhamphus > Campylorhamphus procurvoides. The sequence goes on along the minus strand of WBMV01006294.1, from coordinate 376,093 downwards.
TGAAAGGAACAGGAGAACCCACCTGATCAACATGTAGTTTGAAGACTGATGTTATCAGTGGAAATTTGGTTTTTTTCAATTATGAGGCAGTTTATATGGCACCACTCTTGCTGGAGACTGATAGGGTCCACCTGTCTAAAAGAGTCTATTGTGGTTTAGGAACTGTGTTCTCTAATTTAGTGCCCCCTGCCCCCTCAGACTTCAAAACCACACACTACTCACTTCCATGCCCTCCTCTCTTCTTCCACTTTTGGGTGGTGGGGTGGCTGGAGAATTGGAGGCATAAAAGGCAAATATCACTGGTTGAGATAAGAACAATTTACTGGAAACAGCAATCAGATAAGAAAACAAATAGTATCAGAAAAAATATTAATAACAAAAAAGTATAAGGTAAGGAAACCATTTACACAAATAATACCTTGTGTTGGTTTAAAGGTAAGCCACTGGGAAAAATGAACCCAACTCAAGAGAGATTACAAGTCAGAGTTACAATTTATTTAAAAAGATTACAATGATATAGACAAAAAATTGTGTTTAACTCACAAAAAATAGATGTGTATCCCAGCACACTGGAACACAAACAGTATGGTGTTCACTGGTCCCTGTGTGGAGCACCACGTGGTCCCCCTGAGTACGAAGTAAAAGGAAAGGAAAACCTGTTGGTGAGGATGATGGTTTGCAGCCTGGCTGAGCGTGGCAGTCACAGTCCTGTTGAGGTTCTCGTCTTCCTCTGGATCCATCGAATGGTACCAGAAGTCTCAAAACCCAAAGGTTATATATGCTAAAGTTCAGGCGGGAATGCCCAATACCTCCTCAGGGTGAAGAGTTGCACAATTGGTGATTTAACTCTGTGAGTCATGGGATATTTTTGGAATCTTTGATGGCCCATTAGCAGATATGACCCCTCAGTCTCGGTGCGAAGGTGCTAATGACTCCCCAGAGGGGAGTTATTACAGCTGGGTCATTGTTGTGAAGACAGAAACACTCCCCGCTCTATCTCACAGGGTTCCTTAACACCCAGCTTGTAGCCTAAGGCGTCAGGTGTGCCCTGGGCAGCTGCTGCTGCAAATGGTCCATTATTAACAGTTCATTAGAAATTACATAGAGGGTGTAGAATACACAGTTTTGATTACACCCACGCAGTGATAAACTGGTCTGGGCTGCTGTAACTAGGACACACCTGACCATTTCTGCCCTCCATGCTTTCTCCCTAGAAGGAACACCCTTTTCCTCAGAAGCAAGGCAATGATGTGAGGTTGTATGGAATAACCTCCTAGACATGCTCACAGCCATGTCCCCTCACCTGCTGCCAAAAATACCCCCAACAAGAGAAAAACAACTAAAAACCTGCACCAAAACAAACAAACAACCAAGCCAACAGGAAAACAAAAAAAACAACAAACAAAACGAAAACCCCACCTCTGTCCTGGCTGAAACTACGACAGGGGAAAATGACTCTTGCCCATGAGTTAGCAGGGGTGACTGAGAGGGCTTTAGACAAAGTTTGAAGTGGAAAGGGGGTAACACCAGGCTTGCTAGAGAACAGCCTGGAGATGGCAAGCTAATGTTGGGGGTGAAATCCATAACCCAGCTGAAGTGCTTCTGCACAAATGCATGCAGTATGGGTAACAAACAGGAGGAGCCAGTAGCCACTGTTCAGCAAGAAAGCTATGACAGTCATCATCACGGAAACTGGGGTGTGGCAATGAATGCCTCTAATCTCTTCAGATGAGGAAGGAGAGGTGGTGTGGTGGCTCAGCATATTATGGAGTGTTTTGACTGTGCAGAGCTCAAGGACAATCCTTATAAAGTTCAGTGTTTATAGGTAAGAATCAGGTGGAAGGCTAACAAGGCTGACATTCTGATGGAAGTCTGCTATAGACCTCCCAACCAGGATGAAGAGACAGATGAAGTATTAGCAGCTGTCTGACATTTCATTATTGCAAGTCCTTCTTCTTGTGGAAGACTTTAACTTGCCAGACATTTGCTGGAAACTCAACAGACTGCCTAGAGGATGAGGGAAAAACTGGGGATGTAATCTAACTACTTTAGTAAACACTTTGAGAAAATCTCCCACAGCATTCCCCTGGAGAAGCTTGGACAGGTGCACTGATCACTGGTTTAAAAAACTGAATCATCAGGATCAGAGGGTGGTGGTGAATGGTGCTACATCCAGCTGGCAGCCAGTCACTAGTGGAGTTCCCCAAGGCTTAGTATTGGGGTGAGTCCAGTTTAATATCTATATTGATGATAAGGATGAGGGGACCAAATGCACTATCAGTAAGTTTGCAAAGGACACCAAGTGGAGTTGAGTGTTGATCTGCTGGAGGGTACGAAGGCTCTGCAAAGGGGTCTGGACAGATTGGATTGATGAGTTAAGGCCAAGGGTATGAGGTTCAACAAGGCCAAGTGCTGTGTCCAACACTTTGGCCATAATAATAGCATGCAGCACTACAAGCTGGGGTAAGAGTGGCTGGAAAGTGACCCAGTAGAAAATGACCTAGGGGTGCTGGTCAACAGCCAGCTGAACATGATCCAGCAGTGTGCCGAGGTGGCCAAATAGGCCAATGGCATCCTGGCCTGTATAAAGAATAGTGTGTCCAGCAGGACTAGGGAATGGACTATCCCTCTGTACTCAACACTGTACTCAACACTGAACACAAGTGCTGTGTTCAGTTCTGTCCCATCACTGCAAGGAAGACATTGAGGTGCTGGAGCGCTTTCAGAGAAGGGAAATGTACCTGATGAAGGGTTTGGAGAGTAATTCCTACGAAGAGAGGCTGAGGGAGTGTGGGTTGTTTAGCCTGCAGAAAAAGACACTCAGGGGAGACCTTATTGCTCTCTACAATTACCTGAAAGGAGGTAGTAGCAAAGTGAGGGTCAGCCTCTTCTCCCAGGCAACTAGTGACATGACAAGAGGAAATGGCCTCAAGTTGTGCCATGTGAGGTTGAGTTTGGACATCAGGAGGAAATTCTTCACTGAAAAGGTGGAAGAGGCTGGCCTTTTCAGTGGTGGAGTTAATCCCTGGAAATGTTCAAGAAACAACTGGATGTGATACCCAATGCTATGGTCCAGTTGATGTGGTGGTGTTTGGTCGAAGTTGGATTCAGTGATCTAGGAGGTTTTTTTCAACCTTAATGATTCATGATTCTGTTCTGTGACTCAACAGAATGTTTGTTGCTGAACCTTTGACCTGATCCATTCTCTCAGCTCCTGTGTTGATGGATGGATTTTTCAGGTGAATGTTAATTATTTGTTGCACTGAGAATGTTGAACAACTTTTTCCATACACTACATATGGGAGGAAAGAGCTTTCTGTATCTGATTACACAGCTGTCAAGTGGTCTTTGTAAGTGTGTCAGGGTTTCCTGAGATAGTTTACAGCAGTGTTGTCTTCCAATCGGAAGGTTATAGATCAGCGTATGGAAATGCTAAATAACCTCTAAAAGATATACAACTTCATTCTTCATAGGTACCACATTCAGAAATTATAAATCAATATTTCTCTTTGGGACAGAAGCAAAGCCTTTAGTCTGGAATCATATAGTCTTTGCAGAGACGTAGCTGGTGTCGTTACCAATCTTTCATATGTATAGACATTTCTGAAGCTGAAGTATATCTGCCTCATTGAGAAGGAACAGACTGTGCAAAATATCATCTTGTACAAAAATATTTTATTCCAGTTAATAAGAATATTCAGATTTGATTTCACCCTCCCAAAAGCATTAGGAAGATTCTATCTTAGTCTCAGTTTTGTGATCTTAATTCTTCTTGAATTCTGGTCTGTGCTTTAGTCTCTAGAATGTTGAAAAACAAATGGAAGAAATAATATAATAAAACCCCATAATAGAAATAGCATTTTAGTTTTATAGTAGAAGGAATAAGGAACATTTAGTTCTGAAAAAATTTCAGAAGTAAGTTTCTCAAGGATTTCAACATTAAAGAGAAATAAAATCTCTATTCCAGGGTCCTGAAATCTTGTATGGAATCCAAAAAACTACTCAAAGAATGTTAATAAATTAAGCTAGTTTATTATGCTTATTAGGAAAAAATATATAGCAGGCAAGAGAATGATTATAATATGCCAACTGATAATCTATTCTGGATCCAGAGCAAATCAGGTACCATAAGAGTAAAAAGTGCCTTTTTTTTTCTTAATCATTGCATTTAGGAACCTTAAAAATGGGTCACTGCTCCCATCATCATGGTTAATGTTAGGTTATTTGATAAAAGCTTGTCTTCACATACATGAAGGAGAACACAATCCCAGTGTCTCGGTTAGAGATATGAATGCCTGACCTGGACCTGAGGGGCTGTCCTAGGGGAACTTCAGCCACATTCCAAGTCAGCAAGAACCCCACATTCCAAGTCAGCAGAAGTAGTTTCCAAAGGCACTTCATAGGCAGAGTGGGCAGGGAGAGGGGTGGTGATGTGGGTCAGTGCCTAGGGGTTTAGGCAACAGCATTGAGGGATTGAACAAGACTCGTCATGGGATCTTTAGGGGAGAAGCTGCAAGTGGAGCTAAAGGGAGGGTCAAGGTCATTTGGGAAAGAGCAGGCAGAGCAAAGTAAAGGGATAGGGAGATAAAAGGGACTGAGCACATGTCAACAGTTTCTGTCAGTACATGTGTCTGGCTGTGCCCTGAACCTGATTAGCATAGTATCTTCTCTCTTCTTATGAAACTCCATTTTTAAGCAATTTTCTTCCTGAGGGACTTTCTCTTCTGTGTAACTCTGAGTGGGTGGGTCTGAAGGCTAAATAAGGACGGAGGGTAGGAGGGGTTATGTGTCCAGGGGCCAGCAAAGGGAGAGACCATGGTGCATGGTATGGTTGCTTTTGTCAGTGTGTGCTCACTGGGAAACTGAGTGCCATTAACAGAGAAAGTGGGAGACTGGAGTACCCATCACGCAGGATAAGAGACTTGAAAGGTACTGGAAGTGCCCTATATCTGTGCAGGGTGCTGAAAAGACCAAAAGGTATGCTTGCTGGCTACTGGAGGGACCAGGAGGTTCAATCTAGAGACTGCAGAGGCCATGGGGTCTGGAGTTCAGCTCCTGGTGTGGCCACAGGTCTGAGCCAGGTACTGGAAAGACCTGTTTACATGTGTCCCTGCAACTGGGAGACCAGTGGCTTCTGGCCAGGGTCAGCTGCTGAGACTCTAAGGTCAGTTACTGAAGGCATCCACGCTGTGTGTATTTATATGTATGTATATAAATGTTCTGCTAATGGGCCCTTATGCTGAGAGAAGGGAACAGCATGAGTCTGTTGGTGGTGTCTTCATTTGAAGAAAAGCTGTGTTTTCTGATCTGTGCAGTCAAAGAAGTGTATATGTATTCTGTGTGTGTGTGTGCCTGTTGGGAACACACACTCAGCTTTGCTCCTAACTAGACCTAGGTACTTGGAGCCTTGCCTCTGTTGGAGTACCAGATTCAGCAACTTCAAACAGTTAAGACCCATGGAATAAGCGTACAATTTAAATGTTATTACCTTACTTCCAAGAAGAAAACAAAAGAATTTCTTGCAAATTGGTTTTAGGAGGATGCTGAAAAATCTTTGCTTAACCAGAAAATCTCTTGTAAATAATGACTTCAGAGACATTGAGGCAATTTATAGCTGGCCGAAATGCACATACAAACAGGAAGAGGAGTTTTAGATTTAAAGCACAATGTTAACTCTCCAGGGCCCCAGTCTACAAAGGTATTTAGCAGTTAAGTTTTCCTTAGGGATGTCAATATAGACATCAGTTATTGGTAAAGACAGGGTGTATATGTCTTACCATTGATAAGACTGACTCCTTAGGGTGAGCAGGTATTTGTCTTGAGAAGACTCATTTTTGAAGACAGCATTTAAACAGTCAGCTAAAATGAGGCCTTGTTACAGCAATATATACTCACTGCTCAATTTAATTTCTCAGAGCCTCTTATGGAGCTTAGGTTCAGCAGCTATTTGACCTCAGACTTACAACAACTTGCCTTTGTAAGAGGACGTTCACCTGTTTGATCCATCTCCTGTCATTTTCATCATGAACTCTCTCTGGGTGAATGTAGTATTCCCAGTAAGGTCCCCCTGTGCAGTTCAAGAATCCATGTGTATAGAAAGACTCCTTTCTCGTATATCCATCCTGTTGTTTCCCTATCCAGTGTGAATAACTAATGCTCAAACTGCTCTTTGCACATAAAGAAAATTTAAGGGAAAACTCCAAGCCCTCTGAGATGTTTTGATGCTCAAGGGATTCCTTAATCACCATCTGATCCCTCTGAGATACAGGCAAATAACCTACATACAGATACAATACACTTATCATTCCCAAATGCATACATTATTTTATGAGCTTACACCAAGTGTGACAATTTCAGTGCATATAAAAAAAGTCATGATTGAATAACCCTTGAGACCCACCCTACATTTTCCTTTCATGAAATTATTGCAATGAGAATACACAGCTATATTCACTTCAGACTTTCAAAAAAAATGATTTTTTTAAGGATGATTTCAACCACAGAAAGTCTCTGCACAGCACTGCTTTATTAGTTCTCTAGCACGCTTTTATCAGCTTCCTCCTGAGAGTAACTCTATTACCATTTCTCTTTGGAGAAGCACAACCTTTCCTTATAATCCTAAGGTCACACAGCTCAGCTGAGTGTTCAGCTGTTAGGTGGTATCTCTTTGAGCTGAGTCTATACCTTGGCTATGAAATAACCTTATCCTCAGTGATTAGTTCATTTGAAAGGGCTTACCAGTCAGCTCTGGGTACATCCCATAAACGTACAGAAGCTTGTAAACTTCTTCACACACTTACCTGAAGTTAAGGGATGATTTGTTTCAATAAGACAAGACAGGGATTTCTAAAGCCAGAGTTAAGTATCAGTAAGGTTGCACATCTCTAAGTGACACCTTTCAGCTTCCCCCTTGCTGTCTGTCTGCCCACATAGCTGCCATCAGAGGTGGGATATATTTGCCACTTGGTACTCCTTTCTTTGCTCCTTTCCATGGATGTGGTTACACCACTGTTGGGTTTTATCACCTGTGTTCAAAGGTTGTTGCTGTCTTTTTTAGATCTAGTACGTATACAGTCTCTTGGCTGTCTATCACTTTTAGGTCAGGTACATTTCTCCCTTGTTGCTTTCATGAGGTAACTTTTTCTGTTCTTGTAGCTATTACTGTCAATGCACTAAACTGAAGATCTCCTTCTGATGGGGACAGAGAGGGAAAGAGAGGGAATTCCTGAACTTTTAAACCTTGGGAGATGTGCTATAAAATTTGTGTTTAAGATTCAGAATATTTCTGCTCTCCTAGTGTCTTCTGAGGAATTGAAAACAAGCCCAGTCCTCCTTCTGCCATCTACAGTATACTTACCTGCCAGTGAGGGTCTGAGACTTCAACAAATATTTTGATATCCACTTTTCTTCGTTATTTCTCAAAAATGAAAATATCTAATTTGAGATACACTATCTTCATCACTTGAGGATATTGTAATACTGATGAGTGCTTCCAGGTTAAAATTAACATTTTTCCTACTTCTCTGTGTTTAGATTCAGTGTAAATGTTAATCTATTTGTTAGATAGTTCTTGATCATTTTCGGAGTATGTCTCTTCCTAAGTTCCTACTGTAAACATCAGAGGAATTAATTTCAACTCTTTTCTTTCCTTCTGCTGTTGCTTTAGAGGGTCTGAACAGAAGGAGTTTACAGCTCTTGATAAAACAATTCAATATTCTTTTCACTTTTGCAATCCAGAAATGGTATGTAAATTACAGTTTAGATAACTAACTGTGTTTAAATCCTGTACTTGAAGTAATCCTTGTACTTTCTGTAATGAGTAATTACAAATTTTGTGTCTCACAACTTCATGAAGTGATACAGTTCTGTACCAATTCACGTGCACCATTTCCTCTTTTGCATTGTTTCCTATGGAATAATATGCAAGTTTGCATCAATAACCCCAAATCAATAACATATATATATATGAACCCTCATTTAAAAAGAGCTAACATTGATAATATCTATGAGCAGCTATTTTATGCAGCTCTATTTTCAGCCACTTGACTGCTTTGATGTTTTTTACATTTTTCAGATTGTTTGTAACAGTGCTAACAGAACACTTCATACTCCAGATGAAGAGTAAGCCTGAGGGCCTAGTGGCAGCAAGCTTGTGAACTAAAATTAGCACACTGTGAAGTGCATGCTTGCCATCATTTAGAACTACGGTGAACCAACAGTTACCCATTAAAAGCCAATGTCAATACATAAGACATTTGTAAAGGCATCAATACATTTTGGATCGAACCCAGTAACATTTTTTTGGCATAATTATACAGTCTTTTTATTAAAGAGTCAAAAGCTCATTTCAAAACAGATTCTTAGCAAATTCAAAATATCCTTGCTGAAATCTAGAGCAATTATCTTTTAATTTCTGCTCTTTTTTTCCCAATTGTTTATGTCCTTTACTATTATACAAAATAAAATAAAATAGTATTTTAATCAATGTAATCGGATATTTTTTTCATTATTGCTTGGATAGTTTCTGCATAATTTTTCTTTCAAAAATATATGCATTTTTAGTCTTTCAATGCACAACATATATAATAATAGCACTAATGTTCCATCTTCAGTTGATTTATATTTTGAACATTTAACCAATTCTACTAGTATAATTTGTACATCAGACTGAGTCTAAATTTTAAACTGTGTATTCGTAGTTCATAAAATTTCATTAAAAAGCATTTTTAGATCAGCTAAGCTGATGTTCTACACATCAAAGTCCCAGTGACCACCTATATACCAAGGTCTCTAATGTGCTCTCATTTGTCCAACCACACTACTTTATATCTCTTTTAGAAAACAAAAATGTCATCAGTATGATGTAGATCAACCAAATGAAAAAAAACCCAAGGTTCCACCAATCCCCCAGAACCTTTCTATGGTAGGGTTTTATTTGTATGAGATACGCCAAAATGAACACTCTCTCTGTTTCAGATGGCTTCTTAATCATGACTGAAAGTTCCCTTTATAACCATAAACTAACTGATTAATGTGAGCGTTCATATGTAAGCAAGGTCAAGTTTCTGAGAAACAGGATTGTCTACATAATAGCATATGTTAGTTACCTCTGGCAAATATTTTTGCTCTGATAGTGACTAGTCTGTGATATGAAAGATGTTGGAGAAAATAACATTAAATAGGACCTATTTGACCAAGTTTTCATCAAGAGAAAAATTATTTCTCAAACTTACAGACAGATAGAAGAAGCCTTTAAACAAGAAATTTACTGACAGTAATTACATTTATGCAAATCAGTGAATATCTGATTCATCAATACAAGCGTACACAACTGAAGACCAGGGAGTGATCACAACCAAGGACCCAAATCCTTTTAATATTTAAACATTTTATTTCCCAAACTGAAGTAAAACTTACTCTTCAATAAAGAAATTTAATCTCTCCTAGGAAGATTTCAGCTGAAAGTTCTGAGCTCTGCATTCAATATCTAATTACCTCACAGCTAGAACATTGCATCTTGTTTCAAGGTTGAGTTTGTCTAATTTTAGTTTTCAGCCTTGTATCTTGTTGCATGTTTGTCATCAGCTGTGAAGAACCTCTGTTCACTAATATTTTTTTGCTATTTGCCCCTTTGTTTAGCTGTTGAGTCGTATCTTGCACTTTTCTTTGCTAAGGTCAAACATTTTAAGAAATATAAGATTTAATTTTCAGTCCAAGGACCTTTTCTTTCATAATATTTATAAATAATTCTGATATTTCATATTTCCTTTAAAGAATAGGCATAAAAGTTAGACACAGCATGGTATTTCCAATGGGCTAAAAAGCTTCACTACAAAGTGACAATACTAGAAGCATTTCCATTTTAATCCTCTTACATTTTTATCCAGGAATCTCATTAATCCTCATAATATTAAAGTAGAAGCTTATTATAAGATTGTTAGGTCTTATAGTCACTGCCTTCCAAGACAGTCTTTCAGGTTGTCATTTGATTCTCCTCAGCAGAACTGTTTGCATTTAGCTCTTGAATACATATTTTGCTAGAGCATAACCAGTCTACTGCATCTGAGAACTAGGATAGTTGGTCAGAAGGATGAAATCAATCTGATAGAAAAGTATGAGTTTCTAGAACTATCATAGCAAGTAGAGGTCGGTAACTCATGGAAAACCAGATCTTCCTTTCATACTCTCTATCATGGTAAATATATATAAATGAAATTCCATATAAAATGTATGAAAAGAGTTGAGTCCCTATTATATCGATATTGAATCCAGTAAATTTATCAGGGAGCCTTATAGTCATAAAATAGCAGAATCGCAAAATGGTTTAGGTTTGAAGGAACATCTGGAGGTCACTTGGCCCAATCTTCCTGCTCAAACGGGTTTACATTGTGCTGGTTGCCCAGGATCACGTACAGATGGATTTTTGATATCTTCAAGTAATAGAAACTATTGCTTGTTTTAATATTATTACACTGAGAAAATATTTTGCATTCACTGTCTCTGAAAAGCCCAACATTTCATATGAACAGTCTTTTTTTAAAAAATTTTTTTAATAATATTGACACTGATATTAATCTAGAAGCAAACTACTTTTTTTGCAAACAGCAACTGATGTAATCATTATCTTGGAAAAATTAAAGATTAAATTAATGAGAATCATAAAGAAAACACTTAGAAAAAAAATGTAGCATAACTTTGAGAACACAAACATGACAGCACAAAGATGGTTTTCTGTGCTTTCATCTTACATTTTTCTGGTCTTGTTCATTTATTTGTCTACAGGGCCATACACACAGTGTTATTCCTGCATCCAATTCTTGATTTTTAGCTTCTGACTAGGCATAGATGCTATTTACTTTTTGTGTTGCTCTTGAAAATTTCTGAAACGACACTTTTGTTAAATTTTATATTGCATAAATTGTGCGAGCTTGGCCTTCATAGATATGTTTTCTCTACTAATGAATGCCAGGAACAGGTTAAATGACTGATAGTTGGGAACGCATACGTGTAGTGAAATAAGTTAAATGAAAGAAACTGAGAGTCGGTGTATCCAAACAGGAAATGGCAGTGAGAAGCTGAAACTAGGGAAGGTGAGAATGACAATCAAGGCAATAAAGAGATTTGTGGTGCACCCCAGAGTTAAGCATGAATTAGACAAAGCATATGAAAATCATGTGAATAACTTCCAACAAAGATAGGCTTTAAGATATTGCCTATCTCCACATAAACAGGACATCTAAAGCCCTAGGTTGCTATAATGCAAAATCCATATTCTCTGTTGGAGAAGGAATGTAGAAGTCCTCTGGCTGGTAGAAGCCAGAAGTGAGAAGTGAAGCAGAAGATTTTTCCTCTTGGCATAGAAATGTGGGCAGGGCAGAGGATGCTCTCAGAAATGTGGGAAATTACCAGCACAGAGTGCATGTAACAAGCAGTCTGGCTTATGGGGAGGCATAGAAACACAGTGCAAATGACATGGTGTTCCTCCGGCAACAACCTGTAAGAGGCTTCAAGGACAATTAGGAACAGAAAATTGTTGGAAAATAGCAAGTAAATTTAAAATATATATACAAAATATGTATTTATGATTTATGTTTACCTTTTCACAAACTTAAGTCTCTTTGACAATATCATACTAGTTTATTGAGTTTCTGTTCCTTCCAGAGTTGACTTAAACTCTTCCACTCAGTCAAATTTGAATATTTAAAAAAAAAAATTTCCATACCAAAGATCCCCCTAAGCTATTTTTCGTTAGTACGTCTGAAAACAGGATTTCCAGATTGCAAGGATAAACTGTTGTGGAGTTATTTCAGTTAATGATGAAGCTCATGAGGAAGTTCGTCTAGTCCCACTTCCCCTGCAATGAGCAGGTGAGTCTGTTTATGCTAATACCTCCCTACTCACCTTGCTAGGAGAACAAGAACAACTAATCTAATACTATACCTTTGTTATAATTACTGGTATTATTTAAAATAGTTTCTGCTATTTCCATAAATTTAAATTTATATTCTTAATAAATAAATAAATCCAAACTTATTCATAAGAATCACTTCTTACCCTAAATTACTTATTTCTCAGTAATTTTTCCTCTTATATTACCCTTTCTTTGTGTTTCTCACTTTTCATCTCTCTGTCATACAGCTATGTTGATTGTACTGTGTAAGAGTGCAGCTACTGAGGTATTTTCCTTTCATCCTTTTAACACAGTGGAAAAAGGAAAATTCCTTCCCAACCGCATAATTGTGTTTTTGTTTCTTTTTTTTTCTCTCTGCTCAGTATGAGAAGTAAATCTCCTGTAGTTTGAGCAGTTGACAAAATAAAGATGAAAAGTCTATATGTCTTCATTTTTCTTTACAAGTAATATTAGGAGATCATATAACGGGTCCTGTAACTTCAGAGTAAACTAGATCCCTCTTAAGTAGCGCATCCCAGTGGAAGCTGAATGTGCCAATTAAATGATCATCCCAATTACAACAGGCTCATGGGGATACATTGTGCTGGTGTGGTTTATAATCGCTTTCATTTCATGGATTGATTAAAACAAGAACAACATTATCTCCCCATCTTGATTACCTAATAGAGATGATTTATTTTGTATCCATATAGGGATTCTTTCCTGTATCTGTGACAAAAATAATGAAACTGATTGTACAGTATGTGCCAAAATAAAAATAACATTTTTATTCCCATATGGCTCAGCTGGATTCTTTATGGTTTGGTGATGAAAACTTTGTTGTCTGAGTAACGTATTTTACTATCAGAGAAATTAATTAGATATTGAGCTTCCTCTTGGTCCCAGAGGAATCCTCTGGAAGCATTGACTCTTGAACTGAGAGAAAAGCTCAACACAGATTTTAAACACAGAAGGTGAAATCAATGACCAAAATCATTGGACTTCACTGGAAACAGAATTTTATCTTAAAACAAACAAACAAACAAACAAGCAATAAAACCCCTTTCACCTAAACCCGATCTATCCTGTCTTCAAGTCAGACATCTGTATTTGGAGAAACTTTGAAGAACAGACCTCTCTTTGGGGAAAAATAATTTTGTCACTGTTAAAAAAGCGTAAAAAAGGTTGTTTACATGTATACAATACTGTTTTGCTGAATTTTACCCTTTAAAAACCAAAAAGAGCTCCCAAAAGGAAAACACAACTGAAACAAATGAAAAAAAAAACCCAAACCAAAAACAAAACCAAAAAAACAAAGCAGAAAAAAAACCCCAAAACAAATCACAACACAGATACTTTGATATATTTTCACAATTAGAATAATTCAGAAAGTAACCTTTGTTACAAAGCAGGCAAGTGTGGTTGGACCAAACTAATTATCTTATTGAATGCTTTTGGTGTTATGTCATTGGCTTTTAAAAATCAGCTGAATCAAGCCAGAGTGAGGTTATTCTTATCATCCATTTTAGGTGTTTCATTACAGTGTGATGAAGAGAATCTAAAATAAGAAGTCCTTGTTTCTTTTAGACACAGTAGGTGACTCCACACAGCTAAATTAGGTGTCTTAAATTACATGATATTATTACCTTGCTGAGAAACAACAGGGAGGTATGCATCTGTATTTTTTATCGATCATGACTAGATACAGCATTCAAGAAGCTTAAATCTGTACATTAGAGAAAACTTCAAAATAAAACTAGTACAGTACAGATCACATTTCTCTACTTTCGAAATAAGCCAAGAACTATTCAGAATTTTCTATACTCACAAATTGGCATTTCTTTTATTTTTCAATGGAATACAAAATTTCAATTTCAGACAATCTTTATTGTAAGTGACCTTTCATTTGATTATTAAGACTCTTATTAAATCTTAGCATTAACTTCAAGATCTTCAGGATTTAAAGTAAGAACATACTTTATTAGGTTAAACATGGGTCTTGGAACTTAAACTTACTTTTATATTTTAATAAATTTTGTCTATGTGTACATGTGAACATCTATACTTATTTTTATGGTAATTTTCAGATAACTGTACATAAAAGACTAAAAGAATAAGTATCAATAGTAAACAAAAACTAATATAAATAACAGAGAAGTGACAATCAATGACTAATTTCATTGTGAACAATCAATTTCAAATTATTAAAACTCAATAAAACGCTGTGTTAAGGTAGAAGTGATGTATTAAAATATGACTGCAAGAGAGAGGTTATTGTGCTGATATGGATGAGACTCTGCAGGGTGAATATGCAGTGAGCATGTACAGAAAAGAAAGATGAAATTATGAGATGAAATTCTGCCAACAAAAGTACCTTTTCACTTATACAGGACTAGCATTCTTTTCAAAGTCTGCAAAAGCAGAGTAGCCATTACCCATCCTAAGGCATTTACTTGCAGGTAAGGTCCTTCACCACCACTTACCCCTGTCCTTCCTACATATACCTACAATAGATTGGCAGGATCATTTTATCTTTATCTTCTTTGTGGAACATCATTAAAGGCAGCTGTAGCTCCTTGCTTAGCTTTCCATCTTTTTTTTGGCTTTTTAAAGGTAAGCTCCTTTAGGAGACCCTCCTGCTATGAGTAGGGATCCAAGAATAACTGCTCTTATGTTTAGCCATCAGCAATTTAATGTTCCTTTCCAGTCCCAAGGGTGACAACCTGTTCCTTTTATCTCTTATATTTTATCTTTCTGTACAACCACTGCTTCTAGCACCTTTTTTCTAACATTGCTGCTTATCCTTGTATAGCCTTCATTGGAATGTAGTATGTTATCAGTTAAATACAGCTCCTGAAATTTCATTTTCTATTCTCTCCAGGTATCAAAATCTAGTTAAGTAGTTCATTACAAGGGTTTCACCCCCACGGTAAGTTTCTTGGCTTTCATGACTCTTGAGGGGGAAATTTTCAGTATGGTGAATGAGGAATTAAAAGCGCAACTGCCATTGCTGTTAGTGGGAATGGTGGTATGATTTCTTACACTTCACATTGTCAGTTCATCCTTTGATGTTTAGGACATGCTTCAGGGCAAAACCCAAGCTGTAAAAACATTATAAATTACAATGAAATTTGAAAGAAATACATTTATGATTTTTAAATTCAACTTCTATTGATTGACTTCTTTAGATATATAAGAAAGATGCAGGATAAGGCATCAAGGGTACGACTACAGAAGTATTGTGGCCTCTACCTTCAGAAATACTCTCATACATATGCTTAATATTAAGCATATGATTTATCAGATAAATATTGAATCTTGTTAAAAGTTATTGTGGCACAAGCTCTGTTAAATTATCAGCAATATCAATTGGCTGTCTATATGCCAACTTCCCTAACAGCATTCAGTGCCAGCAGATATGTGCGGTATTGCTAGATATGTAAATGGTATTCTACAATATGAAATGCAAATAGCAAGTCATGACTTGTGGCAGTAGACTAAACCTGAGTTTTTTACTGTATTATAACATGCTGTGTGCCCCTTTCGCCCAGGCCCCTGAAAAGCCACCTCTTACCTTCCTAATTAGTATGTGAACCCCCAGTCAGGTTGTGTGAAACCCTCTTTGATTGGTTCCTTTGTATCCCCCCCCTTTGACCCTGGCTGTGAGGTCTATAAATGACCTGGCCAGGTGAATAAATCCCTCTTTCTACTTCCTGTCCCTGGCGTGTATGTGTCTTCCTTACTGAGACCTTGGGAGGACCCTGTGGCCTGGCCACCTGGCCACGTGGAAGGGACCGGGGAGAGGGAGAGCAGACCCATCAGCCGTGATAATGACTATAAGGCACAAAACTGTAAAACTTTGGAGAATTTAAAATCTAATGTGCCATCATTTTACATACTTAGTGGACAAAAATACAAACATTTATTACATTAAAATTGCTTACTGAGAAAAAAAAATCACAGCACGTTTATGTTGGAAATTGTGTTTACCATATATTCTCCGACTTGTTATTTCCCTACTAAAGTAACAACTATTTTAACCCATGACATTTCTGGAAACTAAAAAAGGAGAAAAAATGTAAAAATAAGTTAAGAATCCTGTCTAATCTTTTCATGTACAGTAATTTGCTTTTTAACTTGAGGTACCCTGATTTAGTAGATAAAAAACTCATGGCAATTGCTTACTTTTTAAGGGAAATTCATGGTGATTATCCAGACAGGAAAAACACCAAACTGAACCCCAAGATCTCCTACAAGTAAAAGTTTCTACAAACTAATGTCTCTACAAACAAGTAGGATATTTCAGCTCAAATAACCTCCATCCTGGGTATTCCAAATCAAAGAGAAATTAAATAGTGTTGGTAAATGATTGTTCTGGAAATCTTATTTATCAACAAAAGCGTGCTAACAATTTTCTGCTATTTTGAAAAAAAATATTCATAAGAAGTTGCAGCTACCTATACTTTTTCTCCCACTTTTTTTTTTCTGACTCTTGTAGTACCTATTGAATTGAGGTGAAGTTGGATTTTAAGTTCAAATAGCTGTGCTGGCAATCTATTTCGCTATCACCTGTTCCTGACACACTGAGAGATGAAAGTGATTTATATGGGTTTATAATACAACAAAAAATACAACAGAAATTTTGCCGTGTTTTTTTTAATACTTCACCCACCTGCTCAGTAAGTTGGAGATAATGCTTTAAGAATTTGATAAATGAAAACCAGGTTCTCTTCTAGTCAGGCAGTGCTTTTGGACACCAAATGTATGTCATTCCCAACTGTACACCGTCTGGATGAGGGATAATGCCAAGCTACTGGGCACATTTTATTTCCCCAGTGTCATAAAACAGTGATGAGAAAATTCGGAAAATTCCCAGAGATTCAACTTGCAGATTTTCCTTTGAGGACAACCCATGCACAAGAAGTTAGAGGGAGCTGCCTCTTCACATTGCTAACTGTATCATTTCACAGGTACCAACAGATTTATCCCAGATGTTGTGCTGATGTCAACATGACTGCCATGTCTACTCTCTGCCATCTCTCTTGAGGTGCTTTGGTACAAGACTCTATCACTTATATATAGTTAAGAAGACAGTACCAGGGCTTCTTTCATACCCAGTGATGTCTGTCAGAGGCAAAATGATTAATCTTCATAAATTCAGTTATTAAAATGCTTTTAACATTATAAATCTGCTTTCTTATACTTACCATCTATGTCTATTGTTCTGATTATTATTTTGCTGCTATTCTTTATTTTAAAGACTGTGAGGCAGTCAAATGCATGCTACATTAAAATATTAGGTTAAAATATTTGCCAGGAAGCAAAAGAGATTGTAAAATGGAGCCATGCACGTGTTTTAAACTGCCAGGAATATTAGGCATGGTATAAGAACAAGGAAGTGTTATAAAGCCATTTAATACTTTTCATTGTATAGCTAAAATTTCCAAATTAAGCTGAAGCCACAATCTGTTGAAACATGCACAAAAGAGACTTTTTCTAAAAGAAAATTAAAGTTTCAATGAGATAGAGAAAAAGAACATAATGAATCATAGAATCATTAAGGCTGGAAAAAAACTTCAAGATAATCGAGTCCAACCTTTGACCAGACACCACCACATCAACTAAACCACAGCACTAAGTGCCACATCTCGTCATTTCTTGTATGCTTCCAGGGATGGTGACTTCATCACTTCCCTGGACTGCCTACTCCAATGTGTAACCAGCCTTTCAGTGAAGAAATTCTTCCTGGTGCCCCGCATGAATCTCTCCTGGTGCAGTTTAAGGACATTTCCTCTTGTCCTCTCAGTAGCTGCCTGAGAGAACAAGACAAACCCCAACTTGCTACAACCTCCTTTAAGGTAGTTGTGAAGAGTGATAAGGTCAATCCTGAGCCTTCTCTTCTTTAAACAACCCCAACTCCCTCAACTGCTACTCATTGGACTTACTCTCTAAACCCTTTATCAGGTTCATTTCCCTTCTCTGAAAGCGCTCCAGCACCTCAGTATCCGTCCTGTAGTGTGGGGCGCAGAACTGGGCACAGCATTCCCGGTGCAGCCTCACCAGTACCAAGTATAGAGGGACAATCCCTTCCCTAGTCCTGCTGGCCACACTATTTCTGATGTAGCCCAGGATGCCATTGGCTTTCTTAGCCACCTGGGCACATTGCTGATTCATGTTCAGCTGAATGTCAACCAGCACTCCCAGGGCCTTTTCTGCTGATTTGCTTTCCAGCCTGTAGTGCTGTATACAGTTATTGTGACTGAAGTACAGAACACAGCACTTGTCCTTGTTTAATCCCACACTGTTGGCCTTGGGCTATCAATACAGCCTGTTGAGATCCCATCCTACCTTCCAGCAAATCAGCAGTCCTGCCCAGCTCAGTGTCATCTGCAAACTGACTGAATTCACTCCTCATCCCTATCATCAACAAAGATATTAAACAGAACTGGTCTCAATATTGAGCCTTGGGGAACTCCACTAGTGACCATCTGCCCACTGGAAGTAGCACTATTTACCACCACTCTCAGGGCCCACACATCCAGCCAGTTTTTAACCCAGCAGAGTGCACCCATCCAAGCCATGGGCTGACAACTTCTCCAGGAAAATGCCATGGGAGACAGTCTTTCTGTTAGAGATTAAGGCAAAGAAGGATTAAGTACCTCAATCTTTTCCTCATCCTTGGTGAAAATGTTCCCCTTCACAGAATTCTTTATACTATACAAGATATACAGCTGTAGGGAAAAGTACAGTACAACAATTTAGTAATAGGTTGCACTGAGACACTCACATAGCTTTTAAAGAGAATATCTCTGTGAGGAGTGAGCCCATGTATCGGCTGTACTTCAATAAGTTACTGAGCATATATGTAATAATTTCTGACTAATAAACAAGATCCGATGGGCTTTGAATATGAAGATGAATTTTGAATCAGGAGTATTTGCCTCTTTTTCAATCTAAGAAATGCCAGTGGACATTTGTATGTTTTTGCTTTCACTTGTTGCAAGAATGTTTCCTGTGGGGTTTGAGACTTTCTCAGTGACTAGCATTTTTACTGTGTATGTTAATGTTAGTAACATGAATAACATGTAAAAATCCATAAAATGATGAAAATTAAATGAAAACAAACATCAGTCATACAATCTTAAAGAAAAAATATTTCACTCTTTCAGAAAATGTGGGAATTATCTAAAAAAAAAATTGCTTTTGTGAAGTGAGGTAGTGAGCATTTTTTAAATCAATGATGAAAATGAGTCATGAAAAAATTTGCTTTCAAATTTGTCAGATTGGTAATTAAACTTTTTAAGATACAATTGTTAGGATACAATTTTTAAAATGCATTTGCTAGGGTTTTTTTTTTATTTTATTAAGAGTCTGATATATAGACAAGGGGTTTTGATACAGGAGACTAGAACCAATTTTTTAAAATATGCATCTTATTCCAACTTAAAAAAAAGCAAAAAAAACCCACCAGAACAAACAAACAAACAAAAAAAGCCCAAAACAAAACAACCAACAATAAACAACCCCCAAAAACCAAATGCTAGAACCAAACCAAAACAAAAAAAAAACCCATGCAAAACCCCCACCTAATACCTTACTAGACCATAAATACCAGTCTGGCAGATAATTGGGCACAATTTTTTTCATTGCTGCTGGAGGTAAACCCTCCATGTTTTACTTCATAGTACTGTGGCTACTCTTATATATGAGGGATTGATACCTTGAGATTCCTGACTCTATATCTTAAAATGTGGCTAGCATTCTATAAGGCAGTCTGCAGGGCACCTGATCTAGATTTATTCTAGAGTCTATGTGCTGCTTCTCAAAATGTAATTGCTATTCTGTGTAGTGATTTACCTGATAAATGTGGAAATAGATGACTGTTCAAAAGAGTAGTATTTCTGTAGCTTAAAAAATATATATGTTGCATCTCCTATGCTGAAAGATTAGAGCAGAGAGAGAAAAAGTTGGCAGCATTATGTCTGTACTTTTATTACGAGTGGTTAACTGTCCCAGTACCAGACAATATTTTCATTGTGTGAGCACCTAATTCAATCACTACAAAACTTGTCCTTTTGTAAATGAAAACACATGCACTTCAGGCAATCACAGACCATGGGATGACCCAAAAAGCCAAGTTATTGTACAGATGTAGCACATGCCCAAAGTAAAATTAACTCTGTTAGGTACTGGATGCAAATAGCACATAGTATGGGACTTTCAGTTAACAAACATGATGCTGATATCAATCCAAATTGTACTGTTAATTTGAAATGAATTATGTGATAGGCAAACTGGTGATAGATATGCAACTTCTTAGATTAAGTGCACCTTTTGACTAACTATAGATACATATGCTGTGTTCTTCCTTTGAAAAATAGGAAACACCTTTCACTAGAACCATGTTGTTTTGAATGTGGATTAATGCTAAACAAAGTGCCAGTAAAGTTGAGAGCTCAAAGCATTTTTGTATTGCTCTAATGAGGTCAGTGAAATACAAATCTCAGCTAAGCAAAGAGGGGGAAAACTATTTTCAGAGGTTCTCTTAGTCATTTCAGGAGATTAGTTTCAGAGCATTCTTTGAATTTTTGTCATATGTAGGGAAAATTTCCCCTTCCTTTTTGTATTTTTCCTGTGGTACATTTATATTGTTACTTTAGATCTCTCTAGTAATGTACGGGATCTGAAGATTATTCTGCTCTTCCAGAGACCACTCTGCAACATGAGGATAGCAAGCTGCAGGTTTTCCTGGTCAGTGTAAGCAGTTTTACATGTCAGTTTAACAAGACTGAATGACAAGGCACTCTGTTGGAGAACATATGGCTGTTGTTCTACTTGTAGATTAAACACCACCGGAAATACTCCTGGGTGCTGAAACTAAATCATTTCTGCTGCTAAACTACTAAGAAGGTCTCATGTTCTCAATCTGTGCAAACTAGAGGTCTCAAAAATTATTTCTGGATGTAGTTTCAGAGCTACAAGACTCAATAGATCATTTTCAATGCATTTAGCATGCAGCCATGCTCTTCTGGAATTTAAAACATTTTACTAATATAGCATATAACATAAAATATAACAAACATAACATAACATAACAACATAACATATGTTTTTTACTCAGTTCCTGGGGGCATAGCAAGGAACATATAAGTAACTGCTATAAGGGTAGTCTGTGGCCCACTTGAGGAAAGGAGGTTTGGGTCAGGGAGTTCTTGTACTTTAAGATTTGAAAAAAATAGATGATGAGAAAACTGTTCTCAAGAGACAGAGGCTAGAGAAAGGACAGTGAAAAAATAATCTCTATATATAGAGCTGAACAGTGTGGGTTGATGGAAATTTGGCTTTAAAGACTGAGGTTCATACAAATATAGTGTGATTCAGAATTGAATCTGCTTGAGGTCTTTTGCACCTATATGGTAAATGGAGCCTTCCAGGACTTTGTTTTTTTCCCTGCCTTTAGAATTTCTAGGAGGTAAGTGTGCTAGAGACCTTCAGATGATGTTACAAAGGGTTAAATTCAGTTTCAGAAAAACATCCCAAATGGAGATACCTACATTTTTCGTCTTTTATAATCAGTGCAGACTCTTATCATACCAAAACAGTCAATGGGTAATTCAGCTGTCAGCTGTTAGGGATGAGGTTTCAGCCCTCTATTCAGATATCTTCGCATTAGAGGTTCAGGTAAGTGAAAAGACCATGGAAAACTGCTGCATTTGGCATTAAAAACTAGTGAGCATAGCAGGGTAAGAAGCTCACAGAAGTTGCTGATAGTGCCATGAGGTATAACAAATTTCACACATGGTTCAGGGGGGTTATGAGGAATGGCATAACTTCACAGATAATTAAACAGAATATTAGGGACATTTTGGAGATGGGACTCTGATAAGACCAGAATTATCTATTAGCAAAGGAGAATATTACCTAGGTAATCACAACAGAAATACCAGTCAGGTACTCTTATACCAAAATTAAGATCAAAGAGAAACAATAATTGGGGATGACTTCTATATTTAGGAAAATATGAAGGCAGAGAAAGGCAGGGATAAAGATGCATGGGAGAAAGAATTGGAGGTGGGCTGGCTTGTAAAAAGGGCTAGTGAGGTATAACCGGGCTGCTGGGCAGTACACTGCTCTGACCTGTCTCATCACTGCAGCCTATCCTATGAAAATCTGTTGAAGGAAGTTTCCCAATCTGATTTTGCAGATAAGGAGTGTGAAAGTTGACTGGCAAAAGTTTGTGGCTGTAAATAGGTCTTTTCATTTGAAAGTTCTTTATATTTTACATTTGGAAAACTTGATATTTTAAAAGAAGATATTAAATTTTTTCAGCCTTTAATCCTTAATATATATCAGGAGTACAAATGATCTCTTCTATTTCCTTCTCTTCTTAGAAGTTCTTATGAGCTTCAGAATAGGAAATTTAAAGTCTCATCTACTTAAACAAATAGTTGGAGTACTAAATACTTTCTTGAAGTTTTTTATCTCCAAAATTTATTTAAGGGCAGATGAAAACAAACAAACAAACAAATTCTGCATTTTAACTTCCTGACTGAAATGTTTTCACTTTGCAATTCAAATTTTGCTCTCTTGCTGTTATGATATTGCTACTTCACTGGTTCACTAGTTGCCTAACTATGAAAGACACGATTTTCTAATCTAAAAGTCAAATAAAAGATAACAAAATTCCTGTATTTTTCTGTTATTAATCATAAAGAATCTAAAAAGGAACAAATTAATCTTTTTTCCTTCAGATAACACCTTCCCAAATACTTTTTTACTGTATTCAGGTTCACTGTACAAGTAAAGATGCACACTTTTGATTGTGAAACTAAACCAGACTGCTGGACCTTTTAAAATGTACCCATGACTTTTTTTTTCCACCAGTGGCTGAAGCATGGATAATGGAAACTTCCCTTGACTTTATGGTAAAAGGATTCAGAGGCCAAAATAACTAGGTATCAGATTTAGCAATGCCAGAAAATAAGTACCTGTTGTAGTCAGACAGTCTGATCTAGGTTCTCACATTTGTTTAGTGGTTTGTTGTATACTGAGTTTGTTGCAGTGGCCTTGCTAGATCACTTCAGGGTAAGAAAAACACTAAACTCTGGGGACTGTCTCAGGAGCCTACACTTCAAGCCACTTAAATCAGTCATCATAAAATGCAAAGAAACATATTTGTTTCAATGTTCTTTTTCTATTTTTTCCCCTCTGAAACCAGTCTTAATTTATTTTTTCCATTTGTTGGGCAATTTCCTAATTTCACAGTTAAGTATGAATTTCTTTTTTTTCCCCCGTCATTAGTCCAATAAAGCTTATAAAAATAAGTTCTTGCTTTAGAATCAATCCAACCTTTTTATCATTTTCTATGTCAGCTAGGTTAGCTTAAAATATGAAGTCTTCTCTGGCTACATAACTTACAATGAAAGTACTGAAATCTAAAATTTCATCCTTTTTCTCAGGAGACACCTATTTGTCATCCCTTTTGTGGTTAATCGTAGAATTTAAATGTCTGATGTTCCTCCATGTAGCTTTGCTGATTGCACTTTGAAACACTTTCCGAAAGAGAAAGTACTCACAAAAATGTGTTCCTGCTCCCTCCCCATACACACATTCCTTGAAATATGCATAGTACTGAGAAAGGCTTACAAATGTAATATGGGGAGGGGAAGAATGACACAAACAACTACAAAATTATGTTTCTACATAATAGATGGCTACATAATAATTTAGAAGTGGATTTTGGATAGGTCATTTTTTTTTTCCTGATTATGATGAAAGGAGCTGACATCTTTCATTCCAATCACACAAGTCTAATATTTGCAGATTACACCTGCATTATCTCTAAAGATGACTCTGTGTTTTTGAGAACTGAGCTTTGGGTAAAAAAGCCTGATGTTGGCAGAAAAGTCCGTCTGAAGCACTTTGGATTTTTTCCCAGATCTGCTGTATCTCTTTCATGCTTTATAGTGACATCAGCATTTTATACCTCAATATTTATTCTAGGGAGGAAATAATTCTCAAAGCAAAATAAACAATGATATCATTAAATGGTGAAGTTTGCCTAGGAAGACAAATGATAAGTCCCTATAAATGGTATGTATAGCATGGACTGAAAGAAATATCTATTTGTCAGAAGACATTTCTTTTTTTTTTTTCTTGCAGGAGGAGAGCAAGGAGCCTGTGAGAGATTTTATAGTTTTTTAAAAACGAGTGAGGTCTCATCTTGTTCAAAGGCTCTTATTTTCTGACAATGCATGCATCAGATCTCCCACCGGCATCCAACAACAAAAAAAAGCCCAAAACGAGATAAGACCAAAAAGATTGTCACAAACTTCAGTGTCTTTATATATAACTTATGCAATGTTACAGGAGTATTGACAATCCAGTAGCTGGAATAGAATGATATCTGACAAGTTTTGCCAGGGAGGACCATGAGCTACACAATCTGGTGTGACCAGTGTTTACACCAGAGTCCTCTAAGGAGTCTCTGGAAGCAGAATGCATGAGTCAGCAGTCCCAAATGCTTCCCAAGGACTTCGCTAGTGCTGCAGTGTGATGATGAATCATTTGATGTCCTGCCTAAGATAGGACAAAACCAAGTTTCTGATGATCTCTACTTCTCTATGTTACTGTACTTGTACTGCAGCTGCATTTTTTGATGTTGCCTATATTTCTAAGTGGTTGAAAGAATCCAGATTTGGAGTTCAGTTTCTCCTCTTATCTTATCTCCAGCTCCTTATCAAATTTTTGGTCCTAATTAGCTGGTTAAGATAATTTCTCTTCAATGCTATGTGTGTGTAGGTTTTTTACTTCTGGTTTTATTTTAAAATATGTATATATATAACTGTCTTCCTATTCAACAGGGGCCTCTCCTGAAAGCAGAAACTGTGGAAGGGCAGCCCAGTTTCAGTTATTATAGTAGTAACTTTATAGAATAGATCAGGGTAGATACTTTGCTTCTATACAGAACAGAAATATGAATATACAGGGGGGAAAAAGTACTAAGGTAACATAATTTTTATGATTTATAAACCCACTCACAGTTCCAGTTCTTATTCCAACATATAAGTTCTCTTTCTCTTTGCTTCAAATATATGTATTACTATAGAAGTTAAATTATTGCTGAACTGGAAAGTAGCAAATTTAGATTGCAAAAGGAGATATAAGAAAAAATAGCATGTCTTCAGATAAAGGACTGCTTTGAAGTTGGCATATGTTCACAGAAGTATTTTCACAAACTTCCATATCCTTACAAAGTCTTCATCCCAGATAAACTGTGTAGTCTCATTGACTGTTTAAGTGAAATCATGCTACAGAATTTTGCCAATACCTTTGATATGATTAGTCTATATCTGAGACAGTTGTGTTTCTTTGACTGTAGCGGGAATGCTTCTATTCAGTAACTGAAATTTTAAGGTAAGGGTCCAGT
The DNA here is from genome assembly GCA_013396655.1 of Campylorhamphus procurvoides. NCBI lineage: Eukaryota > Metazoa > Chordata > Aves > Passeriformes > Dendrocolaptidae > Campylorhamphus > Campylorhamphus procurvoides. The sequence goes on along the minus strand of WBMV01006294.1, from coordinate 350,774 downwards.
AGTTATTGCTTAACATAAGCACATGATTAGAACTATTTGGAGATTATGCTATCTCCATGAATACTGTAAGTTATGCAGCAATATAAAACTCATTTTAATGTCTTATTTTTATATATTTTTATTATCTCAAAACAGACTTATTTTTCATTGTGTCCTAATCATTCTGTCTTGAAACTTATACCTGTGTCTGGATTGTGATATTTCAGGCTGTTGAAAAAACTCCTCTGTATTCAAATACCATCACTTGCTTGGTGTCCTTCATCAGGGATTTAGAAAAAGGTATAGAAAAGACATTTGTGCTTCTAAAATGAGAATGAGACACTGACAATCATTAAACTAGGGAGTAATGTACATCCAAGAAGGAGTCCAGAGTAAAATCTAAGGGATAGTATCCTGTGATGAGCTGACTGGCTATATGGTCAGAGAGAGGGCAGTCTTTTAAAGGGTCTTTAGTAAAGTTACCTTTCTGGGATGAGAGTTTCTTGAACTACACTAATAAATTAAAAAGTCAATTATTTGTAGATTTGGTGATATCTATTTGGTTTGGCAGTCTTGCTATTTATTTTGATTAAAATATTTTCTTCAGTATGTTCATGCAACTGAAGACAAATCCTAAGTTACTTTGCAGGCATCACTGCAGAGTTATCTAGACTACAAAATTATCATGACAGCACAGAACATTGAACTTGGAACTTAGACAGACATAGAGAGATGTACCTTAGCAGACAGTGCTGAAATCGTTACATAAACCAGAAATAAGGAATATCAAAAAAGGAAAGAAAGAAGAAGAAAATAAAAGACAAAACATGGTTACTTATTATTTTGATTCAATAATTTTGAATGCAAATACTCTACAGTGCAATTCTAAAAAGCTCCAGCTTTTTTTGGTATTTCCCCAAATTTTTAAATTATATATATCATTCTAATACATTTTACCCTCAAATTACCAGAATTTTTTAATGCAACTTTACTCAATGGCTTATTATTTTATGCATTCTTTAAAACTGAAGATAAATACTGTAGCCTTAGAGAATAAAAAGAAAAGGAACAAAAAGAGGAAAAAACAACATCCAAAGCATTCTCTTAGTATATATCTACATCTATGTTTTGTTTTGAAGCTGTTTCAAGTGGCTACCCCAGTTGCTTTATTTAGAGACTTGTCTTAATTTGCAGAGAAGCTCTCATGCAAGAAACTAGATTCTTTTGATTTGCATGAAATGTGCCATTACTTCTTGATGGAACAGTCTGAAAAATGAACAATTCATAGCAAAATGAAGTCTTTCATTGGGTACAAAGCATGCATGTGTACAAAACACGTCTGTGTGTTAGATCTGCCAGCTATGCTTTCAGGCAACAGCTGCTGGTCCATATATATGGAAGCCAGAACAAGATATAGAGGAATGTTGGCTCAGAGCTGAAGGGAGACCTCTGTCTTGTCCACTCAGTGACTGTTTCATGTTCTTGCTTCACAGAGATCCTGTGTAGGGTTCAAACTGGAGTAAGAAAAAAACAATGCTACAGAATGCTACAGCTCTTTGATGCTGACAGGGACCTCTCCCAAACTGATACAATCTTAGCAATCTAACTTTGAATCCTACATCCAGAACCCCTTTTTACCATCTGCAAGCTGTCACAGAAGTAGGAATTTTCATAAAGTAATTGTCTATTTTTATCTTCATACAAAAGTCAGTTTAAGATGACCAGAATGAGTTCAACTGGGGTATTCTCCAAGAATCAACCATTTCCCTGACAGTGGCCTCTTCAGATGAATGTTGACTAGCTCAGCATTAGGAGTGGGTTCAGGAAATAGCTAGGGATACTGCTTGATCTTACTTCTTACATGAGGGTTGTTACATGATTGATGGTGGTAAAAGAGTAATGCAATGTGAACATCCTTTCCTGTGTTGTTCAGAGCCTTGCAGGTGAGGAGTTAGCTGTGCTAGACAACCTACATTCTGATAGCTTTGAATTACATGCATAATAAGGAAATTTAGCCCTGTTTTTTCTGATGGCTTTTGTCCTCTTGCATGACTGAGAAAATAACACTGAAGAGTAAGGATACCTCAGTATTGCATACTAACTTGCTTAGATGGAAACAAGCATGTAATGCATTAGGAAACAGCTGGGGGAAAGCATCACTCGATACTTTTTTGATGGAAATGTATTCTTGGGTGTTTTTTTTTTGTAATTTATAATGCTGTCCTAATTGATTTAGCATAAACAACAGATTTATTTTGCACTTACAGTCATATCAGATAGATATATTTCTTCAAGTACTGAGCATTTATGAGTAATGTAAGTATAAAAACAACTATTCACTGGTGTTTTTCTGTGTTTCTCTATCCAAGAAGCTATATCCTTAGGGTATGTCTTTACAGTACTCCAGATGCAGATAAACTGATTGTGAAACTCTGTTTTTGTTAAGTAGTTTGTGTAATACAAATGTTCAACTGCAGTCACTTTAGTAGCAATGATCCTTGATTAAAAACTATTGTCAACCATGGAGTTAAAATCTATAAGGAAGTTTCACTAAAAATGTACTACATTCTTTGTTTTCTTCTTAGACAAAATTAAATTAGAATTTCTTTCTTAATGTATTTGACATTGTTAGAATTTCTTTGACGATTGGGAAAATTTATGAAGGCCAAATTCAAACAGACTGTGTATGCTGCTGTTCTGTAAGATTCTGCACTATAATAATACATTCCAAGATGTCATTTCTCTCTCTCTCTCTCTCTATATATATATATATATACTTTTATTAAGGGTAGCTGAAAAGTTGAGATTTTAAGCAATCTATCACTTAGCTGAATAAATTATATTGTTTTAATATCTAGAGTTACATATAATTTTGTTCTGGGAAATTAAACCTCTGTGTCTGAAGCTTGAGTTCTAATTGTAGTTCTTCTGTGTGGGATTTGGACTAAAATGACATTTTATACTGATACTACAAACTCTCAGCTAATAGTGATGAAGTAAAGAAAAGTGTGATTCTCCTGAGAGGAAAATTTGCTTCACGAATCTTAGGAGAAGTTTGGACTTGCAGTGTATTGACAAACTCCAGGCAGAATTTCAGCTGGAGTCTGGACACCAAGGTAACAAGTTTATCTGTTGGGAAGTGGGACTGACAACTCCAGATTCCTTTGGCAGTATGTCTTCATTTGTTTGCTTGGTCTGATGGCACGAAAAGTTCACTGTTATTTCTGCTGCTAAGAAGATGTTGAAAAAGCCAGTGCAACTTGTGCCCTCCGTAGAGGCTGTTGCTGACATTAAGAAAATTCCTAGTAGTCAAATAACCTCGAAACCAGAAAAAAAGTAAGTTACACAAATTACTATGCAGTGTTTAGACACACAGCCATAGAATCAAAATTGGGATGTATTCTGACAAAGAAGAGGCACCAGCTAATATGGAGGGGGAAAATTCCAAAAACTTAAAGCAACAGGGAGGACATGGAACAAATTTGTTTAAACTATCAGAGAGGTCAGCCTGATACCTTAACTAGCTGTCTAAGTAATCTTTTACAGGTGGCTGAGAGATGAGTACATCACAGAAGAATTTCGTCATATATTTGCTTTACCCTTTGCCATGTACATCCTTTTAGCAGAATTATATCCTATATGTCAAGATGGATCTTGAGTAAACTGGTACTTTAAATCTAAGCAAATGAAAAATAAGAATGTACAAATTGTGAGTTCCCTTAGCAGTTATTTGCACTAAGGAAGAGCAAGGCACACTTTTATCTGTAAACTCACAAGGAAGGCTCTTATCCTATGGCTTTTTCCTTACAGGCAAAGCGTCACAGTGTCACATCCCATCTTTTTTTTTTCCTTTCTTTCAGGGGGAGAGGAGGATGAAACTTCAGTACTCCCATCCTCCCATTTGATATCAGGAGCTAAAGCCTGTTAAATAAATGTTAAATAGACACATAACACAAAAGACTGTATTAAAAAAAAAAACCTGTGATATTTAGCTCTGTAATATCTATAAATAAAACTTTCAGCTCCATCAGTAAAAATTGGTGCTGACTTTGGCACCTCATCTGAGAGTATCAGTACTTAGATGGGCTTCTCCAGCAGGAGTAACTTCATAGAATCATAGAAAGGTTTGTGTTGGAAAGGACTGTAAAAATCATCTAGCTCCAATCCTTCTGCCATGGGCAGGGAACCTTCCACCAGACCAGATTGCTCAAAGCTCCATCCAGCCTGGCCTTGAACATTTCCAGGGGTGGAGTTCCCTCTTCCCTCCTTCCCTCTCCCTCTTCCTTCCTGCTGCAGTGGGTTGGAGAGGTGACTTGAAGGTACAAAAGATATCATGGGTTAAGAGCAATTTACTGGAAGCACCAATGAAATAAGAAAATGAACAATAACAGCAACAATAGTAATAATAGAGTGTACAAGAAACAAACGATTCAGATGTGAGTGCTCACCTGTCGGAGAACACTGTCTCAAAGGCTGCCAAGACAACCAGGATGAACAATTTCTAGCAAGTGATAACACCAGAAATGGACAGCTACCTCAAAACTCAGAAGTTTATGTTTTAAAAGATGTTTTGTAGCATAGATAGTGATTTATTGTATTAGATAGATAGTTATTCCCCTGTATCTGTATGTTTTTGGTGGTGGCTACCCAGTTACCAGTTTATTCCCTATTCTTTTACTGGCTGGCTTGTGATGCCAAACCCAGCATCATCATGTGAAGCTAGCCACACCCCATCTGTACTCCCCTCCTTCCCTCTTAGCCCTTCCCCTACTTGCCAGGATCTGCCCCTAACTCCTCCCATTTTCCAAGCTTCTGCCTGAAACCTATACCCATCTCATGCTCCCTGAATAAATCAGTTCTAGCCTTCACCCCACATCGGCTGGAACTGTGTCCTTTCTTCCCTACGGCACGCGGCACTCATCCATGACAATACTCCACTGCACTGCCACGCTACATGACCCAGAAGAGACCCTATTCCCATCCCCAGAAAAGGACTGTGATATAGAATAACCTCCATGTCCCAGCCATTCCCCCTCCTGGCTACCGCAAAAATTAACCCTATCCTGGCCAGAACCAGGATATTCATTAGCAGTTGGACTATCTTTATAAAACAGTGTACAGGAGATGGGAACGAATCAATACATCTTCTGTGTTCTTAAATTTCATGTTGTAGTAAAAAAACCTAAAAGAATGAATAAATAAATTTTTACTTTTATCTAAACATTTGTTTAATGGTTATCGTGTCCTTAACATGTTCAATGGACAGGTCATTCAGTATTCTCTGAAAAACTGTGACCCTGAGTAAGAAGGACAAGCTAGTAATAAATGCAGGGATTTTGATTTGCATGTTGGTTTTATTTTATTTCTTTTATTTTATTATTGTCTTTTTTCTTTCCAAGATGATTGGAGACTTTTTCAATTAATTACTTCCTAAAGATACAACTACAGCTGTAGATATATTTATTGTAGATGATGCAAGCAAGGGAAAAAACAACTGTATCTTGTTTAAAACTTTGGACAATTTCTTTTCTTTAATATCAGTAAAGAGATGGTTCATGTTGTGTTTCATAGATGTAAAGAATTTACCCATTTTTCTAAGCAACAAGCTTATTAAAAATTCAGGAATACTCCACCTCCTCCAACACCTCTTGCAGAAAAAAATGCCATATTGCATGACTAGTTCTGTACCAAGGTTTAATGCTGTGCCATAGAAAATACATTCTGTAAAGACTGTGATTAAATTCATGCATATGTACTCTGACAGTTTGTTCCTCTAGAAAAGACAAAAGAAGTTAAGCAGTTACTAGTGGTCCTGGTGATAACACTGTGAAAAGGGTAATTTCCCTACCTCAACACAACATAAGCTAAAAATATTAATGGAATTTTTGCAAAGAGGATTCCATGTGATTACAATGGACATAAAATGTGCCTTTTGAGCAAATTTTGCCATGTTCTTTCCAGATTCTTCTATATGTTTTGGTAAGAAAGATTCTTCTGTGGAATGAATGTATATCTCTATCATCCAGGGACTTGAATTTGAAAATTGGAGGCATTCATCTGCTAGAAAGCAATTAAACTTAGATATTTATATTGCCAGTGGCTGATAGCTTCTTAAGATATATGCATGGGTCAATGTCTTATTTATATGTCCAGTCTCAGCAGTAGAGCACCTGCCATTGCTGAGTTATTGAATCAATACTATCAGCTTGTACTGTTATCAGTTTGGCCTAGACCTTTCAACCAGGCCTGCTTGCACAGATTTTGTCACTTATGTGATGTTCCACTGAGTTATGAATGAAGGATATAATCTATATTTTGCTATTGTCTTGACTCTCTATGTACTTAGCAGCCTAGAGAGTTGACTAATTGAATGTATATATATAAATTTTATATACTGGGAAATGAAGACTTGCTGTGTTTTAAAGATGCATAAATTTCCCTTTTTACTACCAACTCATTGCAATAAGGATTGATTAATAATTGTATACACAAAAAACATTTCTGTGGAGTAGAAGATTGCATTGACAATTGTATCAAACATTCTTCCTAGTATCGCGGTATTTCATTTTGCGTATAAAATGTTATAAAACAATCCTTCCTCTTGTGTGTCTTTGCATGTAGTGCAGTACAATGTTAAATGACCTCTTACTGTTTCAGTTGGAAACATTAATTTTTCAATGTCAGCTTTATCCTTAGGGGCTACCTTTAGTTTGTGTTTGCATTTTTCAGTCAGTATAATTCAGAAGATTTACAGATTCACTTTCATATGTACACACAATTTTAATGATGGGCTAAGTTATAGCAAGATATTCTGTAGAGGCGAGTGGAGGGAACAAAAGTTTGTTCCATGATTGTATGTTTGCAATAATGTTCTTTTCACTAAAGTACCAGAAAGAAAGGGGAAAAAAAAAAGGAAAAAATGATTTATAGTCTTTTGATTATAATTAGTAAAAAAAAAAATAAAATATTTGTGGGTAATACATTTATATCAGATATGAAGGTAATTTTTACCTTAGGAGAATGTAATTGGTGGCTGTAGGTTTGGCAGTGGAAGAATATTCTTTTCTTATAACTCTGATCAAGACCACTGGGATGGTGAAAACCATATGTGATTCTAGGGATGCAAGAGACTGAGATCATGAAAGGGACTACAAAAATAAATGATTCAGGAGGAAATTTCATGACATGAAAGGAAGGGAAGGAAGGAGGAATGACTTACACTGAAAAGGAACATGAGCGGTGCTGTGTTGGTCGAACAAGTCAGTCTGAAACCATTGAGCTCATAGGCTCTGGTGGCAAAATTTTGGATGAAGATTACAAAGGGATAAAATATACAAGATGATGCCTGGCCTCACTTAAAGAAAGGGTAGAATGCCATGTTGGAGAGGCAGAAGCGCATGAAATGCAACTGTCCCTGATGATGAAACTCCAGCCGATCAGGAACTCCCTAGGAAAGCTCTTTCACAAAAAGTTTCTGGAAAGTTTGACTTCAATGAGTTCCTTTACTTTTATAAAATTGTTCCTGTCCTGGCTTCCATGATATTTTTTTTTAATAATAAAAAAATAAGCCAAAATGAAAAGTTTTCACTTCTGTGCCTAGGAAGATCCTGGCACAGACCCCTCATAGAAGCAATGCTAAGGAACATACAAGACAAGGAGGTTACCCAAAAGAGCTCATATGGCTTCACTAAGGGCAGATTGTGCCTGACCCACCTGATGATCTTTTATGGAGTGACTGCAACAGTTGACAAGGCAACACTGACCAATGTCATCTGTCTTCTGTAAGACCTTTGATATGGTCCCACATGACATCATCTCCAGATTGAAGAGACATGGATTTGAAGGGTGGACCCTTCAGTGGATAAGGGATTGGCTGGATGGATGCAGAGAGGCAGACAGAATTGTGCTCAATGGCTCTATATCCAGGCAGAGATTGTGATGAGTGATGTGCCTCAGGGCTCTGGCTTGGGACCAGTGCTCTTCAATATCTTCATCAATGACATAAACAGTGAGATTGAGTGCACCTTCAGCAACTTTGCAGATGACACCAAGTTGTGTGGTGCAGTTGACATACCTGAGGGATGGCATGGGATGCCATCCAGGGCAACCTGGACAAACTTGAGAAGTGGGCCCAGAGGAACCTAATGAGGTTCAACAAGGAAATGTACCAGGTCCTGCACCTGCAATCCCAGACATGAGTACAGACTGGGATATGAACACACTGAGCTCTAAGGAGAAGGACTTGGGCATTCTGAGTGATAAATAGCTAGACAAGAGCTGACAATGTACACTTGCAGCTCAGAAATCCAACTGCATCTTCAATTGCACCAAAAGAGAGATGGCCAGGTCAAGGGACATGTTTATCCTTCCTCTACTCTGTCCCTGTGACACTCCACCTGGGCTACTGCATCCAGCTCTGGAGTCCTCAGCACAAGAAAGAATGAGTTGGAGTGAGTACAGAAAAGGACTACAAAGGTGATCAGAGGGTTGGAGCACCTCTCCTACTAAGACAAGCTGAGAGAGCTGAAGTTGTTCTGCTTGGGGAAGAGAAGGTTCTAAGGATACCTCATTGCAGTATTTCAATTTTTAAAGGGAGCTTATAAAAAGAGGGAGAATTATTTTTTACACAAGCCGATAGTAATAGGACAAGCAGGAACATTTTTAAACTGTAAGAGGAGAAATTTAGATTAGATGTTAGAAAGAAATTCTCCACTGTGAGGGTGGTGAGGCACTGCAACAAGTTGCCCAGTGAAATTGTGGATGCCTTGTCCCTTGAGGTGTTCAAGGCCAGGTTGGATGGGGGTTTGAGTAAACTAGTGCGCCATGTCTCTGTCCATGGCAGGTGGACTGGAACTAGGTGATTTTTATGGTTCCTTCCAACATAAACCATTCTGTGATTCTGTGATTCTATGGTTCTATTAAAAAATATTCCTGCATTTTTAACAGACTGATTTCAAAATGTACTAGCAGTAATTCATTCATGCTCTATATGCTGTGTGCATACAATAGATATATTTTAAGAATCAGATCTCGTTAAATTAAAACTTCAAACCTCGCCACCAAAAAATGTAAAGAAGCACTGAAGCTAAATTATTCAAAATGTTTTATCAGAAAAATATTCTGACTGTAGGTCTTTGTGATTTTAGGACATACTACACTTTTACAAGAACTCTTGTTATGATGGTTAAATGCAGAGCTTACTCTGTCACTGTTTTACACACAGAGCTACACAAGCAGGTTCTTCCACATTAACAAATCATAAAAAAATGCTTAATTTTCCATATACATTCTTTACTCAACACTGAAAAAGTATAATAATTTCACCAGGATCATAAATTTAAGAGTATTGTGCATTATGCTGTGACGAGAAAACAATCCTTGCAGAAGTAAATCAGCAGTGGATATTGTTAAATTTTGCAGTAGGTACTTTAAACAAATTGAGAAACAGATGACTGAAAAAGTTGAATAAAAAGTCCAATATGTTTATTTCTTAAAATATCTTCTCTTAAGTTACATGAGCAAGAATTTGCAGGAAGCAGCTACAACCCTTTACATTGGATGCCACATTGCAGAAAGGTGCAAGAAGAGTTTGCTTGTTAGTTGGCAACTGCTGTCTGTTTAGTCTTTATATAGTGGTTAAAACACCAATTTAATTTTTATTTTTTTTTATTTCACTGTGGGCTCATCTACTTGGTGATATACCAGAGAAGCAGGCGTGAAAAATTCTTTTTTCTTCCGGCCTTCCCAGTAACCTAGATAAAGGATACTGGCTGGTCATCAACTTAAAATTATATCTGAAGAACAATTCAAAGAGCTATTGTAAAAAGATTTTTTATCAACAAGATTTGAGTGACTTCATACTAAACATATCCTTTGTGTAACTCACACTGTCAGAAAGTCCCTTATTTATTCACTTGTTCTTTTTTACAAATATCATAGCTTTTTTAATATGTCTGAGAAGGGACATGAGAAATCCAGTCCTATTGCCAGCAGTGAAACTCTGTTAATGGTCTCTGAAATAAAAAGGATTACTTACTCTGGTAGGAACAGGACCAGTAAACCTTGGATTAGTTTGAATTTAGCTAGTTTCTCCAAGAGGAACAAAAACAAGAAAACAAACCCAAAACCCAACAACAATCTGAAATTATCTTCAGTCTCAACAAAGAATAGTTCCTATACAACCTTTATTTTGCAAATTATTCTAATCTCCTAGATCAAATAGTTGCTTGTTACAAACATTGTGCAATACAGTAATTGAAAACAGGCATAAATCAACAGGAATCACTCAATATTTGTCTAGAATACTCCAAAGCCAGTTATTAAGTATATGAATTACTTGTGCTAATGTGTTTGAACACCATCCTTATAATCTGCCAAAGGCATAGCTTGCATTTTTTTAACCTTTCCAAATTACGTGAAATGAAAAATAGAATCCAAATTTGAATTTTTAGGCCTGACTAGTTCTCTGAAATATATGATGCTGTCACTAAAAAGTCAAAATCGGACAAAAGTTAACAAACATACTGATATCTGAAGCAGGTGCTTTAACTCAGATTCCAGTGCTTGCTAACATACAGTAAATATTCAGGTTTTACAGGTGCTTGATGTAAATGTACTTGTTGGGAATTCAACAGAAAATCACATCCTGATTAATTAGAAAATAATTTACAGAAAACTAATGTAAGTAGCTTTTATGTTGTTAATCTTTAACTTTCTAACCTAAGAATAAAAAGTATAAGTAGAAATGCCTTGACTGTACATAAAATGTATTTAAATATCATGGAGATAAATCTAAGATTAAAGACTTTATGAAAAAATAAACTAAGTATTGGCAGCAGTTGTAGGAGGGGAAGCAAGAAGAAATGTAAGAAATAGCTTTCATTTTCATCTCTTTGACCCTTTTTTGATATCAAGCCTTCAAATGTCCAGCTGTGTTGGGCTAGATGTCTATTATTTATCTTAGCATACTGTTTCCAACACTGACACTATTGTATGTTTTCTTCAGGAAGATTATGTGGACATGGGTACTTTATGCAGTCCTTTGCCCATGTATTCCTCTAGTACGCACAGTTGTTTTTTGACGATATTTCTGCTACTTAGTAGCTGTGTAAAAATCTGCTATCCGATAACCTGTTTGGTTTGTTTTCAATAGTTTTTTGGGTTTTTTTTAATCCTACTGGTATTATTTAGCTCCACAATTTCTTGTGGTACCACATTTCAGAAATTCACCAGGGAAAGAAGTATTTTCTTTTCTCTGTTTTAAATTAATTATTTTCTACTAGTTTCAGTGATTTCCATTTAGTTTGAATATGGGGGGGATTTAGAGATTAGCAGTTTTGTTTTAATCCTATCTACCATTTCACAGTTTTATAAAACTCTGTCACATTCCTCAGCCTTCTATACAAATTGAAAAGTTCCAACTATTTTAATCTTTCCTCATAAGGCAGCAGTTACACTTCCCTAACTATTGTAGTGGTACCTCTTCTAAATCTACATTGTCTTTCTTGAGGTCCTAAGACCTGCACACAGTGTTCACTATTCAAAGTTTTTATATGCAGTAAAATTATACCCTACTTCTTTTCTCATATATTTTCAATAAAATACAATTTTTTCTTGACTTTTTGGTGGTGGTGTTCTGAAGGAATGTTTTTAGTGACCTGTTAAGGGTGTTCCTAAGATCTTTTTCTTGAGTTTCAAGTGCTAGTTTCAACCTCAGCATCGTGAAAGTATGGTTTAGATTATTTTCCCCTATCTTACATTTGAAATTCATGAAAGTAAATTTGCTACCTTTTCATTTGTTCATTCCCTTTTTACCAGGTCCTGTGCATTTACCTTGTCATAAATATAAAGTGTGAATTCTGAAAAAACTGATAGTATCATTTGAGATTTTTTTGCACATCATCTTCTTCCAATGATCATTAATGAAGTTGATGAATAAGTGCTAGTACAAAGGCAACATTTAAAGTGTGATGGCAGCTGTGATTTGGAATTGCCCTCCACTGAACTGCCTATTTCTTCATAACATACTTTTCTCTCTTTAATACAATAGTGATTTAACACCCTGAATTGTTCATCATAGCTCTCATGAAAACAAAAAATTTACACATTTTAATTTGCAGGCAAAGATGTAAAAAATTCCACTTAATAAATGTAAACACTTTTGAAGAGAAGAATCATATACAAAACTCTTGAAAAAAAAAAAATTTAACATAAATCCAGTCTCTCACTACATCACTGAGGCCTTCAATTGTAAGCAATTAAGTTGTATCTGTCTTGATACAGGCCTCTGATGAATATAATTTTTACTGATCTCCAATTGGATATTGAGTCATTCATTGCAACTCTTTGGACATGGTCATCCAGACAATTCCTTATCCAGTGTATAGTCCGTCCATCAAATAAATCCTTATGCCTCCAACTAAGCAACTTGAATGTTGTGTGGGAATATGGTCAAAGTCCATACAGAAATAAAGGTAGATGATGTTAGTTGCTTAATGACCAATACAGTCACTCCATCATAGGAGAATGATCAGATTAGTCAGGCACAATTTGCCTTTTGTGAAGCCATGTTGGCTGTTTATGTTCACTTTCCTGCCTTGACATAACTTTCAGGAGGAGGTTTCCATGTTCTTACCAGGCATAGAGACGAATTTGACTAGTCAGTAGTATCCAGGGTCCTCCTTTTCACACTTTTTTAGAAATGGGTGTGATGTTTTCCTTTTTCCAGTCACTGGTGACTGCTTGACTGCTATGATTTTTGACTATGATGAAGAGCAGCCTAGCAACTACATCAGCCAGTTCCCTCAAGACATTGGGGTGCATCTCATCAAGTCTTGTGGACTTGTGTATGTACAGGTTCCTCAGAAATACTGATAAAATAAATTAAATATGGATTTTAAAATGCATAAATGAAATACAGATAAAATAAATACATGTACTAAAAATAAATAAACCATTTGAAATTATTTTTAATGTCTGTAGTATGTAAATTTTAAAATAAGGTGAGATATTGTTTCAAATATCTATTTCGGGCCCTAAAATACTTATTATACCATGAAATAAGCTTATTTTTGGAACTTTTTGAACATATAGAATTTCTAGTGATTGCCACTTATACAAGACACTCAAATTCAGCCAAACTTGTAGAATCTCTGCAATTTCTTTGAAAACTTTGTAGGGTCATTTAGATGCCTGTTTATGGATTTAATTTTTTCCAGAAACTCTATCTTCTGACCTTATTGCCATGTTTGAGACCCTACAGAGAATTAGTGGCTTAGAGAAGAGTAGCATTCTTGGCCTGATCAGTCCATGACATTCTGCTACTCTCTGTGTATCAAATTTAATGTCTTGTGACAGGTCAATTAATGCTAAGGAATTCAAGGTTTGTATGACAGTTTGGTTGTTTATGAAGTGAATTTGTGTGTGTACATAATGTAATAATTTGCATTGTTAATTTATTATTGTTGTGAGCATTATGTTTGCATATGTAAATTACACCAATTTGCCGTTCAGATAAAAATGGATATTGATGGATTTGTTTTGACTATGTACAGGTTGGCCCTGACTAGAAATTAATCTGGTTGCAATTCTTTGCTATCTGGAGTCAGATGGTAGAGTACATCTGCATGTCAGATCTGTGGACCAAAGTCAGTGAGCACAGGAAAAACTGCTTAGGTCTTGGTACTAGCTATGTTCTAGCTAAATTCTGTTCATTGCTTGGAAAGAGAAACGAGTAAGAGAGAGGGTTGACTGACCACCTGCATAACTCAGTGCTCAGAGTTGTTACCAATAAATATTGGGCAATTACCAAGTGCATATATTCAAGTTTTGTAAATACATGTTTCAGGTAAAGCAGTTTCCTCAGAAAAGATTGATAACAATGTAGGTCCAAAACATTGATGTGCAGTGAAATTTCCTAGAATGTGGGAGACTCTAAATTTATATGTGTTCTACAACGGGTGATTTTAAAATAATTGTCTATTTTTATTTTGTAGCCACCATAATCACTATATCACTGGACAAATAGAAGGCCACCACTTTTTGTTTGTTTTCTTTCTTTTATTCCTGACATAGCTGTCAAAGTTTATATGTCTAACTTTGACATAGGTTTATGTCTTTTCTGTTGAGTTAGGCTTCTCTGTTCCTTATACGTGTACTGTTCTGTATTTATACCTAGATTATCTTTGTTAATTCATCATTCAACTTAGCCCAGGTATCTACAAATTCTTTCCTGAGCCTATGTGAACTTCTCAGAGACCCATAAATCTCTTCTGAAATAAAACACTATTGTGGAAAAACAAGTAGAAAGATTGTTAGATTTTTAATGATATATAAAAGCTACTTACTGGTTTACAATTGGCTTAAGCCAAATTAACTTTGCCTTCTGCTGAAGGCAGTTCTTTTTTGTTCTCATTCTTTTATCAGCACTTGTAATCAGATGAGTCAGATCATTTATCTTTGTTGTTGGTTATTTTCTCTCCCCATGATTAGTTTTCAATCATAGCTAATCTTGACCTGCTGTAGGGCCCCACTATGGGGCTGAAGGGAGGTAGCAAAAGCTGTAGCTGAAAAAAGTGAGAGTGTTATTTTTGCAAAAAATGCAACCTTATTTTGGCTTAAGCAGATCATGATATAGTACCCTAGAATGTATTCAGGACTTCCCCTTTATGTTCGAATATCTACAGCCAAGCTGAAAATTTTAATCTGTGTACAATGAGAGTGTATCTTGTTCATTTGAGACCTAGCTTAATGTTCTCATGTCTTTTTTATTCCTTTATTATACAGGTGTAATGAAATATACGTTGGTCACCACCTTGAGGCTACTCAGAGAATCAAGCGATATAATGTGTGGGTCACGCTTGTTAGCTGCAGTTTCATGTTGTGACTACATCACACCACTTTCTGAAAAGTAATGGCTTTCAAAAAGCTTCTGCAGGCTATGGAAGGCCTTTGTATTAACCTATAATATATGTATTATGTCTCAGCTCCTCTGTTTTGCTCATTCTCTTATGAATATAATCTTGCAGACGATGCCAGTGGCAACTTCTGAGCTGGTGTTTCTGTTTTTTAAGTGGGAGGCAATTACTGACAGGATGTAATCTGTTGGATTTCATTCCTTACTGTGACTCATTAAAGCCCACTTTACCTTCTGTGAATACTAGAAAAGCTAACCCTTCCCCCATATGCCCTCTAAAAAAAATTAGAAATATTTGCTGGTGACTACCTGGCAAGTAACACAGGGTAAACAGCCATTTCTAGCACTCCTTGCTGTACATTTTAGTTCATGAGATTGTGCCAGACAGATGACGGTCTGGAAAAAGTTAGCGCTTGCAGGAAAAATATGTAGTGTATTTGATTTAAGATAAAGGAGCAACAATTAGATGTTCCTCATATTTTTCTGTAATAAACAGAAAATGATATTACATATGCTTAAATATAAACCTGTTTGTTTTCCATCTCCTAGAGTGCCTTCTGCTCTTATTCATACAAACACAAATAGACAGTAACTTCATTGGAGGGAGGGTGATAGGTAAGAATCTGCTTATGTATTTAGTAAACTTCCTAATACATTTAAATGACTCCATCATACATGTCAACAGCAGCAGACTACTGCACTTCAGACAAATGAAATGTTAAGTATTGCAAAATGAAATGCACCTTCAAATGGCTACAGTCCATTTCATACATTCTTTAACTTTCCCAAGCACAAAATTTAATTATATAAATTTATAAGAGCCTTTGGATTTTAATAGGCAGTCAGTCATCTTCCTTATACTGTTCTTTAAAATTGATCTGTTTAATAGAAATAATTTAATAATAGAATTCTTTCAAAATTAATGAAAAAACATCGTTGTTTAGAAATGGAATGTGAGGTTTTCAGCATTACATGGCAAAGGCATTCTAAAAAAATTGCACTCTCATTGAATATTACTATTATAACAAATATTTTAACAATTAAATAAGTGTGCATAAACATATAGTAAGTAGACAAATAGAGCTTCAATTTCAAGTGTTAGAGTTTATAGGATTTAATCCCTATAGGGCAAGAGGCAGCAGTCACAAACTGAAATGCAAGAAAGTCCTTTTAAATTAAGAGGGTACTCATTTACTGTGAGGTTCTTTACACTGATGCCAGCAGCTCTTCAGTGTAAATTTCTTCATGTTCATTACTGTAATAATTAATTGGTGTTGTACACCACTGAATCTCTCTTTCTCCACTTTATGTATCATTGTTTCAGTAGCTTTGTTCTATTATGAGTTGATTAAAGGGAACAAAGGAGTGTCAGCTGTGCTGCCCATAACAAGGAACATAAAATGTCACAGCATGTTTTAAGAGAGATATTCCACTGCAATAACATCATATATTTTAAAATCACATTTCTTATTTCATTTAAGTTTTGTTATATATTAAAAAAACAACACCAACAACAAAAAAAAATCCCTAAAAGTGACAGGAAGCTTCATAGAATTCTGAAAAAAACTGCTGAATAAATAAACAGAAGGAAAGCATTTTAGCATTTTCATTTAGAAAAAGAAGATGCCCTTGATGTTCATGAAGTGAAGGCGTGAAAGCCTTCTGCTGAAGTATCATCACACTTCTTTCTTTTATAGAATTCTCCAAGTAAGCTCAGTGGTCATTGTCAGAGATTTTATATTGGTCCCTATTGACATAATATATGACATTCAGCAGTCTTTATGCCTTGTATAACCAATATATAATTTTATGCCAAATAACTTATGTCTTGTATTGACTAATAGAATCGTAAATATCTACTCTATCTTTACAGTACTATGCTCAGCTACTTTCCAAACATTTAGCTTTCAGTTCCTGGTTTGCCCTTCGTGCTCTTTGAATACAAATTCTTTATATCTTAGCTTAAATAAATTAATAGTATGTTTTCCTAAGACCTCTGCCAGCTATGTTTTCTAATTAATTCCCAATTAATCCAAGATTAAAAGGATTGTTGATTATGTACAGAGACTCTGAAAATCCATATTCTAGTATCACATCTTATTGATGGCAGAAGGAACTGACACAGGTTTCCAGCTACAGTATGGAGATTCCACATCTATGACGCGATTTGAAATTGGAGATATATAAACAGGTTGTGAATGAGTTAAGACAAGCACATATTAATATCTGTTCACTTTATGTTTATCCTCATAAAATAAAAGTGAACTTAAAAATTTTCCAAGGGAACAGCACAGCACAGCAAAGGAGCCATTCCTGAATAAAACTTTGAATTGGCATTATTTTGTAACTTCTAAGAGGAATTAGCACTCTTATTTATCCAGATAAATAAAGGTATGGAAAAAATTCATTACTCATGATTATGTAACTTATAAAGCAGGAAATGCTAAGGTCAAAAATCCTGAGCTTATTGCAAAAATAAATTTAGAGGTTTTTAAACACACAAAACTGCTTGAATTCCTTTTATCTTGGGACAACTTTAATCTGTGACTGAGTTAAATTTCATTTCTTGAGGTCAGTCATGAGAATGTAATTATATATAATTGTAGGGGGAAAAGTTTTACTTTAAGTGATATAGGATTCTTTTAAACTGATGTGGAGATTAGATTTCATATGGTCTATAATTTGTCAAGAGTAAAAAGAAGACTAATTACAATCATAGCACTGAAACTGTGATGGTAAAAGGAAGAGACAGAAAATAAAGTGTAATTAAGTTCTAAAGGACTATCCCTTAGATGCTAGCATAAAACTTCTATCTTCCTCAATAAATTTTCTGTGCACAGAATAAGATAGACTATTATCCCTAATGATTAATTTCTTACTGTAGTCCACAGATTAAAAGACATGGAAGATGAGATGGGATGGATAAATCATTCTGTCTGGTTAGTAAAAATTTCATGTGTATTTGCATATCTAAAAATATGATCCCATCACTGTAAGACTATGACAAAAGCTTCGGGTTTAGTTCACACAGGTATCTGTTACCAGAAACTTGAAAATTCAAGGACAGTCGTGAGGAAAGTCAAGTTTGGTAAGGCATACTTTCAGTTCAAAATACTTCACATAGCTTTAATTTACCAAATTGACTCAAATACTGCTATAAACAAGGCTTCTTCAAAGATCTGTGAGCCTTATGTACTATCTGTATGAAAAAGTATCCTACAAAATTCTCAGAGCAATTCTCAGTGGATGTGGCTATCTAGGACTGTATTTTATTTTTCAAATTATGTTTACTGATGAAAAAAAAGGGCGTATTAAAGGATTAATTAATATTTGAAATTGTAGTCCTGTAGCCCACGAAATATATTAGTGCTATGACTAATTAAAAGATACAGCCTTTTGCCACCATTGAAGCCTGAAATATTGTGTAGACTTGTCTTGGCCTGAGCTAGGTTTAAGTTGTTTAAGCTGTCATAATAATGGTTTTATGGTCAGGTAATGATCAAGCAGCTTCGGAGTTTGCTTTTCTACTTAAATACCACATATGAAAGATATTTAACAAATCTGTGTAGGGCATCAGAGAACAAAGAGCAAGTGAGCAGCCTGCATTAGCAAATGTGTCACACTAACAGATCAAAAACAGAAGGAAGAAAACTCTCTCCATCAAACATGTATTCTCCCAGTGAAGAACGTATGTCATTGCCAACTCTTTACAACACTCTGTATCCATCTGGACAAATGGGGGTACCATCAACCTCAGGACTTAGGCAGTGTAAAATTGAACATAGTACCAGAGAAAAAAAGGTAGATAGAGGAAAAAAGGTTTCTTATATATGACAGTGATAGACTTTGTTGAAAGGGACATTAGTTTATCAATTGTATAATACAAACTTTAGTTTTACAGTAAGTTCATGGATACTTTTGTAAAGCCATCCCCTTTTGCCCATAGTATAATATTGAATGCAACATATGCGAGGGACTGAAATTCAATGGCTTGAAACAACTTGGGGTGGGGGAGGAGCTGATCAGGCTCTGCCAGGTGGAATGGTGTTCTGTCCCACCTCCGATATCCTGCGCCCATGAAAGCCTCCAGTGCAGATGTCAGTCCCTGGTAAACTGGGAGCATGGCCCCACACCTTCTGGTGCCTCTAACCCAGATCCCAAATGGCTATCAGACCAAAAGCCCCACCTGGGAAGGGTGGCCACAGGAGTCCAGAGCAAATAAAATGAACACCACCTGGTCTTTACATGCTTGTAGCCCCAATGTCCTTGGATTTGTGTTAGCTGTTTCTACGCTGGCTCTAAGGTGGTAGATATAGTCCCTTCCCTTCCCTCCCTCGCTCCCTCCCTCCCTCCATCCTTTCCTTTTTTTCTTTCTTTTTCTTCTTTCCTTTTTTTTCCCTTTGTTTTCTCTCCTTTCTTTCTTTCTTCCTTTCCTCTCTCTTTATTTCTTCTTCTAATTTCCTTTTCTTGATATTTGAGTAACAAACCTGGATGGGTTGGAATTTACTAAGTTGATGATTTGTGAAATGCTTTTTGTTTATTGAATGTTTTCGTTAAACATTCACCAAATTCTCTTATTTTTTGAAGTTTACTAGAAAAATGTGTTGTTATGACCTCCTAGAAAGCGTTGTAGCATTTTTCCTGTCCACATTCTCAAGGTTTAAAAGAACCAAAGGCTCTTTGAGTAAATCCATCAGGCAGATTTGTGGGGCCTTACATCGTTTTGACGTGAAACCCCTTTAATGAGGTCAGAAGGCACGCCTGGACATCTTAGAAATGTGATATGTAGGAAATGTAAGTACTATGTCAATGTTGAAGATTATCATTTGGCACACCAGATTACTTTAGATAAGATCTTTACCTAATATAATTTTACATATGAGATGGTTGTGTTGCCTTAAGGAAAGGGGGAAAAAACCTTTCCAAGACAACATTATATGGGTAAAGCAGACAAGTGTTCTTTGCTTATAGGGTTTTGGGGTACAGAATATAAAGGAGTATAAAAGAGTATATAAAGTATAAAAAGTATAAAAGAGTACAACACGTGTTGATAAGTAACAGATAGAAAAGACCGGTGCTAGGATGAACTCATGGCCTCAGGATTACCATGTGAGATCTTTTCCAAGCACCGCTGCTTCAAAACATGCAGAGTAAATCCGAAAGGCGTCCCTTTCATTTAATTCCCAGCTGTTTCCAGCCAAACCCCCTGAGCCACTCTGCCATGCCTTACTGAAGCAAACAAGGGACAACCCGTCCCTCCCAGGTGACAAACCCTTTCACCTAACAGGTTGGGAACATGACTCTTGCAACATCTGGGCCCAAGTCAGCTCACCTCCCAACCCACAATAAACCAGGGAGAAACTCCCTTTTGCAGCTGCATCCCTGCAGCTCAGNACTAACATGGTATCTAGTTGCCTTAGCTCTGGTACATGTTTTCCTTGTGCAGTGTTCCAGCTATTATCTGACCCTTAGGACAGCTAACACAGGGTCAGAGGTTGTTAGCTATGCTATATGTGAAAAGTATACCTAGAAGTATAAAAATCTACAAATTCATGAAAGCCCTACGGCAGCAGTTGGCATCATTTCTTCTTTTGACCCAGAGCTATGCTAAAAGATTATTTATCACTAGCACTCAGTCAGAAACATATTTATCTAAAAAAACAATAATGATAATGCCCTCAAGTCCTACACCCCCTCCTAAAGTATATTTTGTGTACAAATATCTTGTCTTATTAGTGTTCACTTTGTATTATAGTAATCAACTTTTCAGATAAGTCATTTTTATAATCCTAGTTCAAACTTTGCCTTGGTGTATATTGTTAAAACATCTTACACAAAGGTAAAACTGGGTATATTCCTGAATTTGGATGCACTTTGTTAAACACATACATTTGGAAATATGAACAAAAATGACTTTTAATTGTTACTAACCCCAGCGATTTTTCTTAAAGTTCCATGTAAACTAGGACTTCTCTTTCAGCACTGAGTTTAATGTAAGGACTATGCTACTTAGCAAGGAATACTCCAATTATTTAAATACATTTATGACAGGATCTGTGGTTTCACTGTGCATGTGTATTATATGTACTTTTTGCATGGATTTGATTTAATCCAAATTTGGAATGCTTTTCGTAAGACTATAGGGTCATGGAAGAGGAAAGATAAAATGATAGAAGCCCTCCAGCTTATTGGTGGGTTGCTTTTTTTCTTTTATTTTCCTTAACTCCTCAGGTTTAGTAAAAAGCATTTATCAGATTGCTTTGGTTTGGAGCTCTTTGTGAATACTCAAAGTTTACTGATCCATTTCTCTTTCACACTCTCCAAGGGTGGTTTATGCTTACTTTTGTAATTGACAAGGTAGCTATTTTTAATTAAGAGGGTTCTTTGACTCTGTTAGTCTTACAATTTGTGGTTAGAAATATGTTTGCTTCTCTCTGGAGACTCAACATTTAGTGTTAAATTAATGAAGACTAAAGACTTCTACCAAGGAAAATAATTATTGCTTATTTAACGACATATGCAAGTAAGTAATCTCTAGTTTCTTGTCCTAGTTTCAACCAAAGACATGAGAGGGCACAGACTGGAGCCTTGTGGATATGTTTAGATTGTTATTCTATATAATCACTGGGGAGCAGAAGTAAGGGAGTCTCACTTCTGAGAAGAAGGCGGCATGGCTTCAGGTGAAGGATAAAGGTGGTGAGTGCAGGGTCCATGGCTATTTTGTCCTTTTCCAGGGGAGCAAGCAGCAAATGGAGTGATGGGGTAATGCTGGTCCAACCAGGATTTGTCCACCATTGTTTACTATGTGTCAAGCTTGGGGGAAAAATATGTGTGAGGAGGGTTCAGGGGCCTATTTGTTATCTTGTGGCGCTGGCTTGCAGTTGCGTTGTGCTGGGTCAGATTTCGTGAGCATTTTGCTTGTAACCACCATCTTTTTAAACTGGTGGTTATTACTCTTGTTGTTACTACTGTTGCTCTTACTTTTCATTTTCTTGTTGCTTTTTCAGAAAATTGTTATCTCAACCCCTTATTGTTGCCTTTTGTATCTTTCACTTGAGGGGTTGCGAGAGAGGTACAGTTCTGACTTGATTAAGGTATTCTGCAAACTTCTTTGATTTTATGCACAGTCAGTGTTTCATTTGTAGATTAAAAACAAACAAACAAGGAAACAAACAAAAAACCAACCCCCCCAACCCAAAATCCACCTTTTTGAATTTTGAGTTTTACATATTTTGTTTAAGAGCATTATTTTCTTCATCCTAGCATAAATGCACTGATCCTACCCTAATATCTTTTTAATACTACTAATTTAATCTTATGTTCACCTCTCTTGCTAATGGTATTGATTGTAATATTTAGAAATTTAATTTCTGGACTGCAAATGTGACAGTCAGACAACTACAGGGGTGTAAAAGTGAAGCAGTAAATTGCAAGTAAAAATTCTAGGCTTCCCAAAGGAAAATGATGCTGAAATTTACTTTGTAATGTATATTTGAACACCAAAAGAAGTTATTGACTTTGCTGGTCACTTTTTATTGAGCTAATGCTACTGTAAATGCATTGATTCCAGGAAAGCAAATTCTGATAAGCATCATTTTACAAAAGATAGTAAACCAGCAATTTTACAAAGTCAATGAACTAATATTGTGTAAAGACTTCCTTATAGTCAGATTTTTGTTCTACAATTTCATTAATTTCTTCTTTCTTGGATTTGTTTTATTTTTCAGAGAACCAGTTTTAATATGCTTTGTTCTTATGTCAACTTTATTATGACTCACTAATGCAAAAAAACCGGGATAATCTTTTCTACCCAGTAGTCCTGACTTTGACCTTTCATGTCAGAAGATAGAAGGTAACAA
Organism: Campylorhamphus procurvoides; assembly: GCA_013396655.1. Lineage (NCBI taxonomy): Eukaryota > Metazoa > Chordata > Aves > Passeriformes > Dendrocolaptidae > Campylorhamphus > Campylorhamphus procurvoides. The sequence continues at coordinate 328,022 of WBMV01006294.1, read as the reverse complement.
AAGTTAACTTCAAGTTAGAAGTCTTTTAAATAATAATTAGAGACAGTGTTATCAACCTCTTACTCATGCAGGGTGGAGTGGCTGCTCAGAGAAGTGAACAGCTTAATTATATAACTCATTCCTCACAAATGCTCGAGTAGTGATTTGCAACCTGGTTTTCCTATATGTACCTTAGGGAAGATAATGACACATAATTAGCTCTTTCATGTTTAGTATTTAACTTTTGTACACAAAGAATAACTTATTACCCTTCTAATTATTTTTTTTCCATAGGGTTCTATTCTTTTCCAATAGGAAAGTCATCTCCCTCATTCTTTGTGATCCTGGTGAAGGAGAAATGGTTCTGCATACTACCACAACTACTCACAAAATATTCAAAATGTTCTATTCCCTCTTTTTGGAGGGCTCTTCAGGTAGAACATAATTTTCTCCATCCTCATTGGTTTTCCTCTGTGAAAGCTGCCATGCTGTATGCAGTCAGGGCTCAGTGGGTGCCAACAGCAGACTGGGGTTGTTTTCATAAAAAAAAAAAAGATATTACTACTGCTAGAAATTTCTGCATACCATTCTGCTTATGGAACCTTTAGACATGGGTCCATTCAGTCATCAAAATGAGGAGTCAAGATGATTGAAATTTTTTACTTAAATGAACATTTGGTTCAATCTAAATAATTCAGTATACCTTGTTCTTATAAACACTTTTTGGATGTTATATTCAAAGGTCCTTCTTGTTCTAGTCCTTTTTGTTTTGTTGGTTTGGGTTTTTTTTTTGTTGTGTTTTTGGTTTTTTTTTTTAAGGAAAAGAAGCCTGAATCCTATAGTCACATCCCTCAAATTTGGCTCTATAACTTTTGCTGTGCTCCACTCTTACAAAATAATGGGTTCTACCAGAGGGCTGTTCATCCATGTCCATTAGCTGCAGGTGGAACTTGATTGATAAACTTAGCCTAGATGCTACATTATTAGTTTTATAAAATGATTTTCCTAAAAACTGATAGAAAAAAATCTAGTAGATGTGCAAACCATATTGATCCTCCAGGCCATTTCCATGAGCTCACTGAACTGTTTCAATTAAAAGTAAGTAAGGGAAAAAAAGTTTTCAAACTAAATTAGCCAACTTTACAAAAAAAAAAAAAACAAATCTAGATTTGTTTCTGATAATCAGTTTTAACATGAGAAAATTTGGAGAGACATGCTTCTAAACCTATATTTAGGTAAAAGAAGAAAGCCTGTTTTCAACTTTAAAGCTAATTTTTGAAAGCTTCAAGGAACTAACAACCTTCATTATGGTCAATTTTATCACTCTTGGGGTAAGATTAGAAATAACATTGAAAATTTAATAGATATGTCATTCTGCACACATAAACTCTCAGAAGTATCTTGTAATCCACTCTAGTAGTATATACTTTAGAGATACAATGAAATCACATTTTGTCTTACACTTTCTAAGTTAAATATGATAGTTATTATATTATATTGCAAGAAGGAAGTACATTAGTCTGTTACTAAATGTTGTTTTGCACATGAAAAGAATTTTCTAAAGACCAGCTAGAAACTGTTGTTACTAAAAGATTTTAGTGCTACCAAAATGTTGCATTAAAGTAATCAGTAAAAAGTATAGTGAAATGAAAATGGGGACATTCATTATCTATTAATTTTATTTAAAAAAAAAACCTCTAAAAACAAATCACTATATGCATTCTGTATACTATCTATCTATGTCTATCTATCTATCTATCTATCTATTTATCTATCTATCTAATTAGTTAACAAAGTTATCAATATTTAATTGAGAATCATTGCCCAAATCTTTTATTGTGGAAAATATATATTCTAGAGATTCATATGTTAAAGTCACAGCTTTCACATTCTTGTGTATATAAAAGAAGATATATATTATATATGTGGTAAAAAAAAAAGCTAAAATATGGCTACTCTTATAGGTTTAACAAAAAAATTTCTATGAAATATGAGACAACAGAACAATTATACCTTGGTACCACTTTTACTTGAGTATTTTTACAAGTTTGTGTTAATTTTGTTGTGCTTTAGAAATACCACAGTAGAATGAAATATTTAATTTAAATAAACAACAACAAAAATTAGGCAAAATCCACATTTGTTTCAAATTACATCAGATTTATTTGATTAATTATTTCTCTGCTGAAGCTCATAAATAATTGTTTGCTGTGATATATTTGTAACATCTGTGTAGTTATAATCTGTATCTTTGCATGCGCTAATTGCAATGAAACCAATTTTAGTTTTGGACTGACTGGTTTTAACAAATTCATAGTGTACTTAACAAATATACAACACATCCATTATAGTGGTTGTGGCTTGTTTTCTCTCTCTTGCAATTATTTCTGAAAATCAACATACAAAGATACACTAAGCAAGACTGTTCAAAACAGGAGAGTGGGAAGCAGAAATGGTAGGGATGTGAGGTTCTTAATTCTTGCACATTTTTTTTTGTTCTATGTAGAATCATGCTGAACACTTTTTTATTAAGCAACATTCCTTGAAAATTCAGGCAGTTCCAGAATGGACGTACTCTTGGGTGAAACTGAACCAGTCAATGATGCTATTTGCACTTCTTTGATAACTTATTCAAAAAAAGAGTAAAAAAAAATTCTGTGCAATAGCAGCTGTGAGAAGATCTGAAAGAAACAACTCTGTAGACACCAAGATCAATGAACAAATTGGAGAGAAGGTGCTCCAGACATCCTAGTCTGTGGAGAGGACCACAATGATGCAGATTGTCCCCTTTGTGATGGAACAGATATCCATCCTGCAGCCCAGGTAGGAGCCTGTGCTAGAGTAAGTGGATGTCCTCTGAATGAAGCTTCAGCCCATACAGGAGCAGATGTTCTGTCAGGACCTGTGACTCCGTAGGGAAATGACTCTGGAGCACTTTATTCCTGAAAGACTGTAGACCATGGAAAGGACCTTTGCCAGAGCAGTTCTTGAGGAACTGCAGCCTCACATGAGGACCTACATTAGTGAATTTCATGAAGGACTGCATCTTATGGGAACAGTAAAAAGATAGAAGAGAAAGAGGAGTAAGGAAACCCTTTGATGTTGACTTACCCCAACCCACATTCCCATGCGTCACTTAATGGGAAGAGGCAAACAAGTTAGGAATGAAGATGAGCTTAGGAAGAAGGGAGGGGTGGGAGGAAAGGTTTTTTTGGATTTTTTTTATTTCTCATCATCCTACTCTGTTTAATTGTCAATAAATTAAATTAATTTTCAGAAGCTGAATCTGTTTAAACTGTGATGGTAATTTCTGAGTGATTGCCTTGTCCTTATCTCAACACAGAATTCTTTTGTCGTATTTTCTCTCTGTAGCATGCTGGGGAGGGTGAGTGACGAAATAGTTTCGTGGGCATCTGGTGGCCAGTCAAGGCCAAACAACTACAGCTATGAACAAGTTCAATTTTTAGGCTTATCAGTAAAGAAGCTCATGTTTATTAAAAAAAAAAAAAGGCAACCGCTCTTTTACTGCTAACTAGAAAAATAATGGCAACCTTTTTTCTGCAACTACTAGACTATACTAAAACATGACTTCACCCTTAAGCTTAAATTGAATGTATTCTATCCAAATAGGATAGCAGAAGAAAAGACTTCTTGCTACCATTGAGAAGGCCACTTAGTGAATAATTTCAGAGTTGTTAAAGGAAGAAAGAAATCCTAACTTTTTATCTGTCAGTTGAGTGAAACATAATTCATAGCCTCTCTGAAACTGATATCATTGATGAAAGAACAAAGCATGACAGTTCACAGTATGGTTAAATATCATGGCAATGTCTGCAATGATAGCAATGTGAAAAATGGTGTGGAAGTTAAGAAAGAAAATCTGCAGTTCTGAATCACAAAGATCACAATAAAAAATAAAGGAATTCTAAAAGTAGCAGAAAATCCTAAACCAGTTTTAGCAGAACTGGTTCGTGATCCATTCTCTTTGGAGCACTGTGTTCCTAGTCACTGTCAACATCTTGCTTTATACTGCTGACTTGTCTTAATCCTTTATTCATGGCTATCTTTAGTTTTGGATATTTCAATTGATTACAACTTGTGTTACAAATCCTAGCTGCTTGATTTTTATGCCTTCCTTCCTATCTTTTGAAATTATTTTCATTCTCTTTTCAGTACTAAATAGGGAATACCTCAGTTGGGAGCATCTATGCTTTCAGTCAAATACTTCACAAGATAGTAAAGTTTAATTTCTCCCTGAAGACATCATTTCACTTATGTCCTCAAAACATCTGGAGAATTCCTAATTTTTTTTTTCATGTAGTCTTGTTTATATAAGTCAGATAACTTTAGTCAAAAGCAGCCAATCAGGAATTTCGGCAAAGAAGCAGCCTACAGGTAAAAGACTGAAGTCCAAGTAAGGAAAATTTAGATGGGTAGTTTCATAAAGAATTTGAATAAATGTCACACATACCAATTATTTTAAAGAATGCAGCCTACACTGTAGCAGGTTTGCTGGCAGGACCTGTGACACTGTGGGGGACCCACACTAGAGCAGTTTGTGAAGAACTGAAGTCCATGGCAAGGACTTGCTTGGAGAAAGCCATGGAGATCTGCCTCCCATGGGAAAGATCCCACAGTGGAGCCGAGGAAGAGTATGAGGAGCCCTCCCACTGAGGAGGAAAAAGTGGCAGAGACAATGTGTGCTGAACCGCCCGCAACCAACTTCCCCTGTCTTGCTGTGCAGCCAGGGACAAGGAGGGGGTGGAGCTAAGCCCGTGAAAAAGGTGTCAAGGGGAAGAAGAAATGTTTTAAACATTTGATTTTATTTCTCATTATTCTACTCTGATTTGCATGGTAATAAATTAACTTTCCCGAGTCAAGTCTGCTCTGCCCATGATGGTAAATGGTCAGTGACCTCTCTCTGCTCTTACCTCAACCCATTAGCCTTTATTTTTGTTTTCTCTACCCTGACCAGCTGAAGGGGGGAGCAACAACGTGGCTTTGATGGATACCTGGTGTCCAGCCACATCGTATGACATATTTAATTTAAGATGATCATACTGACAGAACTTTGTCTGTTAAGTTTTAAAGTCCAGTAAATGAAGACTGGAGGTTGAAACCCATTAGATGTGTTACTATAATTTTGATTCCACACAGGCTCTTCAGTGATGCATATTTCCACATCTGTAACTACCTGATGCGGGTTTCTTGTCATTTACATAGAAATTAAAGCTGAACAGCATAGAAGTGTTATGAGGTATTTCTTGTTTTATTTCTATCTCAGCTGTTTAATGACTTGTATTACTTTCTTATTTTACACAGATGATGCAGTTCTGCTTTCTTTATCTCCACCAGGCCTGCGGCAGTGGCCAGATTTTTTTCTTATAATCTTATAGCTTAGATTTGCTGAGAAATACAGGAAGGTAAAAGTTACTGGTTTTAACTTTTCAAGAACTAGTCATGTATATGCTTTATTCAGCAATAAGGTGCAAATGAGTGTCTGAGGAAAAGGTATATTAACAAAAGTAAAGAGATATTTATTTTTATTTTGTCAAAGAATATATTCCCTTCCATTTATAGATTGGATAAATTCATAACTTTGGCATCTCTGCTAGTCCTAACATTTGTTTTTGCGTGTTCTGCAAGCATAGAGAAAATACTAAGGTGATGCCTTTTAAAATTGTAATTTTAACTTCTATAGCCATATTTAATGCTATATGCTCCCACCTTATGGTTCTGTGTTTAGAACTATTTATTAACTAACATGGATTCATTGCAATTTGAAAAAAAAATGGGTTTGTATTTTATCATATACTCATATCAAAATTTGTTGCTATTTTAAGATGGAAAGCATATGTATTTAAAGGAAATATTACCCAAATTACTTCATGGTGTTAACATGTTAAAACCCACTTTGTTAAAAGCTGGTTTGCATTATCTGGTTTCTGAATCTTTTATTATTTTAATTATATTTGGCAACTCTATGTGTTTGATTCCTCTGTTTCATTCCTATGTTGAAAAACATCCCTCACAGTTTTTCTATAAAAATATTTTAATGCTATGAGGGTGGAATGACTAACAAATCTAATTAGCTTCAACCTGCTATTTATCATCATCTTAACATACACTGAACCACTAAACTGGCAAATAAAAAATATACATGGCTTTTCCACTACCAGATAATTATTAAACATTCTAGAATATCATATACTATAACATGAAGAAATTAAAGAAGAGTTGAAGATTCTTCTTATTGAAGATTTCTTTGTTTATGCTTATAAAAATCCTCTGTGAAGAGTTGAGAAAATATCTGTATTAAATTTTAATGAATATTATCTGTGACCTTTTTTTGCTCAGTTTTGTATTTCTGCCTGTCTGAAAGCATAAAATTAAGTCAAAGGAAACCCTTTGTGTGTTTAAAGCAAGAAAAACAAAAGCTATCAACAAAGTAAAAGTGTGAAGTGATGTGTTGTGCAGCCATTAAAAATATCCTGGCTAGAAAGAAAGTAAAATAATAAAAAAAACCAACTCATGTCCATGAATATCTGTCAAAACTTAAAAAAAGAAATATGTAATAATTGCTTAAACAATGTCTCAAGGGATTATCTGAATCTCAAAAAATGCAGCCATCCTTGATGATAGTGAAGATACAGAAACGTGTCTCAGTATTGCTTGGTTGCCCGGAGCTGCTGAGGGAGAAATGATTCTTTAAATTTCCATCTTTGGTTAATGCGTAACAGTGTTTGAGAATTTTGATATGCTATCTTTGAGCATTTTTCACACTCTACTAGAATAAGCTTATTTTTATGTTTGGGGACAGAGTGGTAGAAATTAAGCAAGTACTTGTGTAGAGAACAAATAATGGAGGGGGATGGGAACAAGAAGCAACATAGGATGGGCCATAGTATAAAAAAAGAGGACATCTCAGACATACAGTATCTGTGGCCTAAAGAAAGAAGACATGCACACACTTGATGAGAAACCAATCCTTATTTATCTAACCATTAATTTTTGGCCTTCAATATTTTTTTCCCAGTAGAAAATTTAAATGGAAATATAGAAGCACAATTGTCAGCTTTAAAAATAAAAAATCACATCCCTTAATGATAACTACGCAATGTTAATTACAAAACAAACATTCTCCACCTGCTGAGATTTCTACTCTCTGCAAAATATCTATGGTGACTCCATTACAACCTCTGAAATCTTCTGACTTTAATTGGGGAATACTTTTCTCTAATGCTTTGCAGAAAATGTTAACAGATGCTTTTCCCCAAAAGATTAAATATCAATCTATTTTATGAATGTACAAAAGTATTCAGAATGGATGATTTCTGGAGAAACCAGTAATTATTTGGGGGAAACTTTAGAAAACAAACCAGCAGAAAATTCTCATCCTACAAGAATCAATGAAAATTTTATCACTTCAGTTGTTGCAAAGACTGTTTTAGTCTTAGTCGTCCTCTTCCATGTTGGCCACTGCATATCTAGGTATTCCTTCACCACCTAAAATATCTTTGACTCTTATACTAAGGATAAAGTCAAAGTGAATGTTATCATTAAAAATATTGTCATAACTTAGTTTTATTCTGTGTCTATGTTCAATTTCATTTTGTTTCTCTTGTTAACCAAAACAGATCTTCCAGATACACAAAAGGCACAAAGGTTTGTCACTTGAGTATTTTTTGACTCTAAAGTACTGAACCTGTTTTTTAAGTAAATGTGGTGGGTTGACCTGCCAGTCTGCTTTTTCACTCCTCCATCTCAGCAGGACAGAGGGAGAAAATAAGACAAAAAAAAAAATTTGTGGGCTGAGATAAACACAGTTTCAGCAAAGAAAGAAAAGGTTGTGCACAGAAGTGAAACAAAGAAAACTCAGTTTATTCTCTACTTTCCATCTGCAGGTGATGTCCAGCCTCTTCCTGGAAAGTAGAGCCTGAGTAGACACAACATGTTTGATTGTTGGGTGTCAACACCACTTTGATTTGGGTTATCACTGCACTCACCCATTACTGCACTCCTTGTGAAGCTTACTCTTCATCAGTTCAGGCTGTTTCTGCTACATTTCTTCCTACAATACACAACACACATCATTGGTTATTTCCTCCCAAGCAAGGAAAGTCTCTGAAAAGTAGACACTCGATCTCCTCCTCTTTCTCCCTTACATGCCAAGTACACTCAGGTGCTTGTGTGAAGACAATCACACGACTGTTCTTGCCTTTTCACGAGGAACAACTAACACTGCCTTTCCCAGCCTCTTCTTTGTGTACATAACAGGAGCCTTATCAGCTCCCACAGTATGTAGGGCTCTATCTGGGCAGGACCGGGAGAGTTAAAAGTTTCTCTGGTGTTAATGAACCATGTACCCAAGGGAAGTGTACTTCAGAGACCCAAAAGGATCCAAATGGAATTTTGGTGTAGCCACCATGAATACAGACATTAACACACATCTACTTTGCCTGTCCCCTCTATCTGAAACATCCACCCTCAGCATGGTGAATATTTCAAGTAATGATTTTTCATATGCCATAAATGTATGGTCTGTTACTTCAGTGCCTGAAAGTTGATGAACGTAAAACTTGGACGCTTGACTCTTACAACACATGGAATTCACAGTCCCAGATCTGGCACCTTCTTTCTCTGTACCACAAATGGAGAGTGTCAGGTGCCTATTGAAAGAACATGTACAGCCAGAACATGAAATGAGGGGACACTCAGTCCCATAAGTGGTGTGAAAGCAAACACTGAAAATTGTCATGTGGGGATGTGAACAAGTATATCAATAGTCATCATTCTGATTAGAATTTATAATACAGTCCATGAATATTCAAATTTAAAATTAAACTAAGGAAGTTGTTAAATTCATATTATATGCTAACAACAGAATATGAAAATGAACAATCCTGAGACATCAAATCAATGTGACTTCAACAATTTGAAATACAGCTTTAACAGGAATAAATCACAATCCTTTGTGTATAAGATGTACAAAGCCATTCTTGACAGCTGCTTATTTAAATTTTGTGAAATCAAGATGAGCTATCTAAGGCATATTTAGAATCATACAAATATAGGAACCTAAGATGTCTAATGACAGTCTTGGTTCTCCTACATTTTAAGGTTTATATGAGTAAGTATTCAGATGCTTAAAAGTTTTTTGTTGCTTTCAGTCATGATGAAACACTGATTATTCCAGCTAAAAGCATTTTTTTTTTCAGTGTGTACAACTTATTAATGACGTTTTCCAATCAGAATCTCATTTCACTGGGGTGTCAAAATCTTATCCTTAAGGCATTTTGTACTGGTGAGTCTGGGTCTGGAAGGTCACATGAAATTCAGACACCGACAGTCTCATGAATCAGTCACTCACATTAGTATTTCAAACCTTGTTCCTATAAAAACTGAATAGAGCTTTACTTATATTATTTATCTGCAGTATATCATATAATGGCATAGGACAAATTCAGTATTGGGTAGTACTAGGGTGGTATCTTTACTGGGAATCAATGACTGCTACAGTCTTTAAGGAAGAGCAGAGTGTACAGTAATAAACAGAAAATACCTACAAACTATTTTTTGTTTAATTTCACTTTTGTTTCCACTTTGGCATTTAAATTATTACCTGAAGAGATCCAAAAATCTACAAGATACACAACTACATTTCAATTAGTTGGCCAGACTCTTCACACTCTTGAGGGAATAGCTGGTATTTTTACCGTGTTGTTCTTCTCATCTAAAAGCAAATGTTTAAAATCAAATGACTTATGTATTTGAACATGCTGCTTTCTCTTCTCTGCAATGAGAATGCAAACATTTAACTCAGAAGAAAGAAGTTAAGCAAAATTAGTCTTATCCTCAGTGATTGAATCCATTATTCTCAGTCTTCTAATCATATATTCCATGAATGGGATGAATTTGCTGTATGCTTCCATTTTAACTGGGGTATCTAAAGTGATAGCTTGACTGGTGTTTCTAAGTGACTGAGTATGATCTCATAAACAATTGTGCTGTCTCTAGATGTAAGATTTTCATAGAATCATGGAATATGCTGAGTTGGAAGTGACCCACCAGGATCATCAAGTCCAACTCCCGGCCCTGCACAGGACATGTCAGGAATCCCACCATGTGCTTGAGAACATTGTCCAAATGCTTCTGGAACTCAAACAGTTTTAGTGCTGTGACCACTTACCTGGGGAGCCTGTTCCAGTGCTCAACTACACTCTGTGTGAAAAACCTTTTCCTGATATCTAACCTACATACATACATAGGTTGCTATCTCTTATAATAGATCTTACTGTCATCTGAAAAAATCAAAGTATTTCACAAGGGTGACAAAATCTTCATCACTTTAGATGAAATGAAATGATGTTGGGGAAATTATTTTTTTAAAAAAGGAGTGAAAATAGATGCAAGAAATTGGGAATTTAGGAAGAAGATTTTTTTTTTTAATTGTCTATGTTCTTGTAGGTGTTTCCTTTTAATGCTACTGGGGGAGCCCTTGGCAGCATCATCTTAGCAGTAGAATCCATGTTATTGCATCCATATAGAAAAGGACATAAATATATACACATACAGAGATACAAATATATACATTAAATTAAGCAGTAATAAAAAACCCATAAAACTTTACATGTTTAAAAGAACAAGGAAGACCTTTTGTGACACTTTTCTAGTATGGACTTTGAGCTACTAGCGATCTGCAGTAGTACTAGTGGTCTGTACTAGTGGTCTATTAGTGGTCAGGGTAATATTGAGATGGAAGCTATAACTTTGGTTTCTGTTTTTATTCTGTGAATTTGCATTGAACAAATACAAACTCACTCTACCTATGATTCAAGTAAGAAATAAAATAGCTGTATCTTTAGATAAAAATCTCTGCTGAGATCACATGACAGACATTTTAATATTAATTTCATAAGCTAGCTTCTTTTGTGACATTACTTTCTTGGAGTGGCAATAGGTCTTAAATGTGAGATAATATATGAGGAATTGGGAGCCTAAAAGAAACAAGCTACACATCAGGGTTGTAGAGGGCTAACATGAATGTAAGGTTGTGATGTGGGGAGAGATCTTTACATATGCTTGATATGAGAAACTGAAACATAAAGATGTACATGTGGTTGTCTATCATGGTACCTGCAGAGGTTAAAATGAAACTAGGGTAGACAAAGGCTAGTGTTTTTGGAAGAGCCAAAAAGATGAGGAATTTATTTATGAAACTTTTGAATTACAGAAAGGAGGAATTTGGAAGGAGCTTGGAAATTATTTAGTTCAACCTTCTGTACATGGCAAGGTCAACTAGAACAATTTGCAGAAGACCTTGAAATGACTGTGAGGTACAGCATTTGTCTATGTTAAATTTCCTTTGTTACTGTTTTGGTCAATCTCTGTGTGTCAGAATATTTCTGTGACCTGCTTGTGCTTTGTAATCATGAAAAACTAACTTAATCTTGTGTTGCTTAGTGATACTATCATGATCTTATTTTTGTTGTGGTTTATATCATCATTATATCTGGTATAACATTTACTTTCTGGAAATGTGAATAAGAAAAAAGGCAATTTTTTCTCTCACCAATTATTTTAAAATTAATACTATAAGTGCCTTGGTTGAAAAGATGCTACAATCTGTTTTATTTGCTTTCCAGTAAATGACTAGTTAACAAATGAGTGGGACATTATTTTTTAATTTCTTTTTTTATGTGTGTGTGTTGTGACTAGTTTATAATCCAGAAGTCTGTCTAATGGAATCAGAAGTTATACAAGATTCAGACATGCTAGAATGGGGCTGCTCCACAAGGACCTGCAAGCCAAAAGCTAAGGGTGGTCCCCCAACACAGTCAAGACACTCAAGGTCAATCTGACTGTTCCCATTGCATGTAGCTCAGGGATGTGCATCCCTGGTGAGGCTGCTTAGGGTGGTAAAGGCTGACTAGTGCCTTCTGGCTCTACATTTGCAAACACTGAAAATAAATATAATTTAGCAATATCTGTAAATGTAAATTAAATTCCAGGACAAAAAAAAACAAACAGAAAACAAACCAAACCAAATCAAAATCCCCCCAAAAAATCCCCCCCAGAAACAAGCCCAACCAACCGAACAAAACCCTAACAATTAATTTCCATTATGTTTGTTTAGGCAGATAAATTTCTGGGCTTGTAATTGTCAATATCTGTAAAATTGCCAAAATATGTGCAAAACTGAAGCTGTTAAATGTAAATCTTCTTGCTTGTTTGTACATTATCTCAGTAAGAGCCACTTTTTTTTTTTTTTTAATATGCCTGTAATTGCACCTATGTACATTTAAATGTAAATTTGCCCTCATATTGTTAAGGAAAAACTGGGATTTATGCATCACTTATAAATACCCCCATAATGCATTCAAATAGTGCACTGGTAAGCAGCAAGAATACTCTTGGAAAGGCAGCTAAGTGACTAGACAGATGGATTATGAGTTCAAAAAGTATCTGGAATGTTAAAAGGAAGCTTGACCTTGACAAAAATGGAAAAAAAAAAAACAAAACACCAAAAGTATGAATAGCACTAGTCATATATCAAGTACATGTACAGTGCCAAACATAATTCTAGAAAGGGATCACATGTTGGTTAATGAGGGATATCATAGGCACAACCAAGGATCCCAAACTGAAATGAATGCACTACTGAAGAAAGAAAAACTTCAAAGTACTGTAAAACTGAGAGCTTCTCTTACTTCTGAATACCTGATATCCTTACTCACAGCTCCACTGCAGTGACAGCTGCTGCTGATGCTGTACTTGACAAGAAAAATTTTGCGGATGACAAGCTCAATAAATAATTGTTATCTGACTTTAACAAAACATTCAAGAGAAAAATGGTAGAACTTTGTCTTATTTCACATAAATAAAACGCTAGCATATCTTTTCCAGTTCTGCAGTAATTTTATTTCTGAAGGACATCTGTACATAAATATTAGATGCTTATATTCACATTATTCTTGCCTTTTTTTCTGTATATGAAGATAGCTGTCAGCACAAAAGAGGATATTATATTAAGAAAATGGTTAAAAAAAAATAGAAATAAATTCCATAGACCATATTTAATTTTCCATTATATGTCGCCCATAATATTGTCCTTGTTTCTTAACTGGTCCTAAAAGAACAGGCTTTGGAAGTCTTGTGTGGTTGAAAGTGGTTTTGTTGTTATTGTTTGGTTGGTTGGGGTTTTTTGTTACTGTCAAGCAAACATTGATTTAGTAAAATGTGTTACTGTTCCTTCAAATTCTTTGTTTGTTATACTCTTAAACTATTACAGTTATAACCAAAGAAGTACATGAAAAAAACATTAAAATTAGGCCATTTTATTTCATCTGGAAAAATATCATGCTTCTCATCTTTTAAACTCAAGCATGGAGCTGTAGACTAAATTTAACCTTTCTGTTTCATAACAGGTTCCTTCATGCAGTATCATATGCATAAAACTTCCTTTTTCAACAGTGGATGGGCTTATTAAGTTTTAAATAAGCTTTCTCCCTCTGAAAATTCTCATGCCTCCTTCCAGTTCTGCAGAGTTATCAGCGCTGCTGATTGTGACAGTGCTGATGATGCCATTCCCATCACAACTGCTGGCTCTAACAGATGACAAAAGCAGCAACTTTTTGCTCTGTCACTGCAGCAGCAGCAGAAGCAGCAGCTTTTTTTTTTTTTCCCTCCATCTGTAAGGAAGGTTTATTATATATTTAAAGCATATATTCACTGCCCTGTGAAGAGCTTTCATAAATTTGGCTCCAACAGTTCTATTCCAGCTCCTATTATCTACACCAGAGACTTTATTTAGGTGTGCTGAACACCTTTATAATTTCAATACCTGGTATATTGATGATATCTGTAGGATCTCTATCACACAGAAGTTTTCAGGGATTGATAAATCGTATCCTATATAAAGAAAACATATAAATACTGCCACAGTACTTTTATAAATGTGTAAACTAGCTTAAAATAAAAGTCTTTTCGTGTAGACAGAATTTTAAGGAGCGGTACATATCTATTCCAGGAAAGGTCTAAGAATATTGTAATTATCTGATAGGCATTGTAATTATTTAAATGTGTAATATGTGACTTCACATTTAAAGTAGCTTGGCAATTTTATCTCCTGATCAGAAGATTGCATACAGTGGAAGTTCTAGAAATAGCGACTTCTACAAATAGAGGCTTCTGCAAATAGCCACAATTAGTGGCTTTTACATTCATTTGCAAAATTTTATTTCTAAACATATTTAGCAAATATGCAGAAACTACTGAAATTACACAAAAGTTCCATTTGAAGATTCAAGGTCCATTGGGCTGGTTAGCTTTTTAGCTGTCAATTTGGATAACAGCCTGTGTTTTAGAAGTCAAAGAGGAAATAATGTTTAAAGGCAGTATGGAGATAAATACCAGGACACCAAAACACTATTTAAACATTAAATAGCAGACTCAGGTCTCTGGTTCAACAGCATATTTATTCCTTCTGGAATTAAATCCAAGAGGCAGGTGTCTCTAATAAGTAAAAGCTTGGTTGAAAGGACTTTCACTGACCTCTTGCCTGGTAAAGGCAGAGAGGAAACAATGGTACTGAGTCATAAGACCATGGTGACGGTAAGGACTTGTAGCTGGTGTATGAAATTGTTCTGTTCTTCATGGGGAAGTGTGCTGATTTTGGCTGGGATAGAGTTAATTTTCATGACAATTTCTAGTATGAGGCTGTGTTTTGGATTTGTGTGGAATATAGGATTGATAATCTACAGATGTTTTTGTTATTGCTGAGCAGAGCTTACACACAGCCATGGCCTTTTTCACTTTTCATACGTCCATGCTGGCAAGGAAGTCGGGGTGCATGGGAAGTTAGGAGATGACACAGGACAGGTGACCCAAAGTGACCAAAGGGATATTCCATACTATATGTCATCCTGATCAGTATATAAAGTGGGAGGAGGAAAGAGTAAGGGAGGACATTTGGAGTGATGCGGTTTGTCTTCCCAAGTAACCATTATGTGTGATTGGGCCCTGCACTACTGGAGATGGCTGAACACCTGTCTACCCATGGGAAGCAGTGAGTTCCTTGTTTTTCTTTGTTTGTGCGCACAGCTTTTCCTTTANTCTACAGATGTTTTTGTTATTGCTGAGCAGAGCTTACACACAGCCATGGCCTTTTTCACTTTTCATACGTCCATGCTGGCAAGGAAGTCGGGGTGCATGGGAAGTTAGGAGATGACACAGGACAGGTGACCCAAAGTGACCAAAGGGATATTCCATACTATATGTCATCCTGATCAGTATATAAAGTGGGAGGAGGAAAGAGTAAGGGAGGACATTTGGAGTGATGCGGTTTGTCTTCCCAAGTAACCATTATGTGTGATTGGGCCCTGCACTACTGGAGATGGCTGAACACCTGTCTACCCATGGGAAGCAGTGAGTTCCTTGTTTTTCTTTGTTTGTGCGCACAGCTTTTCCTTTATCTATTAAACTGTCTTTTTCTCAACTCACAGGTTTTCTGGCTTTTACTGTTCCAGTTCTTTTCCTGATCCCCCTGGTGGGAGATTGAGGGAACATCTGTGATGCTTGGTTGCTGGCTGGGATTAAACAACGACAGGGTTATGGACAAAAAAATAGAGAACTGCACAGGACACCAAGTCTGAGATAGTGATTGGGGTAAGTGAACCCTTTCTTTTTCATTTTTCCATTAGTCTGGATCACTAATAAAAGGCACACTACAATTTTTGTGAAATGAGCTGAATTTGTCCCTAAGGAATTTAGGAAAGGACTGAAACTGATGTGAAAATATGTTTTCCTAGGAAGACATTTGGTGATTTTCTGAGTAACTACAGAATATTATGGTGGAGTGCTTAGTATACAGCTTACTTTTATACCTCAAATAAAGATCACATACATTTCTATTGTGGGAGAAGATATGCACTCAGAAAAACTAGGTGTATATTTTCCTATAGCTTTGACGTAAAGTAATGGGAAGTAAAGAGAAGAAAGATCAAGTTCATATTTTCCATACTTGTTTATTAACTCTAAGGCTGTTACTTGAAGAGGGGAGATGGGAGAGATCAATCTCTTTCTCTGTCTTTGTTTAAGGTGAGTCATTACACAGTGATCCGTTCAAATCCTCAGGGCAAGGACAGTTACCCTAAGAAGCGTCTTATTACAAGCCAATTGGCTAGGGAACTAGCTTTGTTGAGAGATTCTTTATTTCCAGATTCTGCACCTTCTGGTTTTTGACTAAGATGTGTTTTCTGTGCACTGGCAGCACTCAGTTCAGGCTTCCAACTGGGTAGCCAGGAATTCATGTCTTGAAAAGGAATTCATATCTTGAAAATATCGTTGAGGCCAGGTAAACAATCCCCGCAGAAACACTTCTGGCATCTACTGCATGAAAATGCAAAACAGCGCCAGCAGTATGTTTTAAAAGTAGATCCTGAAATAGAAAAGGTAGCTGCCCAGCCTTCATCCCAAATTCTAGACTGGACTGGAAGTACTGCAACAGTTTGTTTTTGGTGTTACTTTATCAGGTGCTTGTTCAGCATGCTGACTGTTTCTGATCCTACTCTCAGACACATAAATCTTCCAGGGTTCTGTCCAGGGAACCCAAGACCCTGATCTACAGCCAGATACAGTGGCAGCTATGCATAAAATTCTTTCCCTTTTGGGAGTCGTGCATTTAAAAGTAGCATGGCTGTGCCTGTTACTGGGTATATGTTTTGGCTGGATAGAACTGTGGAAGGCAGGAAATGAATTTTCAGGAACTTAATTCTGACAGTTCATTCAAGCTACATTTTTTTCACGATGTTTTTCCAGGCCACAGACCTTAAATAAAAGTAAAAGAAGAACTACTGTCACTCAATTTCTATTTTTCTTAGGGTTATGCTTTGTTTCAAGGGGTTAGCACTTCTGTTCAATCCTGTATTATGGGGTAGTTGGCTTGGCGCTGGCATCTGTTGCAAGGTATAAGTAGTTGTTAAGTTTGGGCCCTTCCTTTATGTTCTTAATATTGTTTATGGGCTTTTTGGGTGGAGTGTTCTTAATTTTTGTGTATTCTGTCTCTTTAGTGGTTGATCCTTTTCCAGAGGCTGGAGGGGTTGCAGTGTATGGTACAGGTCTTGTTTTAGTGCTTGTGGATGTGATTATTGGAGGTTTTACTGATTAGTGGAAGTTTGGAGCAGCTACTGTTGATGGAGGGGCAGGTTCAGTTGGATTTTGTGGTGTAACTGTGTTTTTTTTCTGTGGGCTGGGATGTTTTTAGTACGGTGGGGGCTGTTGTGGACTTTATTTGTTGTCTTGGACCTTGTACAGACGTGGGGCAATTTGAGAAGTTTAGTGGGAAGGTCAGAGACTAGTTTAATGTAAAATTCTGCTTTGTAAGTTGAAGATAGGGGTTTCAGTCCCTTTTTTTCTGAGGTGTCTTGGTAATGATTTCTGGAACTCTAAGAGCTATAGTTTTCGCTCTGTTTTACAAGACCAATGTTTTTTTATAAAGAATTAGCGTAGTTTTGGTAATTGAGTGTTTTGTTTTCTAGGACTTCTCTAACGGGGAAGATGATTAGGAAGGTGGTGAAGAATGTAAGAGAGGCTAGTTGGCTGACTAGGAGTAATGTGAGTTCTATTGGCTGGCTGCCCACTCATGTTAGCGTATGGAGATTGACTAACATTCTGAATAGAAGTTGGTACAGAGGGTAGAAGGCTATTGTGCACTGTTTGCATCTGTGCAGGAAGGGACTTTGGAGAACTCTTGCAGAGATGGCTAGGCCAGTAGTCTTCCTAGTTTGTTGGGGATAGATCATAGGATGACATGTAAATGAATAATGAGTATCATTCAGGTATAATATGTGGGTGTGACTAGTGGGTTTGTTGGTGTGAAGTTCTCTGGATGACCCAGTAAGTTGAGGGAGAATAAGATTATTAACTGGAGGAGCATGAGTATGTACCCTAGGATGTCTTTCATGGACTGGTGCAGAAATCTATTTTCTTTTTCTCATGGGTACTTCTGTATCAGCCTTTCACAATGAAATTGAAAAATGGAGGAAAATGCAAGAAGAACATCCAGTACAAATGAATTTATTATTATTTGGGAGAACTACATTCCTAATCCAAATTTTTATACTTTTTTTTGGGATTTTTTTGTCCAGTTTTCCCCAAAACTTTATAAAGGACATAGTACTACAGATCTCACTTCATCATAGAGGTGAAATAAAAAAAGTATTTAACATCCTTCTGTGACTGAAGAGAAAAAGTCAATAACAACATAATATATTTGCAAACAGAATGAGTGAAATACATGGTTAGAGTATTAAATGGCCAACAGTCTTGGTTTAGGACAACAGCAAAACACTTGGTTTGTCACAAAAAAAAAATCACAGTTATAATTAGGTCTCTGGTGTAATGAACACAGATTCTGTATTTTAAAGTAAAATGTAGATTCCTACTAATTTGTAAAATAACAGATTCAGGCAACAGAAAACACAGAGAAGGACAAATCCCATGACTGGAGTGCAGCTATTGATAGTAAGCCAGTTCATAAGAGACAGTTAAGGAAGGACAGGCATCTACATCAAGAACTGGTTGGAGGGCAAAAAGCTGTCTGTGAAGAAAAGTCACAAGCAGGTTGAAAGCAGGTGGGTAAGAATCAGAGACAGAGGCAACAAAGGGAACCTTGTGACTGGTGTCTTCTACAGAACCCCTGATCAAGGGAAACCTGTTGACAAGGCCTTCTTACTCCACCTGCAGGAGATGCACGCTCACAGGCACTTGTCCTACTGAGCAATTTCAACCACCCTGACACCTGCTGAGAAAGTATCATGGTGAGTTGCAGGCAATCCAGGAGACTCTTGTAATGCATTGAGGATAACTTCTTCCGACAGGTAACAGAGTGCTCTACCAGAGGGAATGAGTCACTGGACCTGACGGTCATCAGTGCAAGTGGGCTCATCAGTGACATCAAGACTGAAGACAGCCTGTGCTGCAGTGATCATACACTGGTGGAGTTTGCAGTCCTGAGGGATATGGATCAGGCAAAATAAAAAGTACCCTCTATTTTGAGAAAGCAGCATTTCAAGTCTTCAAAAGCGTTAATCAGTAGGACCCTGTGGGAAACAAGGGGACAGAACAGAGCTTTCCACAGAACACAAGAGCTCTTGGTCCCCATGAGTAAGAAATCAGGAAGGGAAGGCAAGAGCCCCTCATGGCTGAGTAGGGAACTACTGGTCAAACTAAAAGGGAAGAAGCAAGTGCATTGGCAGTGGGAGCAGGGACAGGTGCAGCTGACATTTCTGAGGAATGGGATGCCATCCAGAGGGATCTGTATAGGCTTGAAAAGTGTGCCCACAGGCACCTAATGAGGTTCAACAAGGCCAAGAGCAAGGTCCTGCACATGGGTCAGAGCAACTCAGGCATGAGTACAGACCAGGAGAAGAACTCGTTGAGAGTAGCCCTGTGGAGAGGGACATGGGGATTCTGGTGGATGAAAAACTGGACATGAGCACAAGTGCACAATATGCACTTGCAGCCCCAAAGGCCAACCACATCCTGGGCTACAACAAAAGAGGAATGGCCAACATGTCGAGAAGGTGATTATCCCTCTCTACTCTGTCCTTGTGACAACCACCTAGAGTACTGCTTCCAGGTTTGGGGGCCCCAGGCCTGCCAAAGCAAGTCCAGAGAAGGACCACAAAGCTGATAGAAGGTTGGAGCGCTTCTCCTATGAAGACAGGACGAGAGAGCTGGAGTTGTTCAGTCTGGAGAAGAAGAGGCTCTGGGAAGATCTCAATGAAGTCTTTCACTACTTAAAGGGGCTTATAAGAAAGATGAAGAGAGACTTTTTACAAAGGCCTGTTGCAACAGGAGAAAGAGCAATGGTTTTAAACTAAAAAAGGGCAGATTTATACTATGAATAAGGAAGAAAATTTTTTACAGTGAGAGTGGTGAAACATTGGAACTAATTGCCCAGACAGGTGGATACCTTATCCCTGGAAACAGTCAAGGTCAGGTTGGATGGAGCAACCTGACTGAGTTGAAAATATCTGTGCTTGTTTCAGGGGGAGTCGGACCAGATGACCTTTACAGGTTCCTTCCAATGCAAATGATTCTATTATTGTAAGGCAAAGGGTAGTTTATAAATAAAAATGAAGTAAATTTCTAACATCAAGAATCAAAAAAAAATGTTACAAGTCTGGATGTTACCATTTGGATGGTGGTCTTTCAGATTAAGGAGGCAAGTCTCCTAATCAGCACTACAAAAGTCCTTTACAGGTAGCAGTGATTTGAGCTCTCCTTAGTGCTTCTTTGCCAACACACAGCAAAAAAAGAATGTCAATAACTGCTGAAGTTACTGCTATACAGAGACTTCAACAGTCCAAAATCAGATGGATTAGTTTTACCTTTTTCTATAGAAAATTGTCTGCAAAAGAAATATTGATAAGTTAAAAATAGAACTTTTGCTTATACAGTAGAAATGCAGGAAGAGGCAGTGAATGAACTGAAAATTTGTAAAGTCACAGATCTCAGTCACAAACGTATTTTGTAGTGGATATTAGTGATACTTTCTTATGCCAAAATCTGTCGCTGTGAAAAAATGCTCCATGATCATATCCTTCAGAATGCAGTACGTCCTCTAAGAAGGGGGACCTGTGCATTACTTCAGAATTAAAGAGAGAGATAAATGAGCCTTCTGCTAACTTGAAAAAATGCAAATAGGAGGAGCTGTTTTACAAAAAGAGGAGGACAATGAACATTGCTGGAGCTGTTATTTGACCAAGGGATAAAAGAGAGATAGAGGTAGATGCTGTCATTAAGTGTGGAATCTGGATTCCGTTCCTAGCAGGCTGACATACTTTAATTTTCAGAAATACATTAAGGTCATCCAAAAGAACCAGAGTAATGTAATTAGCTTGAAAATATGATTGATATAGCTCTTTGAACTCAAGAGCTTGCAAGAAGAAAGTGAAGAGAAGGTTGTTGCCAGAATATGAATCTCAGTTGATTGGCAGTTCCAATAATGACCAAGAATTAAAATATTAATATAAAGGCCTTGATAATTAAAAAGAAAAATATGATGTTTCAGTAATCAATGGGAAACACAAAATGTCTTAGAAAAGCAAAGCATGCCAGTAGGCGTTCAGCTCATATAGAATATTATCTAGAGTGTTTGAATTTGTCACCAGAAAGCAAAATTATTTAAGATCTGTTGTAAATGTGTCTTTTCTAAAATAAAAATATCCATATATGGGCTTTCGCTTAATGCTGCAGTTTAATAATTAATACCATAAAATAGCTTTATAGTACTGGGCAAAGGCAGAGGTTTTTGACTGTTTGCCAGCAATGCCATAACCTTGGCAATTCATT
Organism: Campylorhamphus procurvoides; assembly: GCA_013396655.1. Taxonomy (NCBI): domain Eukaryota; kingdom Metazoa; phylum Chordata; class Aves; order Passeriformes; family Dendrocolaptidae; genus Campylorhamphus; species Campylorhamphus procurvoides. Next base: position 306,686 of record WBMV01006294.1, on the reverse strand, counting down.
TGAATTACATCTAGGTAACTTTACTTGAAAAAAAATCTGCTGTGCATTTGTAATTGTCTCTCTCCACATCCATTGAGACACAGTGGTGGCCTGAGTTTGTACTTAAAAATCATGCAGATCTCTCTTAAAGACAGCCCAGAAACAGATCCTTATACAAAATTAAAAAAAAAAAACACTCCTTTTAATTTTCTCTGTCAATCAAATTCTTTATAAATATGAAAGAAATTATAAAGGAACAAATGTATTTCTAAATTACTTTAGAATTTTATACTTGCAGTAGAATTTCCTATGTATGATAAAGACCAATTGGGGAATTAGCTCTGGTTTAACTAATGGACATGATACCAACTTCTAAAGGGTTTTGTTACATCAATGCTCAAAAAGCTATTAGTGTCAGTACATTTGCTTTTCATCATATACTTGAAAAAGACGTTATTTTTTCACAGTAAATTGAAAACCTGTTTTTCATCTGGCTCTAAGCTTGGTAAGCATTAGTTATTAGATTAATATCTGTTGTCCTAAAAGATAAGACTTGCTGTTCTGATTGATCATCAAACAATGACAAAAGAAAATACAAACAAAAAAAAACAAACAAAAAACACCCTAAAAAAAAGTCCAACAAAAAAATCTCTGCGTAGATATCATCAAATGTCTCAAATGACCAGAGCAGTCATAAATTGATATGGCTGCCAAGTTGAGAAAGAATGAACTTACTATGGTAAGGTGGCTTCATTTTTATTTCTTGGATTTTACAGAGACTTCTGAATATTGGGCAGTCATTTTCTATGGTGAAAATTACTATAGTAACTTCCTGCCTATAGTGAAGGCAGTTTCACATTATGCTCTGCGGAATTCTGTTTTATTTTCCCTTTGTTAATCAAGTAATGAAGTTACAAGAATATCAGGGGAATAGCAAAAATTATAGTTTCTTCAATACAAGGAAGACCGAGTATAAAAAGCTTTTGAGAAAAAAGAAACACTGTCTGAATGCAGCTTATGGCATAGGCAATAATACTATCTGTTCTTATATTTTTCCCTTTTTCTTTAAGCCCTGCTTGGTCACTTTGCATGAAGCTGACATGAGTGATGGCTTATCTTCAGGTAAAGCAAAATGTTAGGTTAAAGTGAGAATAAGAAATTTAAATAATACTATGTTTGTAAGACTTCTTTATTTTGACTTATGCATTCAGTGTCACAAATGTGAAGAATCACTAGTCCAACCATGAAGTTGCTTCCAGGAGTCTCCTCTCACTTCTAAATAATTGCAATGGACCCATAGCCCTGTATAGAGCCTATTACGTCATAGACAAAAAGCCAAAATTAAAGAATAGTGGCTGGGACTAGAATCAGGGCTTTCACTTGGAAGCAGATTGCAACCAATTTGAAAGAAATAAAAGACAGAATGATACAAAGAAACAAGCAGAAAACTTTATAGCTAGGTTAAAAAAATACACAAAAAATAACTCTACGAAAACCAAATCAACCCAAAAAAACCCCCAAAACTCCCCAAAAAAACACCAACACAAAAAAACCCAAACAAAAACAAAAAACCCCAACCCATAAGACATTACATTTTTTTTCCCTGATATAACTTTAAACACTGTCATGATGCTCCATATTAAATGCATTGACTAAACATTTCATTTTACATGGAAGAGATTCTTCTCTAATTTAGATCTAGCTGTTGAACATTTGGAAATTGTTGGAGCTTTTGTGTTTATGTTTGATTAAATAGGTTCCTCTAATTAAAATCCAATAGCATTCAACCGACACACTTTGAAATGTTAAACATGAATAGTATATGATTGCACAATGGAATAGCTTTGAAAAGCAAAATCAGTAAGTTTTTCAAGCAAAGATGAATAATTCTGGATCATTTCTGTACTGTCACTGATACTTGTAGATCTATTTACTGTAATTAGTACCCTAGATATCTACCTTATTAAACCAGGGTGAAGTTTATCTGATTTAGTTCCAGCATTGGTACATCATTACTTGAGACAATGTGCTGCCATTCTGCTTTGCTGTTGCTTGTATAAAAAGGAAAATGTGTACTTTAGAAAATATCTGCTGGCACAAATAACAATTAATAGTGAAATATGCAACAGATGGCAAAACTTATAATCATTCTATCAGACTAATACTATACTGTCTTAATTTTGGAATTTGCTTTTCCCAAAAGATGCTGTTGGTCTGAAGCCACATTGACAGCTGGTATGTTCCTAATGTAGTTAGTTTGATATACCTCATCTATTAAATTCTGTGCATTTTCCAAAATAACAGATGACAAGTGCAATTGACCACCTGGGAAAATGCATCTTCAGTAGAAAGCTTAAAATTATCATTTTGTGCGTGTGTGTGTGTGTGATTGTAGAGCTATGTAACACTCTTCTGTTTTGGGTGACATTATAAACCACTCACATTCTACCTGCCTTCCAAAAGTATGGTACTTTTGTACACACCTAATGATCAAAAATAATCTCACGACAACTAACAGATGCTATCACTATCATGTTTTTAGAAGACTATACCATGCTTATCAGCCTGTCTCTTGAAATGTGGTACTTAGGAATCATATTGCAGAGACTCCAAATTGTTAGTCTCAAGCAGTATGGCTGTAAAGTGAGTACAGAATGTATCCTGCACAAAGGTGTATAATAGATAGATATTTCTCTCAGGTAATGCACAGTAAAATATTTACAGATGGCCATTATGTTTCTTTGTGGGTTTTTTTCTATATGAAAGCACCACTGCATATTATTAATGATCCCATTATTAAAATAATCAAAATTGTTTATAGTTCTTAAAACATGCAAAGTAAAGAATGTATATACTGCACATAAGTTAGACTTCCTTATATTCAAAATACTTTAACTTCTGAAAACAAGATATTTTCAAGAGTTACTAATCAATTTTAAAGAACCACAGATATGGATGATGCATTTATAAATACTAATATTAATTTGTTTTTATTCATATCTAAAATAAGCCTATGTAAGTATTCATTCATAAGGCTATTCCCACCAAGGGGCAAATCTCTTCTACTCAACTTCAGCTTTTGTCATTATTTAGCCAGGAGACGGTCTTTTCTTGAGAAGGATTTAGGAAAATACGCAAGTCATTGAACTGTTACAATACATTTGAAAATGCAATTGCATCACCAAAGCAAAACCTAGTGAACTGTTGACTCTTTTATTGCATGGTAAACCCAAGACTGAAGTGCACACTTTTTCTGAGGACCAGTCCCAAAGTTAGATACTCATTTTTCAGGGACTGACCTGAAGATTAGCAGTGTACTGAGGAAACCAGTAATGAGACATACTGCCAGAGGCAGAGGTGTGAGTTGCAACCAGATATGGGTGGGGAAAGATCTTAGTGAATTATGGGAGTAGAGTAGATAGGGATTTTTAAACCTTAAAGGTAAAAATTACCAAAAAAACATTTTAGAGAAATTGTTACTAAAATTAATATCAGCAAAATCACAGAGTCCCAGAATGGGTAAGTTTGGAAGGGACCACAGTGGGTCATTTGCTCCAACCTCCCTGTTCAACTCAGTTATTATGGAACTATTACCAAATAAAACAATAAAATATAAAGAATCTGATTATTAAGCCCTTATGCTATCCAAAGTCTGCCCATGAAAGTAGTACTATTTTTCTAAGAGGAGGATTTACTCAAGTAAATACCAGTAGGAGTAAGAACTGTATAACATGGTCCTGAGTAACTCCACATATTATTTTAAAAAAATGCCAAAAACCACTGAGTACTCCTTTTGTGAATATAACTTTAACCATCTGCTCCAAATATTTCAACACAGAACCAGAACTCATATGACAGTCTCATTATTTGATGGATGTTGAATGGATATTCTTATTTGTTTTATATTTCCCTCAACAAAGACTGTGGCAAAACATTATTAGTTCCTCATTGTCACTCTTTCATTCAATTCTCTGCAGCACTGTGCAGTACTCCTATAAAAAAGCAATAGTTTGAACTATCATTTTTTTTTCCCAAAGGATATCTTTATTTAAAGGCAGAAATCTGTTTTGCTACTTCCTACTGTTGGCTGAACAGGTTAATACAGTGAAACTTAGTATGGAGAGTGGGGATGAGGTGGGGTACTTTAGATCAAATGTTTAATATATTTTTCCTTTAATTTCACTCCTTCATTACAAAATTTTGTTACAAAGGGTAAAAATATCCAATTAATAACTGAAAAGACTTTTGAAATATTGTTATAGGGCTGTCATATATAATTTTTAATAAATATATCTGTCATCTGAACAAAAGATAATTCTATCCTAACCATGTATTTTATTAATAAATGAATATCTAAAATATTAAAAATAATTTTAAATGTACTTTTTTCTTCCTGATTTTTTTAAAAATAATTTTAGCTATCTACTGTCCTTATAGGACATATGTCTCCATGGATTCCATTTGTGCCAAACAACATTTTTAGCACTTTTATAGAAATCTTTCCAGATAAAAAATTGGAGGGTAATATGGCATGGGAGTAATCAAAATGGTACTGAATAACATGCTTCTGCTCTCACTTTTATCTATCCAACAGGAGGAGCTTATTACAGTGAAGATTAGTCTAAGTTAAGAACCATTAGAGCTGCAAAGATAAAAACATCTGAAAAAGGAGAGAGGTTGGAATCCAACCCACCATCACTCACGTTTAATAACCTAACATAGTAAGCAGTGATCAGACATTATGGAGTCACTCAGATACTATGGTGAAGACTGCCAATATGTGAACCTATGTAGATGGAGGATAAAAAATTGTTTAAGTACAAACAGTATTCAACAGTTTTATGAGTACAGTATCTAATAAATTCTTTATTCCCAACCATCTAGCAAAATAAATCCAAATCATATAGATATTACTATTTCATTGAAGTGAGTATGGAAAAAGGTGACTTTAAGATACTTTAATGGGGAACTTAGGATACAAACTTGGATGGATGGATGGATGGTTGGGTAGATCACTATTATTTATCCCTGTCTGAAACATACCATATTCTGATGGAGATTAAATTTAAAATGTATGTGTTCTCCCACTGGGTGAATTTTAGCAAAATATAAGTAGTCAACCAAACAGAAAAAAAAAAAAAAGAAAAGAAAAAAAAGCTTATTTTCCTATTTAAAATGTTTTTTCCCCCCCTCTAATATAATGATACCACTGCAAAGTGGGCACAATATAAATGTACATATATTACAAAAGCACATTTGGAAATGTTATTTATCCTAATAGTTTTGTTTTCATATGAACAAACAAACTGAGCCTAATGCTTCTCTTCATTGCCCCATGTTTTCAGATTTTGTTTTTCTGATTTCCTATAGCGTGTAGTGTGTTTCATATTTCCTTTTTTTTTTAATTGGCTTATAGGTGTTGTTTATTTGTTTCTTTTTTTTTTACATAGGAAAGGCTCACAAATGCTCTTTACTGCTCTTGATAAGATTGCATCAGGTTTAAAGACAGCGTACTGCAATATAATGTTGGGTATTTTCAATGTCATATCTAATAAAGAATAAGGATATGGGACACCATTCGTTAAGGCACCTCTAAGCTGCCTACATATAATAGGAGGGATCTGATTGCAGTTTTAACAGAAGAGCTATTTAGGGAAATACCACAATTTGCATTCCTACCTCTTGTAATCTCTGCCTAGGTTTCTGCTCCTGTCTATTGTCCATGACTGATTTGTAATACAGGGGAGCAAGGGAGCTGCTCTACCACAAATAAAGCTCCAATTCAGAATCACGTTGCCTGTGTGTAACCACGTATTTAATGACACAAAGTGAGTTTCATCCATTCCACCTGTGTGCAGTCCCTACTGATTATCAGATGTGGCTAATATGAGACACAATCTGTATTTTAGATTCATCCTTATTTTAAGAATAGAAGCAGCTGAGAGGAAAGTTTCCTCAGCTGCCTGAAGGGGAGATTAAAATCATAACTGTTCAGCACAGGTAACTTGTGGCCAAGGAAATATCTGGGAGCACAAAAGCAAGGGACAGCACAACTTCCAGTAAGGTAGTGAAGTTTCCTTTGGTGATGAGATAAGAAATGGTCACAGCATTGTCTTGTAGCCATCCTGGAACGCAAACACTCAGGGGAAATTTCTGGGCAGCAGATGTGTTAATGGCAGATGGACCTATGTGAACACTCACAGGATTGATGGCAGTGCAAGAGTATATAACAAATAGGTTTGTGACATAATTTTGCAGACCCCTTATAAAGCTGCTTACAGCACTAAGACTCCACCAATGCATTATTCATTAATATTTTTTACATGTGTATTTAAGCAAAAATGTGTGTTTGCCTAAAAGAGTACAATAAAAATTTCTGCACATACTCCTAACTATCAAGGGACCCTGATTACTTTTATTCTCAATAAATAACCAGAAGCTGTGTTTTCTGCTTTACTTTTACTTACTATGGCTTCTCTGCCAAAGGTTACTCGGATGACAACAGAGTCAGCAGAGCAAGATTTGTGCTTTTCCTTTGACCACTTCAATTTAGTTCAAATCCACCTTCACCAGTGACCTACTATGTTCATTCTGAGTCAGCCATGGGAACCTACTATCTAACAATGATGTAAAAAAAAAATCCAGTCTAAAGGAAGCCCCTTTGTTGTTATCTATTTCTTGGGCAAATGAATAGAAAAACTTTTCACTAACTACTAATATGCATTCCCACAAACAAAAAGAATCATTCCTGATCTTTCAAACAATCTGAAACTTCATCTATGTTACCTACCTTCCACATCATTCTTTATATATCCTTTCAGAGTTTATTATTTTTCTCCCATTTAATGCAAAGCCTAGGTGTCCATCAGTTTTAATAAAAGAAAATAATACCCAGAATGAGAATGGAAAGAAAAATAAAATATTTGCATAGCAAAAAAGAGGAGTCTGTCAATATGTTTTTGTTGGAGGGATATGTTTCAATGTTTCATTTGATACACACAGACATAACTCACACATACATAAATAGTGAGAAAAGTGATTCAAAGATGCTGAGTATCTTGACACATATAAACAAAGAAAGAAAAAGAAAGAATATCAGTAAGACCGTGAACTGAATTTTCCATCAGTTATCAAGTTATGATGAATACAGGGACAACATTTCTTAATGATTGTAATAAAGGATTTTAAAATTACAGAAAACTCTCTACAAGTGGTATAAAGTCATACTGGATCAGCACCATATTAACATTTCATTAGTTAAATTATGCACAGATAAAAAAACCCAAAAAAATATGTAAACCACAACACCAGAAAAAGAGAACTAGCAGTCATTTTAAAAATCTTTAAATCTCAGTATTTAGATTGCTTTCTGTTGAATTTTTTGAGCCCTGACTGCAGTCTAAAAATAGCTTGCAAGTGCTACTCAGTCTGGACATTTGGATAGTGAAGTGTCAAAAAGGAAAGTATTTCATTTGGCATTGTAAGAATCTTAGAGGTACCAATTTACCCTGCTCAGAAGTGACTGCAGAAAAAATTCTTATCTTCTTATTTTTATTCTACCACTCTCTCTTCTTTAATCCTCTCTAATCCACTCAAAAAATTATCAGCTAGGATTTTTCCCATGTCAAGTTTTTGAACTGAGGGTGGTTTTACTCTAGCTTTGTTCTCAGAAGCGTGACGGCCCTTGGAACACTTTTGCAACAGGAATTGAATTTTTTCCCCTCTCTCATAACTCAGAGCAAATTTTAAAAGGATTTTGGACTAAAGCCACAGAAGGACTTTATCACCCAAATCTTACCTTACCATTTCAGGAAGGTTTCCCACCGAGGTGCTGTCTGACCCATAGATGTTGATGCATATAAAAATTGAAATTGCCTACATGGTTAAAGGCTTGCTGGTAGAGCCCAAATTGCCTAAACTCCAAGCAGGTGATTGTGAATTTCTGCAATAACAGAAACTGACCTCTAGATCTCATATAGAAATAAAAAGACATACTGTAGCTTTCGGCACCATAAAGATCATGGCTAAAACTCCCATGTGTAGTGAACATATAATTTGAAAGAATGTCTTAAAATACTATATTCAGATTTCTCCTGTCATAGTCAATTATCCGATATATAAACATAACTTTAAATAAGCTGGTTTTATGCTTGCCACTTCTTCAGACCTCCCATGCTAGTGATTATGAGCCTTCTTTTGATTTCCTGTAGAAGTCTCCTCTTGGTGAATTTATACCTATTTGTTAATTTGCCAGAATTAATTTACTCCTTGGCATCCTTGTGCATTTGCAAAAAGTAATGTTATCTTAGTCTTTTTGCTTCTTTTCTACAAAAGCTGTTCCTAGATTGTATATTTGACTGAAATCTGAGCTCAAGAGCTTTACCTATAGCTGCACTTGCTAACATGAAATCCTTACAGGTCTAAAGCACTGATTATGTTGGGCTGTGTTGTAGTCTCCTCTGTGCCAAGCTGAAGATTGTGTTGATAAACACCAACACCACAGCCATAATGGTGAATAATTAAAACAGCTGTGATTGAGGATTGTTTAAAGAACTGCAGCTCTGAGGAGAAGGACCTGAGGGTGTTGGTTGACAAGAAGTACAACATGAGCAGCTGATGTGCATTTGCAGGCCAAAACGTCAAACTTATCCTCAACTGTGTCACAAGAAGCATGGCCAGCAGGTTGATAGAGGTGATTCTCCCCCTCTACTCCACTACTGTAAGATCCCACCTGGAGTGTGACATCCAGCTCTGGGGCCCAAACATAAGAAGACATGGACTTGTTGGAGCGAACCCAGAGAAGGGCCACAAAAATTATCAGAGGGCTGAAACACCTGTCCTTTGAAAAACAAGCAGAGGCAGTTGGAGATGTTTAATGTGGAGAAGGCTCCAGGAAGACCTTATAGCAGCCTTTCAGTACCTAAAGGGAGCCCACAAGAAAGCTGGAGAGGGACTTTTTACAAGGATGTGTAGTGCTTGGACAAGGAAGAATGGCCTCAAACTGACAGAGGGTAGGTTTAGACTATATTGGGAAGAAATTCCTTATTATGAGAGTGGTAAGATACAGGTTTGCCCAGAGAAGTTGTGGATACCTCATTCCTGGAAGCCTTCAGGTGGGATGGGACTTGAAGCAACTTGGTCAAATATTATGTGTCCCTGCCCATGGCAAGAGGAATGAAACTAGATGATCTTTAAGGTCACTTCCAACTCAAACCATTCTATGATTCATTGCTCCATACCAGGTACAGAGGATAAGAGGAAAATTTCCATGGGATCTTATTTTAGAAGGTTTTGTTAATATTTTCTTTCAGTTTGAGACTGCTGACCACTAGTATAATCTACCTTGCTATAGTCACACGGAATTTGATATTGATGGCTGTCTGAAACCATATCTAGCAGCTGAAAGGTAATAAGTAGTGGTTTCAGCTGCAGAAAACAGCTGCAAACAACTCCTGCATGCCAACAGGTGGCTTTTAATTGCACAGAGACTAAAGCAAAATAAACTCCTCTCACAGGTGTTTATTTGAAGTAAGCACTAGTGATTGCTGCTTTCAGGTGGGAGGTGAGAGGCTCTAAGTCTAGTGTTTGTCATTGAGTGCTTCTTCCCTGGAGTTAGCCCATCTGATTGCAGATGAAAGGGTGTTCTCTGACTTTTAAGGCATTTTGTAACAGTCTTCTCCCTGCACACCTAGGTGTTCAGTGTGTTCTCACTTAAATTCAAAAGCAGTTGCCCAGAAACTTTATGAAGCCAACATCTTGGGCTCATTTCTTGATAACTGCAGCTGTGTGATGTTCCTGACCCTGTTCCGATCTGCAGGAATCTTCACAAGCTGCTGGGTGGGTCAAAAAATATCTTAAGGAAAGATCCATGCTACACACAGTGGAATTAATAATTCCTTAATTCAGTAAGAAAAACCTAGTCTGAAAAATTGTAGGATCATTTTTCCACTTTTATTATGTGCCACTGGCATCCTGTAGAATTTTAATGACTAATATAAGCAAACTCTTCTATTTCTCAGCAGTTTCCAGCTAATTAGACGACAGCTTCTTGAAGAATTTCTTCTCATTAATCCCTAAATGAGTGACATTGTAGTGTCCAATATTTATTTCTTCTCCAATTCTGTTACTACATTTCTCAGCTAAACAAAATTCTTCCTCTCAACATAACATATCAGAAAATTTTATCAATACATGCCTAAATTTTATGCCAAGGAGATAGAAAAAAATGTGTATTGTATCACTCGATATCTATTTCTTGAGGGGTTCCATAGCTAGGACATATGTTTTTGCCATTACCAATTAAAAAGTCGTGACCTTGACCTGACAGTGCTAGGTTTCAACCTCTCCATGGATGGAGTGCTGTGTCACTTGTTTAACCCTTGCACCAGGGCCAGTGACTACTGTCTCCCTTGCTCCATCTTCAGCTTTGGGGGTGACCTCACTGGGGACACACACTCCTCTCTACCCCCCAAAATCATTATGTGCCAAATAGGCCTTTGTGTACATGGGGTTGTGGGCCACAGCCAGGCTGCAGTGGGAGAGTAAAGGCAGCTATGATTAGAAAACCAAGAAAACTAAACCAAGAAAAGCCCACATCTGAGCAGGACGAAATTCCTCCACCACAACTACCGTAGGGCTCCCTGCAGAGACCTGTCAAGGCTGAAAATTTGCTGCATGCATCTGCCAAAACCATACTTCTTAGGATATAGAGGAACATTAGAACAATGAGCACACCTGCAAAATAGATACATGTGGCCAGCTGTCTTTGGTGAGATCATCATGTATAACACCTTCTACCTTTAGTATTACTAGTAAGATCTGTTTTATATTAATTAGGTGGTTTGGACAGTGAGTGTTAGTGTCATTGTAGCTGGATAATAATGTTTATTGCATTTTAGCTACAGTGATATAACTTTTAAGCAGAGTAAAAATGAATTCTCACCTTCATATATATGCTGTACTCCTCTTTTTCTTTTGTCCATAACAATGTTTTAACTGTTACAGCTTCACTAAGTGTCCATTTTATTACCTTCTTTCAGTATGTTTTACCTGTGAATACTCTTCTGTTAATTATCTCCCCATACTCAGTTTCCCTTTCAGTCCTTTTCTCCACCTTCCCTCATCTTTTCCTATTTGATACCTTAGCAGGTATTTATCTGAAATCCAGACAGTTTAGATCTGCTGCCTTTTTTTAATTAATAGAAGATCAGTAGTACTCTTCAAAAATTAATTAAATTGGTTGTGTGTGGTCCACATTCACTAATATTTATGACATTTTTCATTTATGAATTCAGCCTTTTGTTCAAACCTTTTCTAAAGCAGGACCATACAACTCAAGTGAGTGGTCAAGCTACAGAGAACTTAGCTCTGAGCATGTCTCTAGTTCTTGTGTCAGTGGTCTCCTTCAATCTCTCCTAGACATGGTCATGCCTTTACATTCCAGTTCCTTTCAGAATTACTCTACTTGGCCATCATACTTTCTTTTCTGGCTGAAAGACAGCAAATAGTATAAACTGGAAAGTAGAAAAGGAAAGGGAAACAATATTTTTAATGTTAGGAAGCCATACTAAGAGCATCTGAGGTCACTTGGCTTGTTCAGTCTGGAGAAGATGAGGTTGAGAGGAGACTTCCTCATGAGGCAAAGTGGAGGGGCAGACACTGATCTCTTCTCTCTGGTGACCAGTGATAGAATGTGAGGAAATGGCATGAAGCTGTGCCAGGGGAGGTTTAGATCGGATATTAGGAAAATCTGGTTCTTTTTCCAAAGCGTGGTTGAGCATTGGAACAGGCTCTCCAGGGAAATGGTCATGGCACAGAACTTGCCAGAGTTCAAGCAGAGTTTGTGCAACAATCTCAGGCACAGGGTGTGATCTTGGGGCAGTCTTGTGCAGGTGAGGAGTTGGACTTCAATGATCCCTGTGAGTCCCTTCTAACTCAGGACATTCTATGATCCTATGTTTTTTTTTTTTTTTGCCCCTGAATTTTTTCCCCTGTCTAATGGGAAAACTGCTCAGTTCACATAGCATCTGTATAGAAGCAATTTTTAAAAAAAATATATTAATGGCATGCAATAAACTGTCAGTCAGTGAATTACATGTTAAAGACCAATAAAAGCAGTACAAAAGATACATCACAATACTTGACACATAGAATGTTAACAAACACCTACAGCTTTATAATAACCCCTCTATAACTCATCCTTGAAAAGTAGTCACACACTCCCACACACGCACACTGGCTGAAATGTAACCCCCTCAGTGTGTAGATGAGGGCACACCACATGCAGATCCTTCTGTGGAGATGTGGGTGCATTAGCTGAGCATGCAGCCTGCCACTGCTGACACCCCACTAAGGCACCAGCTGTGAGCAGGTCCCCCATGTAGACCCACACACGCTCAGAGATGTGACCCCCGCACACACTGTTCCTGTGCTGTAGGTCATTGGCAAGTTGCAAGCTGCTTCTGTGTCCCCAAGCAAATGCTGAATCTGGCCCAGGTAGGGCTCTGAATGCCATAGGTGATGTCCTGCAGTACCCAGGCAGGGTCACTGTTCCTCATCCTGCTCCAAGGCCTCTTCCCCCATCTTTAGAAAATTTGTTTCCTTTATATTTGTTTTCATGTTAAATATTTTGTAACTCTGTAACTCCCTGGTTAATATTTAACATGACTTCTGGTCAGCTTCCTTTTTCATTCTATCATTTTAGGCAACACCTCTCAGACAGTTTTCCATGTTTGATTTACGTACACACTCTTGTACTGACATTTCTATCATAAAAGCTCCTGCCAAGGATGGACTCTGCATTCTTGCCATACACAACTGGAAAACATAAAGCCCTGACCAAACAGCAAATACCTTCCCTCAGCCCCTTTCATTAAAAGCAGTGGACTGCAAGCCATGTATATTCTATTTTACTACTAAGGGTGAACTGTTTGTATGTCATTTCTTAAATGTAACTGGCATGTATATACTGTTCTAAAATCATACGGCACTAGCCCTGGTTTAGCAGACACATTAAGATATTCCTTTCTAGAGCTATGATTTTGTGTGCCAATTCTTACAATACTACTGCATTGAAATTGTCAGGTTCCTCTACTGAAATATATTTTTAAAAAAGCTTAAGTTCGATTCTCATTACATGTGTGATAATTTTCTAAAAAAGCTTAAGTTCGATTCTCATTACATGTGTGATAATTTTCTCTATTTTTGCGTATGAACTCAATGGTTCACTTGTCTTTGCTATGTAACTCTCCTTACTAGTACGTGATATAAAGCTTTGGGGATATCATCAGACAGCTTAGAGGTATATTATCATTACTACCTGGCTTATGCTCATAACCTTCCACCCTCAATGGACAGAAAATCCAAATATTTTATTTATATTTTCTTAGGAGATAAAATTACAAAAAAAAACCCCAAAAAACAACCAAACAACAAAACAAAAACACCCAATGTTATTATTTCTTTTGCAAAGACTTACTGTCATTCTCACCAAGTCGGTCTTTATTTCTATTTTTTTTTAAAATCTCTAAGAGTCTTTTTAGACAAATCTTTTTTCCAATAATTTTAGTCTCTCAGCTTACTCTTGATACTTCTTTTGTCTTGGTGTCTTGCTAGTAATTTGTGTCTTTGAGTAAAGATCAAACATGGAAAACATTTTAGAAGTCTTTTAAAAGTTTTAAGCTTTTTATTTTATTTTCAATAAAAAAAGTAATTAAAGTGAAAAAATGACCTTATATTATTTCCTGTTAAATACATTTTAATACGTTCACTAGTTGAGATATTAATGTTGTTGTTACAAGTAGCATAATTCTATACATGCATTTGTGACAATTAAACATCAAAGTGATTTGTCCTTTGTATACACAGGAAAAAAAAGAAGTAAATGGTCACCCAAAACTCCCTGTGAATTTAAAGATTACTTTTATTTATTTATTTTTTAACAGAGAAAGTAAAATATATTGTGCATCTCACCAAAGTTATACAGCAAAATTTCAACAAAGCCAACAACAGAGACTCAAACTCTTGAGCTTCTCTTTTATTAATATCTCTTGCAGAAGTGAAACTTCCACTTAATTTCCTAAGCTCATTGGTATTGATAAAATAGCATTATTTATCAGTAGACTTAGTGAAGGTTGTTCTGGCAGATGGCATAACCAGACAAAAGCAATCACAAAGCAAAGCTTCAAACACTAAGGATGGGTTTCAGACTGAAAAATGTAGGAGATTAAAGAAGACAGTTTCCTTAGGTCTATAGCATTTGTGTGTATTAGTAACACCAGTATCAACAAAGCAGGACACAATAAAAAAGAGATACTTGGGTTGATGTAATTAATTTGTGTTAAAGGTAAAATCCCAGACAAAGAAATGTGTGTTGTTTCTGTATGTGATTTTTCTTATTTTCCCTTTCTCTCAGAGAAAGAGCGGCCAGGAAATCTGTTGTTTATGAGATCAAAAAATAAATCATTTCAGTAAAGCAAGGCATTTGATGAAAGCACAGAGAAAATACTGCTGGAATGGGAAGTACATGTAGACCTCTTCTTCTGTTAAAAAAAAAAAAAAGAGGACAGGGTTGGGGGTAAGTATGCTGTAATGCACTGATTTTTATACAGGTTTAAGGTAAGAATTAGATCAGAAGAGAGAATTCCCAAGGTCCTTTCTGGCCTAATTCTCTTTGAAATTCTGGGAGTCGGAAGCATTAATTCATCAGTATCCACAAGAACTGACTGGAAATGCTGTGCTCTGCTTAGTAACTAGTTTCCTCCCATCTTTTCTGTGAGTAGCTGTAAGCCCTATAAGCTACTGTTTTCCTGGGGTCCCTGAATCACCTGTGACATAGAGCAGGACAGGGACTGCAGGAGGGTGAAACCCAGAAGGAGAATCAGATGGGAAAAGGATCCTCAGCATGGCTGTAGGAATGGATCAGGCAGGTACCCAGTCCATATTTTGAGATAAGACAGATGTGAGGTAATAGCATGAACAAGTTCAAAATCAGATACAGTTGAAAAGCTCATGAGACTGGCATTGCAATCCACAGCTCTGAAGGAAGTTTAGAATGAATGTCTTACTTCCAACCCCAAATCAAACAAAACTGTGAGTAGAAATTAATACAATAGAATTTACTTCCTGTGACTTTTATGAACTTAGTTTATTAGAAGTTATACAGTTCTTGTGTAATATAATCACGTCTAATGTGCGTGCAATTTTTTATTTTAAAAGCAATTCAGTTAGATTTCTCTAAAAAATCTCAAATGTATCAAAGTGCCAGGAACTCAGAATTAATTGCAAAAGTGCTTTTTGGCTTACTGGATTTCTCTGCTTTCTTTATCTTGGGTTTCAGAGTGATTTCAATAGTAAGGAAGAAGAAAACAATTACCATGTCCACTGTATCAGATCTCTCTGGTATAGAGTTAGCTTTCCTCATTGTAGACCATGTAGTGCTGTGCTTTGTATCTGTGTCTAGGACTGTGTTAATAACACACCAGTGTTTCGGGTGTTGCTGAACAGTACTTCATAAGCATCAAGACTGCCTCTCCCAGCTCCCCACTAAAGACTGGACGGTGGGCTCAAGTGAGAGGTTAGTAGCCAAAACAGCAGACCCAAACTGTCCAAAGGGAGTGCTATGCTTTAGCTAAATGAAGCAGATTTTTGTGTTGAATTTCTTCATACCATCATGTGGTTTTGGAGAAGCACAGCGGAAACTTCCCTCCTCCCTCTTTTTCCCTGTGTGGGGCAGGAAGGAATTAAGGGTCCCACCAGCAAAAAATTCTCTGAGAACTTAAGAGAATACAGCTGCTAGCATGGTGAGAACTCTCTCTCTCTGGTTCCAGCAGGATGCAAGTGCTTCATACCATCTGGGCTGCTCTGCTGGGCTGCTCTTTGGCTGTGGATCTCAGCTCTGGCTGTTTCATCGCTGCTGGCTGGCCTCACCTTTTCCTCCTTGCTGGCCTCTGTACTGGGTTCCTGCTGCTTGCTGACCACACCAGGTTGGTACTGAGCTTCCTGCTGCACTTCCTGCATCACCCAGGAGCCACGGCCTCATTACTACCACTGCTGCTGAATCTCCTTGGAGTCAGGGTGCTACTGCCACCATCAGCACCTCTGCCCAGTCACCACTATCAAATCGCTGCCAGCACCACTGCCATTGCTGCCATTCATGCAGCCTTGACTCTGCCCCGGCTACATTGTGATCACATGACTGTGTTGGGACTCATTGCCATCTTGGCAGCACGGAATTGAGAGACCTTTAGGTGACCTTTTCTCTGTTATTGTTTGGTGGTTGTTCTGTTCTGTTTTGTTCTCCGTTTTAGTAAAAGTGTTATTCATTTTCATACTTCAATTGAGCAGCTCATAATTTCAAAAAAAAATTCATAATTTTGGGGAGGGGTTGGGGGTGTTTTTATCCCATTGGAGGTCCGGCCTCCTGGGACATATTGCCAGTAAACCAAGATAGGGAAAGAAAGAAGGAAGGGTGTGGTGGTGCTTTCATTATGAAGGCATTTATCTTCCAAAGCAACAGTTACTTGGAACAATGCTCTACTTCCCAAAAATGGCTGCCCCGGAAACTTGTGTGTAGCAGGTCACTGACATTTCTGTTTGCATTTTGGGGGCTTCATTCTCCTTCTTGTCCCTGTCTTCCAGCTCGAGGGGTCTGGGTGCCTAGAAAACAACTGGTCTTGCTATTGAAGACTGAGGCAAAGAAGGCATTACATACCTAATTCTTCTCTTTATCCTTTGTCACTATGTGTCTGCCTGCATCAAATAAGAGATGGAGATACTCCTTAGCTCTCCTGTTGTTGTTGATATATTTATAGAAACTTTTTTATTGTCCTTTATGGCAATAGCCACATTAAATTCTAGCTGGGCTTTGGACCTTCTGTTTTTTTCCCTGCAAAACCTCACAGTACCTTTGTAGTCCTCCTGAGTTGCTTGTCCCTTCTTCTGTAACAGACTCCCACCATATCTGCCTTGTTGGCCTTACCCTCTGGTTCTTACCCATAAACACTGAATCCTGTCATCCCCATCACTAAACTCCAGAGAATCAAAACACTCCCTAACATACAGGCCTACCCTATCTCCTCTCCTTCCTTGCCTATTCCTTCTGAAGGGTTTATAGCTATCCATTGTAGTGTTCCAGTTGTGAGTGTTCCACTATGTTTCCATGATGGCAATTATGCCATAGTTCTCCTGCTGTTCAGTGGCTTCCAGCTCCTCCTTTTCATGGCTAGTGTAGATGCAGTTCAGCTGGGCTAATGACCCTACCACTTTTTTTTGGGAGCAGACAAGCCCTAATTCATATGTGACCATTCTCAAGCACTTCTGTGGTTTCCTATCACACTAACCCTTGGATCTTTTACTGCTGCTTGGATCTACATTCCTTACCTCCACTGAGACAGCAGACGGAAGGACTTTGCTATCACACTATCCCTCAAACACAGATGTGTTGCCCCCAGGCTTATCTGTAGCAAGTTTTGCTTATATTTTAGACTCTCAAGAGTTCCCACATAAAGTTTCTCAGAGCCTTTGGCTCTTTGATACCTTGAATTCATGTAAAGAGAACACACAACATGCTTTTCCCAAGCAACTTCTTTTAATTTAGTGAGAAAATAAGCATGGCAAAAGGTTTTACAGGAGTAACATACAACCATTACACTGAAGCACCCAGCAAACAAGCACCCAGCAAACATCAACCTCATACAGTGCAGTGAAATACCACCCACAGGTTTTAAGTTACCCGCAAGAGAAAGAAAAGAGTAAAGGAAGGGAAGAGATTAAGGGAAGAAAGAGAGAAGAAGAATGAAAAGAGAAAAATATTTACCACCAAGAGTCACATGGTGGCAGGTCCATGGAAAGAAAGGCTGAACCAAAAGGGAGCCGCTCTGTGTCTATTTACATGCCCCAGCCACTGTGGCCACCCTTCCCAGGATGGACAACCATCTCACTGACTGCTCACTGCCCTTCTCGCCAGAGTGAGGTGTGAGTCAGCTACTCAGAGGCTCCAGGGGGTGTGCTGTGGGTGGGGTACCAGGTGGGCCTTTTTGATTGACACGGCTACTGTGCCATGTGCCTTCTGAGCTGCCATGTTCACTACAGACCATGTGCCTTCTGATATTGCCACAAGGCTGCAGGTCCAACTATGATTCCTCCCCCAACACACAGACAGGTTGGTTGATCCAACACAATTATTAAATAATGCAGTGAGATATGAATTCAGTTCCTCACAAGTAATCAGGCCTCCATCTACATACCTTAAACAAATACATGGTTTACATAGCAATCACATCATTGATTTACAGTATTTACTGATTTGAAGCTTATATTCCTTTCTTGCATCTTTGATTATAGCAGTAAAGTACATTGTTTATGAAAAATTTGGAGCTCCTGAGAATCTTATGGCTCTGATCAGTCAGATGAGAAAAAAAAACAAAGGAAAAAAGGATGTTAAACATCATATAGTGGCTTCCCACTCTTATCTGAGAAATAATTACTAGATGTCCTCTAGTACAAGTTCTCTTTTTAGTACCCTCAATTAGAACTTCAGGACTCTTCAGCTTCAGATGATAGGCCCTTTTAAAACGCAACCAAAAAGCTTTACAACACTTACGTTGAAACTTACCTGTTTAAGACTACAATTTTCTGATTTGTCATAGCTTATATTTGTAATTATCATTACTGTAATCCACCATGAGTTATCTGAAAAACATTTCCAGTTTGAGGTTACCTGCAGCAGATGTCTTCACAGGTGCATTACCACTCTTTCTTTAGCCAGTATCTGATGTTTTCTTGTGTCCTTTGGATGATGGGTTTATAATGTCATGGTAGCTTAAGAATCAGGCTTGTCCTCCAGCTCTACCTTCTTGGTATTTTTTTCTGTGCCAACTTTAATTAGGGTGGCAGGATGGAGATGGACAACTCCTATTGTAGAAAGATAAATTAGTCTGAGAAACTAAGGCAAAAGTAAACAGTTCACACTTGAGCTGTGTCAATAAGCTGAACATAAGTGGTCTGAGCCATTGTAGCCCAGGAAAGAAGACTTTTACCATTGGTTGCATGGGGTCCTCAGCTGGCCTGATGGTGTGAAAGGGTTCCACCTAGTCATGAACTGGGCTGGGTGTCCCTGGTTTAATCCTAGTGTTACTGCCAGTGGCTGCTGCCTCCCCTGCTCCAGATTGAGGTCTTGGGGTGGCCACACTGGGGCCAGACACCCCCATCTGTTGCTGCCTGACAAACCATAGCCCTTGGGGCAGGGTTTTGGGGGGGGGTGGCACTGGGGATAAATGCCAGGCTGTAGCTGCCAATGTGGGAGAAGCAAGTGAACCATGAAAGGGAAACATATAAAACCAAACTTGAACAAACTGCCAGCCTGTACTAGAAGAAATCATCATCTCCATATTGCTCCTAGTAAAAGGCAGGAGGAAGCGCCTAGCAAATAAATCCTCCTCTTCCCACAGCACCAGGGTCAAGTGCTTTTCATTTGTTTTGGGCAGGGTGGGGTGGTTTGTGGGTTTTTTGTGGGGTTTTTGAGGCTTTTTTCATCTCCCACTGTACAACCTGTTAACTGTATTATTGAGGTTTCTTTGAGTTAATTTGGATTATAAGTGAATATTAGTGTAACTGAACTAACACTTTGGGCTATTAGACAATTTAAACATTAACTGAGCTAATAATAAACTCTCAACTCTATGTATGTGATTTGTGCCCTTTTGTTTATAACAAAACCAGGACCACAGCATCATTTATTTCTGAGAATGTGAGCCTGATCTTGACCATAATTCTAAAGTAGTGTAAACTTAATCTGGGTAGGTGTTGATGAACGTAAAATAGGATGGTAGGATTGGATTTTCTCTACTCAATTGTATGTCATTCTGTTTGAAGGGGTCCACAATACGATTTTGAGACAGTATCAGGAGCATAGCTGACCAAATAACTTGTTTAGGATTTCTGTCCTGTTTTTTTTACTTTGGTGTTGTGAAGTTAGGTTGTTTTTGTGGGGGGTTGTTTTTTAGTTGTTTTTTTTTTTCACTTGCTCATGTGCATTCATGTCTTATATTATGCATGTAAGCTCAGACTGTAGCTATTTTTATCTATTATTTATCTTTTCCTCTCTTTGTTGTATTACTCCATCCTATGCCTTTAAAGTTAAAAGTGCATGTTTTTTGTAGCAAATATAAAAGCATGTATTTCATACCTTAGTGGACTGAACAATAGTTAATGGCATTCTGATTTAGTCTTATTTGAATAAGCTTAATTGTATTCTTATTTTATTTAAACAAGTTGCAGCATTAAGAAAACACATTGAGGTTGTCTTTTCTTCTTCCTCAGGCAAGGCTCAGCCATATTTCTCCAATTACAGTAATCAGCATGACAGAAATACTGAAGATCTACTTCACATTGTGTTATTGTCTTACCATAAAATGGGTCACAGAAACTAAAATATGTAGGAAAGTTATTCTTTGGATACCTTTTAGTTTCAGTAACACTGACTTTTATTTTAATTGGAAAATGTGATGCTTCAAAGCTGTCAGTGTGGCACCTCCTACAGTCTGAAGTTTTCTCTTTATGAATATCAAATGTAAAATGCTCAGAGCAGATACAATTTCATAGTCTATGAATCTTAGTCATGGAAAAACCACCTTCAGAACTCATAACTCTATGTCAGATCTACATGTCTTACAAAAGAAAAAGCTTGAAAATTATACAGAATAGCTAATTTATTTCAAACTGTAATCAGTAAAACTTTAAAAGAGAATGTGGGTTTTTGGCTGTCCAAGGGGGTCTGGTATTTAAGTGCTTCTTTTCTCAGTATGGCAAAATCTAAGACACTTGCTGAGTCTGATCTGTGGAATCTTTTCCTCATCTAAATGCAGAATTATAATGTTCTTTTGAGGATGACTATTTAAGATTACATGAATCCTAGTATTTCCCAACATTGTAGTGTTTTTTTAACTTAAGGTCAGCTCTAAATATCTCCCTTCAAGTACACAGATACCTGTATTATCCAAATGATATTGTTTAGACAGATTGCTTACCCTGCTACACAAAGAGAATAATTTTCCTCTACTTTATGCTCTCGAAGCAGATGCTGACTGTCAAAATATCAACAGCAGAAACTAAATTAATTTTTGTTCATGTTCTCTTTTGAAGTCCTTAGTTGAAAAGTTTAGCACAAGGAAAAGGTTATGCTTCTTTCAAGGGGGCAATATGACCCATTCTGGTTTTGTCAGAATTATGTTTGCTGGAGTAAGAACTTTGTCAGGTGAGATTCCTACTTTTGTGAGAGCCATCTGTATTAATATTTTCTCATGCTCAATTTGCTCAATTTTTCAGATTTTTATTTTTTCCTTTTTTTCTGGTAAAGTGCAGAGAAATAGGTATATGTAAGCCTTGCAAAAAAAAATCTTTTAAGATCAAATTTCTGTCAGTTAAAGTTTTCAGTGAGACAGCTTAAAAGAGCCAAGAGCTTAACTCCTAAACACTCCCACAGAGCAACATGTATTTTTTTTAAATTACTTTCTAACTTCAACTAATAAACATATTCACATTGATTATATGAAGCCAAAAAAATCCATTAAGAGACTGTACAGCTTGTTATTTTTGTCACAAGTCTCCTTATCTTATCTGTTTTTAGGGTTCTTTTCACTGGACATCTCTGAACAAGATAAAAAAGGCAGCGGTGGTGGTAGGGAAATGTGCTGGAAAGCAGTGTCATGGATATAAAAGCTAGCCTAGTGGTGTTGTTCTAAAATGAACATATGCCCGGTTAAGGAAGCTGGTTATAAACAACGTAATTAGTTGATAGTCTACTGAGGCTACGTATCCATCACAATGTTATTAGAAAAATGCTTAAATTTACAAAAGGTCATAATGTACTTTATGATGGTTTTAGATAAATATAGACACATTTCCACAATAAGCTGTTATTATTTTCCTATTTATATTCTGCTTTTCCTTTGAAGCTTAAGTAATCTGGGTTTATATTGTTGGAGCTTTTTTTTTAATAAATAAGTAAATAAAGTCAAATTATATGCTTTCTGTTGGGCAAAATAAAGATATTTTTCAAAATATATTTGTTCCTTTGAATTTGTAATGAAGGTTTCAGGTTTTTTAGTGGGTTTTTTTTGTTTGGTTCGTTTTTTTAAAACAATTTTGAAGTGGATGTCATTGGTTGGCAATCCTGTTGTGATGATTAATGTTTCCACCTCCTTTCATTTAGATATTCCAGAAGCATTTATTAGTCTTAGTTTCATCAACGTTTTCATTGAAGATCAGAGTTTCCGCTTATACTGAAGTAGCTACATGCCCATCTATGAATATTTTAGTTTTAGTCTAAAATGGCTATAGTTATCAGCTGACTGCCCGATAAAATTTAATATTGCTAATAAGTTAAATTTAATTATAGATTTAAATTTTCATTATATGTATTAATTATAGATTCCATTATATATACATCTTTCCCTGGTCAGAATACCTCCAAGGTTTTTTTACTGACCTACACTATTGGCTTGGGCTTCATTCAAGGTATAAGGTAGACTCCTCATGAAACCACCTGCTTTCATTTACTTCTGTGTTCATCGTGTTCCTTATCCATCAGTTGGGCTCCTCTTTAGGTTAGTCTTATGGCCTGACCACATCACAGGTAAGTCACAGTATTCACTTTCTTTGTGCATAAAGAAGCACACCTGTAAAATGTCTACTGTGTTCCATTTATAAATACATTCTACAGAAAATGCTGACCACTGAACAGGAGGAAGCAGGTTATAGTATTTTTATCTTGTAGGAAAGAGTGGGTCAAAACTTCAGAGATAATTACCTATATACTATGTTTCATCAGTGTTTCCATTTACAAGCAATCTATTGATTATATTCCATGTGCTAGACAAATTGTGGTTCTCCAAAGGAGTTATAACATGCTCGATAGCTCTAATTAATAAATACAGTACACACACCATAAAAGATGGACTGGATTACCAGCTAAGGCTGATTGCTGAATACCATATCTGTATTTATTTTTCAGTGGTATACAACATGAAACATGGTTTTGTGACCATTGTATTCATTAAATTCCCTTTGAACTTTTTTTTATTAAAAGAATACCAATGAACAGTATCTTCATTCATCTTAATTCATTTTTAGCTTTTTGCCATTTTACAGGAACTCTAATGAATATGTGAGCAAATTCTGATGAATATGCTGTTGTATTTTCTTTTCAAATATTGCCACTCTACCTTCCTTCCCCATTGGCATATGAAACCTATTTGACTAGTATGGTAAATATTTAATACCTTTTTTCTGACAACTGGGGTCAGATTATACTAATGCACAACTCATTAGTAAAAAAGAGCTTGATTGTAGTTCTTGGTTTTGACTTTATTCTGGGACTCCTAGACTTTCAACACTAAAGCTGATCAGGTCAAGTCAAAGAGAAACTGGTTATGCTAGCTGGGCATCTAATATTTCTGTACATGAAGGTCAGGTCAAGCAAATAGGGAGGTCATTTTTTCTGTCTGTTAAACTCCTCTGCACCATAAGGAATATAATTGCATAAAATAGATTGTTGTGTTAAAGCTATAGCTGTCCTAAAGACAACATGGCACCTTAAATTTTAATAGTTGAAGGGAAGGGCTTTTAAATTCAATTATTTTGGCAGGATAGCCATTACGTCCTTATCTGTTTGTGAGAAAGGACTCACCTGGTTTGATACATAGAATAGTAACATCTCTCTGTCAGCAATGAACTACGTAAGTTTAAGACTTCTGCTTCCTTCTTAGAAATATTGTATTTCCACATCTTTGAGCTATGACTGATTTTTTTTTTTCCTTCAAATCAGCCTAGACAAGAAAATGAGAATTTGATCATGTTCTGTATTTTATGTTCCAGTGACCGTTAGGGAAAGGTGGATCTTAATGATCTGTATATTTCCATGTCGATCACCAGAATGGATTCGTTGACATTTATGTCTTTAACAATATGAATGTATTTGCTGTCAAGTATTATTTGGCTGTACAAATGTTGAACTGCCATAACACTGACCGTATTAGCATAATCTGACAAATAATCAATATTTATCTGAGGCTCTAGAGTCCTGACAGCTAATCCTAAATAACATATTGGATGGAGAACTATGAAAAACATTTATATGATATTTGACCTACTTCCAAAATTCTGCATATATTCTACAGGATTTCCAAGGTTGGCAATTTCAGATAAACTCTTAGGATTCCAGAATTTCAATGGAAAACAAAAAAAAAATTGTTCAAGTGGCAAGGGTACTTAACGTTAATGTGAACTTATAAAATTAAAATTTTACATAACAAATTCAATAAAAGAAGCTATTATTTTAGGAACACTTTGACAATTGGGATGTTAAAGAAAATATGACTTTAATTGAATTATAAATGTTTGGCAACATTTATAATTTTTAACAAGTCTTTTAACTCCAGAAGGAAATGTGGAAAGGATGGATATGATAAGAGAACAATAAGGATGGGGAATTAGACAATAGAAAGGGAAGAGGTGGTTAATTAAAAAAAACAAAACAAACAAAGAAAGATGAAATTAGTAAAATTTAACTAAACAGATAAGACAGTCACTTATAATGTTGAAGAACAAGATCTTTTGCTCTAGTTTTTAAGGAGAAATTTCATCCAGATAAACTTGCCCACAAATTAATCAGATTTCTCAGATTTTTCTATTTGTTTAATGAAAGAACTGTCTCATATTTATTAAAACAAACCAACCACTTTTATTTGTGATAGCAAATTTCTCCTAAAATCAACACCTGATAATTCTGAAATATTGAGGACTCTAATTCTGTATTAGCAGGAAGTAAAATCTTACTGTTGAGCTAAGGCATTTTGAAACATTATTTGAGGAAGAGATTTGAAATTCACATCTCAGGACATTCCTTTCTGGAAGTATATATAGTTTACTATCATGGGTTAAATTGGATCCTGTGTTTTCCTTTTTTGCTACTATAAATGTTTAATTAAAAAAAATCCCCCTAAGTCTCAGCCTAAAAAATAATTGAAATTAACCCAGAATGAGTGTTGCTTATTGTGTGCATGTATGAAACTGCTGGGTCTCAAGGCTGTTCTGTAAATTATTTCCAAATATCTTGTAAAAGTAATTGTCAGAGTTTAAAAACTGAATAAAAAACATGCATACATATGTATACACTTATAACTCTTTTTAAGATTTAATAGAGGCACAGAAATATCAGAATTTATATAAATTTAATTTCATTGTTTCAATACTTAATCTAATCCAGTTTTCATTAATTTGAATGCTTAAATCAAATATTTCATTATTTTGATCAAGGGAAACTAAACCCAGTATCAAGAGTTATGCCAGAAAATTACTTTTTTAAAATCCTATATTGAAGAATCCTTTTGTTTGTATTGTAGTTGCAGCTTTTCACCAAGAGGAAGCACTCTGAAATTTGTCAGCTATTGAATAGAGTTTTAAACTAGTTCATCATGTGAGATAAACTGTCACTTAAACAACAACAACAAAAAAAATCAGTAGTACGCAGTAGTTCTTATTCTTAAAGCAAAAATTCCTATTAGTTTTCTTCCTGTTACAGCCACACTTTGTTCACTTCAGCTACAACAGCCCCAGTCAGTGCTACAGGCTGGGGCAGAGGGGCTGGAAAATGGCCCAGTAATAAAGACCCTGGGAGTGCCGGCCAACAGCAGCTGAACATGAGCCAGCAGTGTGCCCAGGTGGCCAAGAAGGCCAGTGGCATCGTGGCCTGTACCAGCAATAACGTGGGCAGCAGGGCCAGGGCAGTGATTGTCCCTCTGTACTTGACACTGGTGAGGCTGCACCAAGAATCCTTTGTCTAGTTCCTCACTGCAATAAAGACAATGAGGTGCTGGAGCATTTCAAGAGAAAGGTAATGAAACTGATGAAAGGTCTAGAGGGTAAATCATAAGAGGAGCAGCTGAGGAGCTGTGGTTCTTTAGCGTGGGGAAAAAGGAGGCTCAATGGAGACCTTATTGATCTCTACAACTACCTCAAAGGAAATTGTATCCAGGTGGCGGATCAGTTGCTTCTTCCAGGGAACTAAAGACAAGAGGATGCAGCCTCAAGCTGCAGAAGGGAGGGTTCAGGTAGAATTTCTTCATAGGAAGAGTGGTTAAGCATAGGGGAATGGGCAGCCAAGGAGGTGGTGGAGTCACCAGTGTTGAGGAGCTCAAGAAATGACTGAATGTGGTACTAAGTGCTATATAGTTGACAAGGTGATGATCAGTCAAAGGTTGGATTTGATGATCTCAAAGGGCTTTTCCAACCTAAATAATTCTATGATTCTAAAACACAGTGTCTTAGCAGAGGTGGATATAAATCAAATCTTCAGATGCTAACACCTTCCATTTTGAAACTTGTCACAAGTTATTAATCCTCAGTTGGCACTTGAGTTCTATACTTTTTGTAAGTTCAGAGGGAGATAAAAAGACCTATACAAAACTCTGTGAAGCTATAGCAGTCCCTCAGTGGGCTCAAAGCTCAAACTCCATCTCAGGTTTAGAATGCACTTTACTTACTGTGACTGACACCATAAGTTCAAGGGCACTAATTTCAGACATAAATTTACTAAAACTTATAATTCTGGACAATAATGTAGTATTTTATATGTCACACAGAACTCACAGTAAATGCAGTGAGACCACATATCTTCCAAGCCAGGGCAGTATTTTGTATTATTTGACTATTTTAATACATGTTAAAATGTCTTTAATTTATAATAGATTTTTTCCTTTAAGCTTTAAATATTTTTAATCCAGCCTTAAATATCATTAAATAGGTTAAATATATCCTAAGTGTGTTTCTTATCAGTATGCAAGTCTGTCTTTCCTAAGATACTTAGTGTTTCCCCATACAAGCGAGTGGAAAGATGGTAAATAATGTTGCATCTTGTATTAGTAGTACAGTGTATTAGTAACAACCTAGTGAAAGCATGAGAAAATTGAGTTTACATATACTCACAGACACATAAATTCAGTTTCTGCTGTGATCTGCCCCAATGAAAATGAAAATCTGAATGAGCTGTTTACAATCTGTACAAGATAAGGATGACCAGTCTAGCAAAAATCTACAAATGATAATATGAAATATTGAGCAGATATCAAATGTAATGTTCAAAATTTAATTCAGATTCTTCAAAAAAATCAGGTTCCTTACTGTGATCATAAGTATAATTTGTCAACATCAAGCAGTTATTTGATAGCAACTTTACATTCACAGTCTTCTAAAAATTCATCCAAAGTAGCACTGAATGTGTGCAATTTTTCAGTTATGGGTAATATAACTTATAAACAGTTATACTGAATGACTCTTCTTGCCTTTGGCTAACAAGGAAAGCCTATTTTGGAGTTATAGCTGTTATTCTAACTAATCATGCTTTTAAATTCCCAAGACCAAATTAAAACCTGCTATTCTTTCTGAGATGCAAACCAGGTTCATTGACCAGACTCTGAGAACATACCATTTTTATCACTCAGGACATGTTAGTTATATAATCTTAGCCCTGAGTATATTGAGTAATTTATCTCTCGGAAGCCTTTGAATGCAGTTGAAAACTAAACTTCAATTTAATTTCTCTACATGTGTCCTATATAATTCATACTCTGGGTAGCAGGTCTTTCTGTCAGAGAAAGCTGTTATAATAATCTTACCTGACCTCCTGAGTAATTTTAAACAGCTGTTTAAAAGTTGATAATTTCCAGTCCAGAATTACTTTTTTAAATGGGAGCATACAGCTCTTTGGCTATAGTATGTATTTTTGTGCTAAGAAAAACCTCTTCAGCAGCAAAAGATGATCCTATAACACTGCAATTACCTCCATCTCTTGGAAAAACTAATAATAAAAATCTTAAATTTTTATTGCTCTCAGATGTCTTTCCAATTTGTTAACTTCCATTACAAGTTAAGGGCACTAGAACAAAGTATAATATTTTAGCAATAGACTCACTATGTCATACAGACAGTTAATACTAGTGTCTTATTTCTACACAATATTTTTTGTTTGCATATCAAAGCATGTCACTCAAACTGGAAATAAGCATAACTATGCTTTACACAGTTTTGTGCTGTCATAAAATAATGCCTAATTTGTTGACAAATGAGCTGGTTCATATTGCATTTTGTAAGTTCTGTGGTGCACTGAGTGGATTTTTGTTGTTGATTTTTGTTATACATTATTTCTGGTACTGATTTGCCTTTGGGTGTGACTGGGTGATTATTCTATGCAGCAGATAATTTTGTTCTTATGTTAGATACTTTATTTCACTCTAAGTATTTGAAGTATATGACCAATGCACAAATAAGAATTTTAAGTTGGAAACTGTAAAGCTGCATTAAGCTTCAAGCTTCAACATCTGAAGATACAAAACTGAAAATTGCCTTACTCTTCCAGTCTATCAGAAAAATAAGCTTTATTTTTCAATTGCAGAAATATGCTTTGCACACTAAATGTAGGAGTTTTACTGATATTTGTGAATCCCAGATTTCATGCCTCTTGAAGACATTTGTGCAAAAGGTGCAGCTAGAAAGTAAGTAAGTGTATAATAAGAATGAATATTTTTGTAGCTGACATCATATTATATTAATAAGACGATTCTACAGTAACTAGCTGGGGATTTACTCTTGGTACTTTTTACTTATGAATATGTTGAGCTCAGTGAATGTGGCATAAATCACTGTGGCTAAAAAGTATATTTTGAACTTGCTTTCATTACATTTTATTTGGGAACATAGAAGACTACCTCAATTTAGTGACAATGCACAGTAAACAATTGTAAAGTAAAATATATGCACATATTCCCCCAAAGAATGGTAAAGCAGTAGAAAGGATTCAAAAGGTTTATTTCAGAGACAAGGATGCTGAAAACTTATATACCCTAACTGCGCTATATGGGCAGCACCGGCCTCAGAGCAAAAGGCAATGGCAAGGCTTTAGGTTGTTCCTTGGGCTTTATCTTTGCTTCTCCCTCCTCAGCTCCCCCATTGCTTCCAAAGCCTTGCAGCACATCTGTGAGTGTTATCTCTTTTGTGCCGGGGGGGTTAACCTTCTGTGGAACGCATGCAGAGAAACAGCCCAAAACTGTGCCTCGGAAAGGTGACTCGTTCCAGGCAGGAAAGCTCCCTTAGCAAAAACTGCCTCCTAGATAGCAATATCTTCCAGAAAAGAGCTATATACACCTACAACAATAACATAGTAGCTCAGCACAGGAGCTGAAATCTATTTTTAATGGATATGTAAGTATTGATAAATTCTATTACTAATTTCTGTGAGGATTTATTTGTATAATTTAAAATTTAATATAGCAGAGTGTTTTAATTTTATTTAATTTTATTTCTGGGCTGAAATCATTCTACCAGAGTTTAAATAGGCACAGGTACCTCAGTTTTTCTCCAGAAAACTCTGCTTAGCCCATCTTCTTAGTCAACAAGTATCTGATATTGTCAAAATCAATTTGAACCTTGACACTCTGTTTGGTACACACAGGTAGTAAGAGGAAGACTTTTGTATATTTTGGGTCATGAATTTAAACCTACTGATTTCTGATTGCAGTTTACCAAGTCTTATTTCACGATTAGCTGAGAGAAAACTTCACCTATATTATGACCCACCCCCGGTTCTTGTTAATAAATCCCTTGGGGTGGATTAGAGTGAAATGACACTGAATAATCTGTGCTGGTAAACATATATAGGCAGGGTTTATTTTAGAACAATTTTGTTTCAAAGGTAAACAGCTATGTTGCCATTTTGAGTGTTATCTATAGTAATACAGCGATATTAAAGGATAAAAATAATGCCTAAGGAAATGTATAAGGAATACAGCAATATTAAGGCATAACACTTAAGGAAATGTATAATGGAGAGAAGAAAGGATAACAGTCCTAAGATATTATCACCACGCCCTGGATCCAGTGATGAAACGCAGTAGTTAGGGCTTCCGTGTCTGTTTGTTGAACGGGTGGTTGTAGCCCTGTCAAAGTGATGGTCTTGATCTGTTGGCTGGGGGAAGTCCCCTCCAAAACTTAAAGACTTAATGAGTTATTATACACTTAAAGCTCAGGTGGGAACACCTTGTACCTCCCCTGGGGTGGGGAGTTTTACAATGGATAGTGTCATGGTACATGTCCTGGGGCATGTCACAAGTCTTTGATACATCCTAAGACTCAGCATTGATCATGGTCCATCATTTGAGATGAATAGCCCAGGCCAGATCTGAAATGTCTTTGAAGTTCCCCAGTGGGACCTTTTTGGCAGAATCATCATGTAAGGGAGGACATTGACACAAAAGAGAGATTATCCCACTTCATAGGGTTTGCTTCTTTTTAGCCTCTTCCCTTACCTGGAAATCCAGTTTGTAGTTTCAGGTGTGCGTATACTTCTGTATCTGGGATAATTGGACAATGGCACCCACTTATCTGATCCAAAGGTCCCAAAGTAGGCATAATCAGGGAGGGGTAGTCTTTCCTGGGTGAGCTGCTAGTTTTTTTCAGCCTGCTACAGTGGACAAAAGTTTTTGGTGATTTTAGAATATTTAAGCCATTAACTATTTCAGTCTCTGACAACCTGGACTTCTGGTCCATACCTCTAAGGTCTGAATGCACCTAGTTAAATATGCAGTGTTCTGTTTCAATTCATTATAAGGAACAGTACTATAAACCCCAAATCTGTTTTTCAGGTCTACGCACCTTGAGCTTATTCAGTGTCAAATCTGTACTTGATTCTCTCAGTATTCTGTTTTGCTTTTTTTTTTTCTTTCTCATTTTCGTTTCCCAAATATGCAGTCAAAACAGAACGATAACTGTGAAATGTTCCTGTCCTATTATGCTTTACAAGTGCTTTTCTTGGTAGTGATACATATTTATATCTCACACCTTTCTCTTGGGCTGTTGCCAGTGATGCACTATTTATGATGAATCTGCTCACTAGTCTCCTCCACAGAATTCTGAGCACGCACTCATTTGACTTTTTCCTAACTGTCTGTGCTTAAAAAACTTGCCTGAGCGCACAAAAGAAACAAATCAGTGATGTTTAGAGAAGGATAGATTTGCCTATAGGAAGTCCACTTTTCAAAGTCACTTAAAAAATAAACAAGCCAAAAATGTTAATATTTGGACATATTTGGGAAAAAAATTCCTGAGGATTTACCTAATTATAATAAGAATTCTGATAAGCCTTTCTCAATCACTAATTAATCTTTATTAGGTTTTTTTTTCATTTTGGTAGGGTTTTTTTGTTTTTTGTTTGTTTGTTTGTTTTTAAACAATGTCAAATGCATAACTTATATGCAGGCACTGTAAGAACCCAAGGTATTTTACTGTTTGTTCAAAGTCCTGGGCTAGATTCTCAAGTTTCCTGTTAGAAATCTGACTGGAACTGTGCTTGCACACAGTAACGCTCACAGTGTTACATTTTTATTTGTCTTCTGTGAATCTGAGTGGATTTTCTAAATTAAAACATGCCAAAGACCTGGCTATGTTGCCTACATAGCCATGCCTTTTGAATTTGGTATGGTATTTAAAGGGACAAAAGAGGAAGAGCTCTCTTATATGAAACTGTGTAAAGGTTATTATAGATATTTCCACTAATGGCCCTTCATCCAGTGAAGAGATAACCCCTGGCTTCTTTGAGTTTGGAAGCAGTAAGGGGTTGTTTGCACACTCTAATGCCCCCCTTCCACTGACACAAAACTGATAAAAATAATTCGCGTGATGGGAGAACATTTGGCCCTAAAGAACAAACCTGAATAGAAATCAATTAAATACCACACTGATTCTATTCTAGCTAATGGCAGGGAGGAATGGTGTTTTTTTTTCACCTTATTCTAATCCAGCAGCAGAAAAGCTTTAAAGCTGTAGTTTTCAGTGGTAATCAATTCCTGTATCCATGTTTCCTTGTCCTGGATATTCCGGGAGACACATAAAGTTTTTTCCCTTTTTTTTAAAGAACAGAAGTTCAGGTACAATTATTATTAATACATCAGTATATAATTTCAGGGAGAAGCTTTTATTTATGATTTCCATGAGAGTTTTCAGTAGATTGTTCCGACCTGCATATTTAATAAGTAAAGAGATATCTCTTCGGCAGATGTCGGATTTAAATTTTACTTGAAAAGTAATTGAGATCCTTTGCTTTTTTAAACAGTGTACTGGTTTTGGCTAGGATAGCTAATTTTCTTCATAGTAGCTTTTGTGAGACTATATTTTGTATTTGTGGTGAAAATAGCTTGTATAAAGTAGGGATTTTTAAGGTTTTGCTGAGCAGTGCTTG
Source organism: Campylorhamphus procurvoides (assembly GCA_013396655.1). Lineage (NCBI taxonomy): Eukaryota > Metazoa > Chordata > Aves > Passeriformes > Dendrocolaptidae > Campylorhamphus > Campylorhamphus procurvoides. The sequence continues at coordinate 274,423 of WBMV01006294.1, read as the reverse complement.
CAGAACATCAAGGCATTTTCTGTTTCTCATGCTGCCTTGACAGCAAGTAGGTTGGGGAGGGCAAGAAGTTGGGAGGGGACAGAGCTTGGAAAGCTGACCCCAGCTGACTAAAAGGATATCCATACCCTATGATATCCAGCTCAGTAATAAAAGCTGTGAAGAAGAATGAGGAAGGTTGTTCAATGTTATAGTGTTTATTTTCCCAAGCAACCATTACACCTTGCTTTCCTGAAGATGGTTGAACACCTACCTGCCCATGAGAAATGGTGAATTAAGACCTTGTTTTGATTTGCTTGTATGCACAGCTTTTACTTTACGTATTAAACTGTCTTTATGTCAATGCACAAGTTTTCTCACTTTTATACTTCACAGTCTTTCTCCCATTCCACTGCAGGGAAGTGAACCACTGACTGTGTGGGGCTCAGCTGCTATCTGGGGTTAAACCAAAACAAACAGAAATAAAGGTCACCGAAGGCTGGTTTTAGTGAATTGTTGTTGGTATTTTTTCTACCCATTCTTCATTGCCAGTACTGATGTTTTCTGCTTGTAGCTGTCTATCATGCTGCTGCTGACAATCTTTAGCCAAGTATTGGAGTTTTACATAGGAGGTATTCTAACTAGAACTTGTAGTACAGTTATATGGCCAGGAGCAAGGTAGCCAGGTTCATTGGGACAGACTCAGCCAGTAGGTGCCTTCCCAGGGATGGGGCAGGCTAAAGTGGGGAGGGAAAATGGGGTCTTGAATGTGCCTGGCTCAGCAGGGCCTGTGGCCTGGCAGGGCAGGGCTGTGGGGGACTCAAGACCAGCCCTTCTGCAATGTCAGCAGGACAGTGACTGATGGCCTGGGTGTTTGACTTGGAATTGAGGGCTATGGGCAGGTGGAGGAAGCCCCAAGGCAGGATGTGGGCAGGAACATTATGTCCTAGTAGTGCTCTCAGGCAGTCATCCTATATTTTAGAGATGCAGCTTGCTAGTAAGTGCCTTCATAATTGTAAACTTTTCATTAGATGCTGAAAATATTGTATTTCATTGTGATATTCTATTTTATATCCTGTAAATCTCCTGTAATCTCATTTAAAATCATTAGTGCTTTACATCTGACCTGATGATTTGTTTGAGTGTATAGAGGTAAAAGCACAGTTATGTCTTTCCGAACACACAGAGCAAATCTCAAAATGCAATTGTTAAATGGGAAAACATGAATTACCTAAACAAAAACTCAAAAATTGTTAGAAGCAGCAGTACTCTAGGGAGAACTCTTCTTTAGCACAGTTAAATGTAATTGTGATAAAAATTATAGGTGATTATAGAAAATATTTCTTTTAAAGCTAAACTAGTGGGATACAAAACATTGAATAGAATACATTATCGTTAAGAGTATGGTTTGAATTATCTGGTAATTTGGTTGCAATCTAAGATAATTATTTTAATGCAGCCACATGCAAAAATGTCTATATAAGAACTTTCATGGGAAGTCTGCTTTGAAAAGCAGTAACTCAAAGGTTTAATATTCTTTAAAGATACCTTCCTTATACTGAGTGAACTGCTATGGTACCAAACACTAATTAAAAACTTATAAAAAAGAGAAACAAGTAGTGTATGGAGAAATCAGTCTTTCTTTTCCTTCTGCAGCACTTGAATGGAAAGTCTGCCACTGCTTCTGGTGACAGCTCATTGAAATTAACAGAAAACTCCCGGAAAACCTCTAAAGAGAAACACAGATACAGTCCAGTGTGCACAGTGGGAAAAGTTGCTTTATTACTCTGGGAATGTGACCTATTTGCCCTACTAAATAGGCCTTAGAAAATTTCCTCTGGTCACTTGATATCTGTTTATAAACCTCCGAAAAGATGTGAAAAGCTTGAGTTTGAAGTCAAAGAAATCTAAGCTTAAAATAGGTTTCCTAAAAAGGTTAGTTCATCATCAGATGAGGTTAAATGGGAAGAGAATCAACCTATATTAGCTGCATTTGGAGTTCACAGACATTTGAGAGATCTTACATTAAACCGAGTTGGTTTTGTCAGGACTGCCATGAGAGTTACCAACCTAAGACAATCCTCACTGTGCAGCATTACTCGAGTAATACAAAATAATTAATCTAGTAACTGTATAAGCTCCATCACAGTAGACCTAGTCCTCTGCAGCCCATGGAGGATGATGGTGGAGCAGATGTCCACACTATAGTGTTTGGAGGACCCCACACCATAGCAAATGCTTGTGTCTCCTCTTGCAACAAGTCTTACCAGTTAGTTTGTCCCTATTCTTCCTTACGTGCCCCTTCCTCACGTCACCCCCTTCTTATGCTGCTATAAGGTCCCCCCAGAGCCTTCTCTTCTCCAGTCTGAACAACCCTAATTCTCTCCGCTTTTCCTTGTAGGAGAGGTGCTTCAGCCCCCTGATCATCTTCAAGGCTCTCCTCTAGACCCATTCCAAGAAGTTCCATGTCTTTCTTCCATTGAGGACTCCAGAGCTGGACACAGTACTCCAGATGTGATCTCACCAGAAAATAATAGTGGGGAAGAATCACCCTCTTCAATTTGTTGATCATGCTTCTTCTGATGAAGACCAAGTTGATGTTGGCTTTTCGAGTTGTGACCGTGCATTGCCATGTTTTGCTTCTTGTCATCCAGCACCCCAAAGTCCTTCTTCTCAGGGCTGTCCTCAATCCATTCTCTGCTCATTGTGTATTTGTGCTTGGAATTGCACAGACTTACATGTATAACCTTGCTCTTGGCCTTGTTGAACTTCATGAGGTTTGCACAGAGCCCCTTCTCGAGCCTGTCAAGGTCCCTTCCCTCTAGTGTGTCAACCACACTATTCAACTTGGTGTCTTCTGAAAATTTGCTGAGAGTGCACTCAAGTCCACTATCTCATTGATGAAAATATTAACATTATATAGGACCTGAAAGAAATAGTTTTCTTTCTGGAGTAGAAGAAAATGCTCCAGTAACAATACTATACTCCTTCTGGAGGAGTATGAAGCTTTAACTACTGTGATTCTATCTTAGGATTTGGAATTTTTCCTATTACTGGATTAATTCATAGAGATTAAAAGCATCACCAAATTTACACAATCAAGTTTTATTGGTATACGGGAGAAAGTGAAATATTACCATCAGGTGTAAACAGAATGTTTTGGTCTATACAGACAGGTGATATATAAGCCTGAGGTGAGACTGATTCTCATGCTGCTGTAAGCATCTCAGAACTACTTTACACATAATTGAGTTTTCTAGGCAAGCGTTGTAGGGTGAGACTGTGGGAATAGACTCACAATATCAAGTGTGGAACAGATCCTGTAAGAGATGGGCCACTAGAGAAGATAAAGAAATCAATAAAAGTGTTTTGTAAACCTGAGTTTTTTACTGTATTGTAACGTGAGGTTTTTTGCTGAGTTCCCCTTTCTCCCAGGCCCCTGGAAAGCAACCCCTTACCTTCCTAATTAGTATGCAAGCCCCAGCCAGGTTGTGTGAAACCGTTCCCTGACTGGTCTTTTGTGTCCCTCCCCTTTACCCCTACCGGCTGTGAGGCCTATAAATGACCTGGCCAGGTGAATAAATCTCTCTTTCTGCTTCCTGTCCCTGGCGTGTATGTGTCTTCCTTACTGAGACCTTGGAGGACCGGGTGGCCCAGCCACGTGGCCATGAGGAGGGGACAGGGGAGAGGGAGCAAACCTGTCTTAGTTCAAGAGAGAGCTAAGATATTATGCTGGCCAAGAAATAATCCCTCTCTTTTAAATTCAGGAAAACAGAAGTTTAATTAGGAAAAAAAATATATATATAAAGAAAAGGATAACAGTTCTTAACCACAACACATATATATATATATATCCAGAAAAGAACCAAACAACAATAGTCTGCAACAAACCCCTCCACCCCTCAAATAACAAGGCAAAACAGTCAAAAAGGTCCTTCTTTGGCTATTCCCCAAAAAAGGGGGCTGCAATTATATCCACGGACAGTAGGTGGTGCTGTGGCACTGCCGCTGCTCGCTCTCCCTCTCAGGGTTGCAGTTATATTTACGGACAGCAGGTGGCGATGTCACGCCCGGCCGGCTGGGGTCTCCCCTCAGGCAGTTCCCAGGCTCTTTTCCTTATGGCAAGTAGTAGTAGTAGTAGTTATGATCACTCATGGATGAACACAGTCGAGTTGGGAAAGGAAGAAAAGGAACACAAACCCAGTATCCAGTGATGCTGGGATCTCAGTGTCTGTCTCCTTCTCCTCCTCACTCCAACGACAGACTGAGCTCTCTGACCTGCGCAGAAAGCCAGAAAACACCAACCCCTTCCCCCTCTCTCCCCTTCTGGGGGAAGACCTGAACAAAAGACCTGGCCACAGTGGATAATACCAGCATATGCATGTCTTTTGTCCCTTTTGTTAAACATCTTTACCGACGCTGGGGCGTTGGCTCCCAGCTATCTGGAAGGAATTCCAGTTTGGGTTTGAAACTGTAACAAAACCCCAACAGCCGTGACAAATGGTACCCTGCGTGTGAGGAACTTAACTCACCCTCTTCTATGAAAAGGAAGTTATTTAACTCAACAGGGATTCAAACATGGAAGACGATTAGAAATTCTGCATCCAGCACGGTCCTGGAGCTCAGTTCTCCATGTGTCTACAGTTCAGTGACAACTGCAGCCCTTCGGGAAAAGCAGCTGGGAGACACCGTCACCTCATCTAGCAGGCAGAAGGTGGGTTACAGCTTCAGGAATTTCCAAAAAAACCCCATAGACATTTTGGTTTTATTTTTAAGATGGGAACCTTCCTCTCCAAGAGAGAGAAAGAGAACTATCGAAATTTAAAGACTCTTTTTCTTAACAATCATAAATCTCCTGATAAACTTGCCTTGAAATCTCTTTCCAAGTTTATGGCTAAAAACCATTATAAAATCTCTTTAACAGCAAATGAATGGGACATGCTTGGGAAACAAATATGGACAGCAGTACAATCGAATAACAGAGCAGCTGTTCATGTGAGTCTAGCCTGGACACATGTACTTTTAATATTAGAAACTCAAGAACAAAAAGATAATATTGGAGTTTTTATAAACTCTGCAGAGAAAAAAGGCATTCCTCTGCTAAAAACCATGAAAAATACTAACCAGAGACAGTATTCTGTTTGAGGAGAGCTCACCCAGCCCGGCACTGGTTCCATAGGAGCAGCAGTGGATCTCTTCCCATCACAAGAACCCGGGAACCCTGTGCCTTGTGAGCCCAGCGCGCCGCCTCTGCCCAGCACACTGGGGAACGTCCATGCAGCACTGCCTGGACTGCCCGCGGCCACACTATCTGTCCAGCCCCGTGCCCCAGTGGGGGTGTCCCCTCCCCTGCCTGCGGAGCTGCCGGGGCTGCCGCTGCCAGTACTCCAGTGGATAAATCCACCATTATATTTGGAGCAGCCTCTGCCTCCCGTAGTCCTGCCAGCTGCAGCGCAGTGAAGCGGCCCCGGGCCAGTAGATTGCGCAACTTCCTCCACGTGGTCGAGTGCTGGGAGGGAGGGAGTGACGTGTTATACCAGCACCGGCTCCATGCAGGCATTGAAACCAGTATGTGTCTTCCTTACTGAGACCTTGGAGGACCGGGTGGCCCAGCCACGTGGCCACAAGGAGGTGACAGGGCAGAGGGAGCAAACCCCAACAGCCGTGACATGAGACTATAGACATAATGAATTCCCTGCATTATTGACAAGAAAGTAGTTTGGTAGGAAACTTCCTGCATTAATGGGAAGAACTGACTGATGTCTACTATTAAAATGTAGGTACTATTAATTTAAAGATTTCCTCTTGTAAAGAATACCACTAGCTAATGTAACTGTCTTCAGTTCCTGGTACCCATATGCACACAGGAGAAATTAGCATAAAAAACTATTATCTATTTATACCAAATAATATTTTAAGTGAAACTGTAAATATTATGAGCCTGTTTGAGGCTGCAATTTTTTAATTTTTAATTTTTTTTAATGTTTTCTAATTCACAGTGGGGAACTAAACTCATGACATATCTGACACACTGAAAACACACTTGAACAGCTTTTTTAAGTTGCAAGTCATCAAACTTGTGTCTGTGTGGCATGCCTATACAGTTCTAATAGGACTTATGCAGAGATAGAAAAGGAATAAGTGCATAATTAGAATGACTGTAAGAATAACAGATCAAATATATTGTGTCATATCTGTTATACAGAAACTATTGAGGCCTTAAAAAGGTTTCAGTTAATTAAGTTAATCAAGTCAGTGCTTGAACAGATATAGGAGGTATTAGCATGGACAGAAAAGAAAAATGAGAGAATGACCTGTTATATCTGTCTGTACAAGGAGGTTTCAGATAAATGCCTACAATTCACCAATGCCTTAATTGTTCCAATGGTAGACTACTCAATTCTGTGGTTAAAAAAAAAATGGAAAAAAGAAGTTTAATGAGCTGTTCCAGCAGTACAAGTAATTGTTTTCATTCTCATTAAAACTAATGCAAGTTAAGTTCTGCTGGTTACAGAAGACTCAGTACTGAAATATATCAACTAAAAATGTATAGTTAAAGAGGAACTACAGCTGAAACTTTTCTGGCATCATAGATAGGGTTTGGGATTTTTCATTTTTATTTCTGGGAAAAAAGAGGACATCATTACGGATTTTTTAAGGAAAAAGGAAATCTGCATTAAACAACTTTGCCTGTAGTTTGCCATACTCTTAATTCTTTTTCTAAATAAAAGTAGTCTAAAACAATGTTATTGGTAAAAAGAAATGCATAGTCAGTGGTCTTCAGTTAGTATGAGATTTAAATTTTTTTTTGTTTACTTTCTATCTCTGTTAAATGCTGTAACTAATTCTCAGGTCTTTAACACAAGTGATTTGGAATTAATAGAGTAGTATCACCAGAACCTGTCTTATGCGATAGTAAGTATAAGATTATAGGAAGCTAATACTTTCTGAAACATATTTGGAAATGGGATTTCAAAACAATTTGTTGTCCTTCCTTGCTTGAAAGGTGAAAACGGCATGTGCTGACAGTTGGTCCTAGAATGCAGAATCAGTCTCTGACCTATCAGTACTGGTGTGGGCTAACTCCATACAGGAGTACACCACTGGAATGCAACACAGTTTTAAGAACTGAAGAAATGTTTGCAAAAGTAATCTGAATTCAGTTTAAAGAGTGTAGTACAGTTTGGAATAATTGCTTCCATAAAAGACAGGGACAGGAAAAATTGGCTTGATAACTTTCTCCATAAAAGGTTATCAAGGATTGGGAGTTATCCTGAGCGTCTGTGATCTTGCATCACTAAAATGAGCTTGTCATGAAACAATGAAATGGTGAAATGATTCTAGGACCTCTGAAGACCTTCAGAGTGAGAGCATATGACAGTCTTCATACGAAAAATGACTGGTGCAAAAAGGACAACCTGTTTATCCTGCCTACAGTAGAGTACTCTGTTCAGCTCTCAGACCCTGACATAACAAAGACACAAATCTGTCAGAACAAGTGCAGAGGAGGGCAAAAAAAAAATATTATAAGGATGGAACACCCCTCCTATGAGGAAAGGCTGAGAGAGTTGGACTTGTTCAGCCTAGGGAAGAGAAGGCTCCAGGGTGACCTAATTGTGACCTTTCAGTACCTGGACGGAGCCAACAAGAAAGGTGCAGAGAGACTTTTTAAGGGGTCATGTAAAGACAGGACAAGGGGAAATGGCTTCAAACTGAAAAATGGTAGGTTTAGATCAGATATTAGTAAGAAATTCTTTACTGTGAGGGTGTTAAGGCACTGGAACACGTTGCCAGAGATGTTGTGGATGTGCTATCCCTGGAAGTTTTCAAGGCCAGGTTGGATGGAGCTCGAGCAACCTGGTCAAGGGTGGGAAGAGTTAGAACTAGGTGATCTTTGAGGTCCTTCCAACTTAGGCTATGATTCTATGACTCTATGAGTTATGATTCTAATGCAGTGACATAGTGTAGAGAAATTCAGGCCTGGTAAAATCATGGAAGACTTGAGAAACAGATGATATAAGATGGACCACAAACAGATAAATAATAATAGAACTTGACTTAAATATATATATATAAATGGTACTGGAAGGATTAAGTCTTATATTTTAAGTAAATACTGTAAATATTTTAAATAATTATTATGGTTGATACATCAGACTAATGTTGCTGTTGAGTAATATGCCAGAGGGGTCTATGGGCAATGTGGTCTAGAGGGTGGCATCCCTGCCCATGGCAGGGGGATTGAAACTAGATGATTTTTAGGTCCCTTCCAATACAAATCATTCTGTGATTTTATCGAGAAGGGATGAAAACTAAATTCAGAAAAAAAGTTTCCATTTAGACACTGAGAAAAAAACTACAATAGTAATGATAACGATGTGCTGCCACAGACGGCCTGGGGAAAGATTGTGGAATCCATAAGTGGACAGGTCTTTAAAAACATATTAAACAAATACAAGTCAGAAATTATATTTCCTTGAGTAAGAGAAATAAATCATAAGACTTTTCAAGGTCCTTTCCAAACCTGTTTTTATAAGACGTCAGTATGAATACTTGATTAAAATTACCTGATTGACCTCAAGAGGAGAATTTGCAGAAGTAAGAAAAATAAGTAAGAAACAGATGGCAAATATGATTCTGCTTAGAGATGTAATTAGAATTCCTGGTTTTATAGGTTTAATTTGAGGTATAAACTTTTTCTGTGATTCAATCAGCATGTAAGTGTGAATTCCCGTACTTTTTATTTCTGTTGTTCTAATTCTATATACTGGAATGATATATTTTTAAATCACAGTACATTAAGGCATTTTTTTTCATCTTGTGTTTCCTATGTATTCATTACCATTTCTAAATGAAATGACCTAAATTTAAGTTTTCATTGTATTAACTCACAGATAATGTGGAAATTTTAAAACTGTGTTTTTAACTCACAGTCTGTCCTTGCAGTGCAACAGTAGGATATACCTGATTATATCATCTCACAGACACAACCGAATTGATACAGGTTTAGTGATACCTTTAGGAGTTCTGTCATTATTTTTGTCACTGACTTAATATGAGAGTGTTAGCATGGTCCACTATGTTATATTGCATGAGTAAATAGCATATGTTTATCCAATATACTTTCTGGAAGCTGTTTGTCAAAAACTGATTGTCTTAGAATGAAAAAGCACTCTGATCACCTCAAGTTATCATTTTTATAATGAAAGTGGCCACCAGCTTTTGTGTCTGTTTTTTGTGTCTGTTGTCTGTGTTGTCTGTATCCAAGCACCGACAGCACTCAAGAAAGCACAGGAAATCACAAAACACAACTGTAAGAAACAGCCCTTGAATACTGAGAGAAGGAGAAAGGGGAGAAGGTGCTCCAGGTGCCTCAGCAGGTATCTATCCTGCTGCACATTGAGAACTTGACACTTGAGGAGATGTATATTGTTAGAAGGAAACTGCAATCCATAAAGCGCCTGTGACTGAGCAGGAAAAAAGTGAGGTGAAAGAGACAAACTTATGGACTAATCATAACCCTGTCATTACCCCATACCCCTGTGCTGCTTGGGGAGTAAGGAGAAAGTACAGGAGTAAGGAATGGAGGAGTTAATTTGAGCCTGGAGAAAGAGAGCATGGAGGAAAGTATTGTTTTAATTTTGTCTTTTCTTCTCAACATCCAAGTCTATTTTAATTTTTCCCCAAACCAAGTCTGTCACGCCCATGACAGTAGTTTGGTAAGTCATTTCCCTGTCTGTTTCTCAATCCAGGAACTTTTCTGCTTTATTTTCTCCCCTTGTTCTGCTGATGAAGAAGAGAGAGAGGCTGGCTGGGTACCTGGCAGACAGTCAAGGCCAAACCACCCCAGTCCTATTAAATGTTGACTAGAGAATTACAAAGCAAACCTGAAAATTTTTAAAAAGTAGGCTGAGATGCCTTGGAGTGGGATGAGGAGCATTGTTACCCTGTGGCATTCGTGTTCCTGCTGGGGCCAGGCCAAGTACCTCCTGGCAGGATGTAGGAACAGCCTTCACTCACAGCACAGGAGCAGCATGGTGCACAACTCAGGACATATGTGGGGCTGTGTGTTGCTCCTGCCCATGACTTTTCCTTTAGCTGGGCACAGGCAGTGACAAGGACGCATGCTCAGTTAGAGCACCCACATCTCCACAGGACAGTCAGCATGTGGGAAACCTGCATCTACACTCTGAGTTGGGAGAATGTGTAACTCACATTGGTAGGGATTCCATATAAATGTGTGTGTTTGACTGTAATCTTCTGGGATAACTTATAGAAGGGTGTTTAGCAAATAATAGGTGTTTATTACCATTTTGTAAGTGAAAGCACTGATGATTATCTGCTGTATTAATGATATTGATTCTTAATATATAATTCCTTGATTGCAGTTAATTACATGTCATTAATAAATGGATTAATCAATCCTGATTGGATTTAAACTCCACTAAGTGAGTTTAAATTGAACTGCTCAGACCTAGCAACAATTTGCCACTAGCCTTTTGGTAAAGCTAATTTTCAGATCCATAAGGCAATATATAGGTGGCAAACTCTATTCACAGAAACTACACTTAAGTGTTATTCTCAAAATTTTCCTTATTCACTCACAGTTTTTAGTGAATGTGTGGAATTCTAAGAGTGGAATTTTATTGTCTAAATACAAATGTTTGCCAACAGGCTATGAGGTCATTCTTGGTGACTAAGCTTCTGTTACAGTCAGTAGAATCTAATCAATATAGTCAGCAGGGCCAAAATCTCTAAACAAAACCATTAAACTGGCTAACCACCAGAGACTTGATTATGTGGTCATACTAATCACATTTGAAGTGGCTTTTGGTGTCTGAACTGTCTTACAGCTGTCATTCTATTCGTTCTTCTATATTCTTACACAGGTTCTGTGTGATTCCTACCAGATCAGTGTTAATGCTTTAACCATGTTACTGAGCTCTATTTGGGAAGAGATGTTTGTCTTTTAGGACCTGAATGGAGCTATAGGGGTTGATTTTAGAGTGACTTAATTTTATTAACTAAGCATCTACTAATTCCATAGAAGCCTGGGTATTTAGGACATGTATAGGCACCTGTATGTATACTTCTAAAATTAGGTATTTCCATTTGTTACTAAATCCCACCCTGTGTGTCAGACACTGAACAGCTCTCTCAGCCAAAGGCAATTTTGTGATTTGTAAATTAGACACATAAGTGAAAGTTTTGTCTTCAATCTATTTGTAAACATGAACTTTGTAATCAGAGCTCTCCAGGTAGGTCCCACAATTTCAACGTAAGCTAACCTGACATCCAGACAAAAAAAAAAAATCTCATTGGACTGATAGACAGATTATCACAATGTCTATTATTATTCACTTTCAACTTCTATGAATTTTGTATTTCTGGTTGCAGAGCAGCTAAGAGGAAGGAGCTTAATTTTATTCTAATTTTATCTTCCACTAGAGCAGTACTGTCCATCAGTCCAAATCTCTTCAGACTAAGATTTACTCAGGTTTCCATTTCCCAGCAAAATTCTGTAATCAAGAGGCTGTTTTAAAAAATGGCGCAGCTTCTCCCTGTAGGAATAGGGTTCAGGCAGTCAATGTCAGCCATTCCCTTTTCCCTGACTATTTGCATCTGACTGTTCCTATTTGCATCTTCTCACTTTTTCATTCTGAATTTTGTGAATCTCATTCTAACTTTTCTCTCAGGTTTCTACTTCTGTAATGTGAAATACCCTTTCCAAACCAGATGCTTATTTTTTATATGTAGTAGTCGTCTATGTCATAGTTCCTACAACCTTTGGCTGTCTGACTCTTCATGTTTTCTGGCCAAATTTAGCTTTGTGTAGGTTGCTGCAACTTCAGAAAATTGAGCTACTTGACTCTAACTCTGTGCATCTGGAAAAGAGAAATTAATTTCTAATTCCCAAGATTACTTAAGATTAATTAGTTATTGTTGCTACAAACCTTCTAAGATTAAAATGCCACATGAAATCATGTAAATGTTCCTGCTGAAAACATAAGCTATATTTTCTTGGATGAATGTGGATACTTTTAAAAAAAAATTGCCTGTTTCAGTTTTTGTTTGTGATTTTGTATGTTTGTTTTGGTTTTTGTGGTTTTTGTTTGGGTTTTTTGTTTGTTTTTTTGTGGGAGGGAGGGTTGTTTTTTGGGTTTTTTTCCTTTTTTTTCTTTTTCTTTTCTTTTTTCCTAAGTAGTAAATGTTTCACTGCTTAATTGAACTTCCTATCATTTGAAACATAAAAGCTCCTAGGTAAAAGATAAAGAAATGTCTCAGTTTTTGTTTGCTTTTTTCTTTCCTTTTTTCCTTAAACCATATTTAATATGTCATTGGAATTTGTCTTGTTATAATAGTTTTTATTATAGGTAGATGCAAAATATTCTCTCTTGTAGGTTATTGGTCAAACTAATTTGAGGCACCTTTCCTGAGAGGTTCATTTGCATGCAGGAACTCTGTCCTTGTCACTTTGTGAAATGAATTTTCAAACAAGCATAGTTCTCACCAGATAAATGACATTTTATGAAATCACAAAATATACCTAAAACAGCATAATGGCTTTAAAGCATTTTAATTAGCTATTTGGCAAATCAACAGATGTAGGGTATACTCGAGCATGCATAATTTATCTACAAACAATAGTGGCTGTATTTTTAGGAGCTTGTAACACTGCCTTTCACTTGTACTTTTATACAACATTGATTGTAATCTTAACACAGTTTGCAAGAACTTTAAACACAAAATTCTCAAACCACTGAAATTCTAAATAAAATAATACATCCAGTTTTATATCAACAATATAATGTCATTCATTATTACTAGCTAAACTCAAGAAGTTTCAGAAGAATTATATTATTAATATCAGATTTTTTCATTATGTATATATACGGAGATATATATATATACTATCCAAATATGTGATTGCAGCTGAATATCTCTTTTTATCTGAGAACAAGAAGCATACCAGGAACTTTGAAAATCCTTCTAGAGAACCTCCTGAAACTACTAGGATAACTAACATAGTGGTACCTGAACCATTATCATGTGACGTTATTTGACATTTTTATTTATGTATTTGTTTCCAGAATTTGCTCTAGAGTAACCTACAACTGCTTTCCTTGTATTTGTTTTTTCTTCTTTCTTCACATATATGTTTAAAGATGCAGAGATATGCTGGCATCTTTTTCCTAAATATCCAGTATACTTTCATACGCTTAAAGGTGTCTGAGAGCCATGAGATAATGACAGATGTGATATAGATTCTAATCAGTTCAAGATCTAATTTTCTACATTTATATTTCCAACTGTCTGAAACTTCTGTGTAATATCTAAACTCCATTACAATTGTTGCACATCTCAGTATAGTCCATGTAACTTGGGAAGCAATTCAGTTCATCCAAAAATACACCTCTGATGCCTGAATCAATCCTTGAGACTGGCATTTGTAGTAGCTTAAATTATGCTAGGTTATCCCACATGACCATCAGCTGCCATTCCAGAAGACCTATGTTCCAGGCAGTGCCTCCCCTGGCACTAGGTCCCTGTTTTCGGGTAACCAAAAACCACTGATCTGGTGGAAAATTAGTGGAATACGCTGACTATATTGACTAGACTCATTCCTTAACAAGTAGACCCAAACATTTTGAGAGGCACTGTATTATATGTCCTTACCTGGAGCTAGAGTCACTCTGTACAGGCTATGAGTATGTTAAAACAGCTATCTAGCTTGTAATTTATAACTCTAAATGGTATTATGTCTGTATAGGAACAGGCATTTGAGAAAAATAAAAACCTGATTACTCTTTACAAAGATGTATTGTAATCTCCCTTCAGTAAATGGTCAACACTTGCTGACATGAACCACAGCTACTTTTATGCCTTGAACTGTTTCTCCATATATGAATTAGTTACTCTATATGATATGGATGCAGGGAATCACTGAGGTGCTTCTATAACTTGTTAATTCTCTCATGTAAGTTCTGCTTTTTGGAACAGTTTTGAGATTTGAATTGCTGGCATCACTGCTTACTCCCTTCCCACCATGATTTTGAAGCTAAAACCAAGAAAAACTCAAGCATTTCCAAATAGTTGATTCCCTCTGACTTATGCATACCATATGTACTTTTGGGAGTTATCTGTGGGGCTGCATTATGGAATTTCCCATTCTGAACATATGCTTGGATGTGGGAACTCTGGGCATTGCATGCTGTCCCACTATACAGGAACTGTGAAGTACAACTGGAAGTATCTTGATTGTTATTTTAGATATTTCTCAGCTCTTATTCTTAAGGAGACAATGCATGCTTAATAAGCACAATATAAGACATCTTTGAATTATATTAAATTATGGCCTTTGTCCATGTCATCATTTACAGCTCACTGGTCCTGCAGCTCTCTCTAAAGTGAGCTGTTTTGGAGTCCTTCCTCAGAAGGTCTTCTCTCTCTCTTTAAAATTAGATTATTTCTTTTTCCTTTAGATTTTTTTTTCTTATTGTTTAGAACAACAGTATTCAGCAGAGGAAAGAAAATTATAACTATGTCTTTCGTATCATCTTATGTTGAAGTCTTGACTGTTGTCTCTCTTACTTTTCACCCTGAGGCACACAACTTAAAACTGAATGAAGTGTTTTGACTGTTATTGAAGATTTATAGGTATGTGAATCCAATTCTGCCCTATTTGATAGCATCAAAACCTTATAAAAAACTATTGCTTCTTCTGAACATTGAGATAGGGATCTATTTACATAAATCCATTTACACAGCATGATGAAGTATATGGCTATAAAAAATTGTCTGTTTACAGTTTGGATTAAACAAATAAAATCAAAATAAAAATAACAAAACCAGTTCTAAATAGCTTAATAATTCCACAACATGAGTTCTTTAATTTTTGTTTGCAGATGCTGATTATATTACACAGGGGGAATTTTTCCCCTTTTATTTTTAAATTCAATTGAACAATATAAGGTATTTAGGGCCAGTTGACACAAATAATCTACAGATTAGATTCATATACTGTTTTTAATACCTCAGTTCACAAATAACTTTGCTGTCAATCTTTTCAGTTTCTGATATGCAATTTTATACCCTCTGCAACTTCCATTTTGTCATAGGTTAAGGATTCACAAGAGGCAGAACTCAGAAGTTTTCTGCCTGAAATCACACAGGGAAATATTCTGTTGCATCTGCATAGGCCCCGCCGTGTTCCTCGTCTGGGAAGTTACTATTCATTATACAAAATAAGCTGCATTTTACTGAAGTTACTATTCGTTATACAAAATAAGCTGCTTTTTACTGAAGTATGAAGTTTCTGAAGATATCTGAAGATATTTGGTAGTTAAAATCGAGGAGGTGGGCTCAGAGTTCAGTATCAGAAAAATACCTCTGGTTTCTTTCTTTTAGCTGATTGTAATCGTTTAAAATTGGAAGTAGCACATCTCTTGCAGAAATTTCATTCATTCATATAGCTGACAGGGTGGGCTGAATGTCTAAGATATCCTGCTTTTCTTCTGCACCTGCAAAGAAAACCTCTCCACTATGAAAGGAGATAAACATAAATTATAAAAGTATACCTATGTATGTATGCATATCAGAGCTAAGAAGGAAGAAATGTGTTCAGTACATTACAAACACATGTACAAGATAATGCCCCAATGACATTCTTTGATATGTCATCAGGTTGCACCTGCATGGAACAAATTATGAATCAGAACCAGAAAGTTTATTGGCACAGTGTAATACCCAAAATATTAGAAATACTGGAAAAAAATATGTTTTGATTACGTATTTTATCTGTACAGTGTGCATTTAATAGCAAAATTGTGTTCCAGTGGTTCATTCAAAGTAAAATGCACATAAAATGTATGCATGTGAGTGCTCATGTATGCATGTTTAGGCAAATAAACATACATCTATGATATATATGTGTTTCAGCAGGTTATAAGCAAGGGTTTTTACTTCAGCTCATTTAGCCTTTATACTTTAGTCTACCCATATCCAAATTTGTGGGAGAGGTTGGGAAACCACGATGATTAGATAACAGTGGCAGATATAAACTGCTGACGCCAATATCAATTATGTTACATTTAGGAAAAATAATTTAATGACAACAACAATTTACTGACTCAGTTGCAGGTAAGTTTTTAATTTCCCAGGCTACTGAAAATAAATTATTCTGCTGTCAATCGTCATATACAAAATAAACAAGACTTATCTTCCTCTCCTATTCTAATCCTGTGACACTAGAATCGTGGTTTCTCTGTGTAATTGAATAACCTTCGGAACTCTCAGATTTTTTTTTTTGGTTTTGCTTTGCTTATGTTTTCTTTTGCTTTCAGATTGTGGATATATCTTTTGTACATGATTATATTTCTGAAAATTTGTTTGTCTCAATCCTGGGATAGCTACTAAACTAGTTTATATTTTAGATTTTTAAAAAATTACTTTCCTATGATGAAATATGATTAATTTGTACTTTAATATTGAAATTAATGTGGAAATAACCTGCTATCTGTTTTCACTTTTAAAACAAAAAATATTAAATAATTTAACAATTAAATAGAAAAACAGAAAGGTTTTAATGATTATAGTATATGAATTCAATCTAGGCCATGATTCAAATTGATCCTTTAAAGTATTACTAGTTCCATAAATTAAAATGTTTTCTCGAGGGTTTTGCAGCATCAAAGTAACAAAAATGCTTCTATAAAAGATATAGCAATTCATCTAATATCTTTATTAAAGTGGAAATTTTTCTGTGCTTGTAGATTTGCATTTTTATGTAAATCCATTCATAAACACATGTAACTATATTTAATCTCATTTGCTTGCTATTAGGGATATTCCACATAAATGTGTTCATAAAGGATCCAAACTCATTGACTTTTATTCAGGTGAATTAATTTTCTTTAGTCAAAGAATTTGAAAGTGTTTCATATTATGGCCTAATTCAGCTTAGTTTGTATTTCAGCTAATTCAGTTGCTGGTATAAATAGAAATCCTTTCTATTGAATCAGAATTGGCTGTAAATATTCAGGCAAATAAGCCTGAGGCACAATTTGTATTTCTTTATTGTTCTTCCAATGCTTTCTATAGTCTAAAACCTTCTCTAATCTAAAACAATAGAAAAAGGATTATATGTAGATAAAGGAACATTAATAAGTCCTAGAAATTTTTAATCTAGAAATGTTATACATATGGTTGGCATGACACAGAAAGGCATATTTCACTGTAGAGGCATGCAGTTCAGGAATTCACATCTTTTTTAAAAAATAGAACAAAGAGTTTCAAAGTTATAAATCTTGGATTTCTATACTTAGGCTTAGATTGATGCAATATCTTTATTAAGTGCACCATATTTTAGTATCTCTTTAAAGCATCTAAACTGGGGGCATAGTAACTGTATGTTCTTAGTACAGTTGTGATGATCTGGCTCTCAGAATCTTGCAAGGTGAGATATCTTTTTTAATCTTTATGAGTGGAATCTAGGCCATCTATGCTTCTAACTCAGATGCCTCAAAAACTTAGCATACATAAATATTTTTAAATATTTCCAGTCTCCTCTTTTCTGATGTGAATAATTACTATTCTTTGAAATAATTTAACACAAAGGGTGGATATGCTAAATCTTATCTAAACCAACCTGAAAACCAAATAGTGCTATCTGTTAAGTCAGAAATAATATATTTTAGATCTTGTCTTGGGTAATCACAGCTTCCTGCTGCCTAGAAAAGAGCTTCAGGAAGAATAAGTCAGCTGAGAACACAGCTAACGTTTGGAAGTGCTGGAAAAACCCTTTCCTTAAAATTTAATTGTTTCAACTTTAAAAACTTCTACTGTTCTTCAAAAGGGAAAACCAAAGTGCCGCATGTGCTCATCAGAAAGAGAGAACAGCATCCAATATAATGAAATGTCCTGCAAGGAATTACCTAGTTTATGAAAATAAAAGGGGTTTGTGCTTTCAATGTAAAAAATTGTGACAATAAAATCTAATGCTATTTATTGCATTAAAATTAATCTAAAAGGTCGACTGACTGGTTCTGGGCAGAAGGTAAGTTTTACACTGGACACACCAGAAGCAATATATTTATTACAGGGGAGCCTGTATACTCAAATCCATATATATATATACAGGTATACAGAGAATCTAAGAGATTGTAACTTCAGGTTCTTCATTGATGTTCATCAGCCTCCTCATGGATGTTTAAACATTTTTTAATAGTTTCTTAAGAATATATTCATTAAACAAAATACTTCAGTATTGTCTGAAGCATATTTTACCTCTGAACTCTAGAGATTGCCTTGTATTTTTGATATTTTTTTTGGAAAAAAAAAAGGAATCAGCTTTTTAGAATGGTATTGATATATCCCTTTTCAGATGCCTGCATGGTACCTAGTTGCTTGAATAATCAATGAGACAAAAATGACGCTTCTAAAGGATGACTCACCTGATAGGCATATAGGCATAGGCATGTATTTTAGAAGATTTCTCATCCAATAAGAGTAGTTCTAAATGTAAATATTTGTCTTGACTGGTGTTCAGAAAACCTTCACCGAATGGTTTAGAATTAAATGTTTGTTTTTTTGGTTTTTTTTCAGATGGCCCAAATAGGCATTTGGAATTATTCAATTGGCCTAGATTTTATTCACACTGAAGTGCTCTAGCCAGCCATCCCAAGGCCTTCAGTATTCCAGAAAAAAAAAAAAAAAGAAAAAAGAAAAAAAAATTCAGGTAAGATCGATACTCACTGAAGTTCTGAAAACTACACCCTAGCCTACCTGGGAAGCATACCAGCATGAATGAACACATCAACTATTTGTAATCTTTATTTATATTATCTCACATTTTATATTAGAAGTGTTAGAAACACAGTTTTGCTTATAAATAGAAACACAGTTTTGCTTATAAACTTTGTTTCAGGAAAATGAAGGTGTCTGTGATATATGCCATAGATTTTCCCCCTTTTCCCAGCTGGTGAGATAGGAAGAACTGTGCAGTGTTTTAGCTGAGTTATGACAACTTATACCAGTTCTGAAGGCCGTTTACACTGTCCTTGGTTCCTGAAT
Source organism: Campylorhamphus procurvoides (assembly GCA_013396655.1). Taxonomy (NCBI): domain Eukaryota; kingdom Metazoa; phylum Chordata; class Aves; order Passeriformes; family Dendrocolaptidae; genus Campylorhamphus; species Campylorhamphus procurvoides. The sequence goes on along the minus strand of WBMV01006294.1, from coordinate 255,376 downwards.
TTCTGACAAAAGATCAGCACATCTGTGTTGGCTTACAAAACTACTGGTTTGCTCAAGGATAACAAGCATGAAAAATGATAAACAAGTGGCAGTGGTTCAAGACAAGCTATGGAAAGTTTTCTCCACACTTTAAAAACTACAAGAAGATCCATTTCTTTGACAAGAATACTAAAATAGTTCCAAGAATATTCCTGTAGACAACAGGAATATATCTATTTGTTAAAGAGACGGAAATTGGCAGGTATAATTTTTGCTATGCTGTTGACACATAAAGGAAGACATGTTTTGAGTCTAAATTTCAAGCTGTGTAGCAAATATTCTGTAAGTGCAGACAGATGTTTCAGTTTACTGACTGCTTTCTGAGTGTTGCTTCCAAAATCATAGCAGTAAAAAGAAAAAAAGGAAAAAAAAATATTCTGAAGAAGACTGTCAGTGGTCTTAGAAAACATTGCTGAAAATGAGTTCCTCACAGATCAAGTGCATTCTTATATATAATAAACATCTCACAAACTCACACTTTTGTTTTTCTTTGGAGAAGAAAGAACAACTTACTTTTGGCCATTCCTTTATACATTTCTTGAAAAATTGGTGAAGATACAGGTAGTAATACACCACTAGCTGGTTTCCTTCTGGCTCTTTTTTCCATCTTAGTTCACTCTTCTGCTCTAAACTCTATAGTACTAGTATGGATTCATGTTTCTGTGAGTGGCAGAACCTTGTTATTATTATAAGTATTCAGCACAACAGGAGTGGATTGAAACAGATTTTGGTTAAATTAAACTAGATTTAATATGGTCCTTGAACCAATTGTTTTCATTTTAACATGGATTTGATCAAAAGACCAATCACTATTTTGGACCCCATCACAGATTACAGAGATTTTGTTTATATATGATAGGGTACTCCTAAAGGATTACTTACTTGAAATGTGTATGGAGTCTCTCAGACACCCCTTGAACTCATCAACTGACCTGTCATTGACTTTAACAAAGGTATGCCTACAATATATATATGTAGAATTATATATATAATTAAGGGACCTACTAGATTCAGGCCATTGATTACAACATAACAGAAAGTGAGGGCTTCACTGACATTTTTAATAACTTTGCATCACTGAGGACAATGGCAATGTCAACAGTGACATTGTCATTAAAGTCAATACACTTTCACAGAGGGATCATACATACATGTTGGATTTTCAATAAGAAAATCACTACATTCTAAACTGAAACACTTATATTTATAACTTTAAGTATGACATGTATGACATGTTTATATGAGAAATATTGGAACAAGGAAATTACTTATTACACTTCTTCAATATCTTTATGGTACACATGTCACTGATCTGTCTCAGGCTAGTACAGTGACCAATGTTAAAATACGTACTAAATAAAAAACTGTGTACGAAACTTCTTTTAAGTATTTTTTCTTTTTCTTTCTCAGTGCTGTTTCACTGTAAAATTTCAGAGAAGTTAATGACAAAAACCTACTACAGTGAATATGATATATTTAGGGGCAAAATTCTCATAGCCCATGAAAAGAAAAATAAAATACATTAAAAACATGAGACAGTGATTGAATATTTCTTACCACAGATACAAAGTTTATACAGACAACAAAAGCCAGGCAATGAAGCCCCTACTTATAGTCACAAACCTTCATTTGATGCATTTCTCAGGGGAAAAAAATATATTTGCTACTGAAATAGAGTTGTACTAAGCAGATAATAAATGGTTCAAGGATTTAATCAACTCATGAATAATTCACAAGTTTCACTTCCACCTGCCAAATATTTGGATCATATGTTGTCTATGTACAGTCACAGAATGTACCCAGAATAAATTCTGTTGCAAAATGCCTAATGCCTGACATTACAATATTGTAACATTCTGTATTGAATTAGTCTGGAAGGAACATATTGATGTGCAAGTGCAATGGTTTTCAGATCAGACACCTTTTATCAACTCCTTAACTAATATTCATTCTAAAATTCAGCGTGGACAGAAGTGAAGGATAAACACCAAAGTCTCCCATGCTTATGACTTTTAATTGTGTGGTTGGCCAGCCATCTGTATTTGATTTGGCTGGTTCAGTATGTCCTTTTTTTTAGTTTCTGCTAATAAATACAACCTCGCTGTGCAATTCTGGATGCAGTAAATTAAGCTATGATGGCTGATGCTGTCAGAGACATGCTGAGTATTGAGTCTGATAACTAAAGAATGACATATAACAGAATAGAATATCTGGAACCAAACGAGTTTTGCTGAAAAATGAACATGAAGGCCAACCAAAGGTGCTTGCTATCTAGAAAAAGAAAGTTGGCAGAAAGAGTGGTCAGAGGAGACATGCTGATATCTTTACATTAGTTGATGAGATAGTATTGCAAGGCAAGTTTAATAAACAGGTTTAATCATTTGTTACGAAAAATTCACAGCTACTTTGAATACAGGATCACTTTTGACACCATAGCTTCTTTGATGCTATAGCTTCAAGGAATACAAATATCAATATATTTCCTTTATGTGTTTTACTGTAGAGTACATCATTTAGGAGCTCAAACTGTGTCATATTTTTTACTGACATTGTGATTGTTAGAACAACATGCTTGAGGTGTGCAAAGAAGTCTGTTAATAGAAGCACAGTAATCTACAATCCCAAACTTATTGCAATGTCTGATTCTCCTACCGCACCCAATTGGCATTTACAAAATCACATTTACAGCTTTGGTCAAAACTTTAAGCTATAAGCTGTTTAGAGCACTAAGCAGCCATCATGGACTAACGTCATTTTAGTTTTGATATATAGAGCAAGATAACTAGTACTTCTATAATTTTTGTTTACTTTCTAGTTTAATTTAAATCAACTACTTGATAGACAAAATCAATTCAGTGACTACAAAAATAAAATATGTTTTTGCTCTAAATACTTCACTTTTTTCATATATAACATATTTAATTTCCATGTTATGAAATATTAAAGGCTTTTAAACTTGCTCAGAATATATACTAATCAAAATCACTGTAATGGACCATGCAAAGAAGCACTTCTATGGAATGTTTTTTTTGTTTTCTTGCTATAAGAAGGTTTCATTAGTTTGCATTTTCAGAACAATACATGACTGATTCATGGAAGCACAGGTTAAAAATCTGGTGTTGTTATACTAAACCTGCATCAGTTTATAAAGAATTATATTTCTCCAGCAGTATTGAATCATTTCACTACACACTGCAAAACACACTGTGTTTCATTTATTTTAAACACAGATGAATAAGGACACTATGTAAAAACCATGCAACTAGAGAACTCTTTCACACATGAGAAATGAAAATATAGTGACTTCCTGTACCTTAGGTGTTTCAAACACACTAGCAAACAAGAGACTTTCTGAACTGGGAAGTGATGACGAGTACACCCTATATCCCTAGACAGAAAAGTGATAGCGCTTTATGTAGGAAAGAATTGGTAATGGACAGAGACGGAGTAGAAAGAAGTTGTCTCTTACAGCAATTGTATAGAGTGTTTATCCAGGGAACAGGCTAGCAGTCTGTATTTCAGATTGCTCTAGGAACAGTACATATTATTAAATGTTTTCTAAGGGAATCCCTTTGAAATTGGAGACAATGCCTATGATCACTTTTGACTGTTGAGGGCTGTTTTTAAATGTATTATAAATAACAAAGATTTCCTTTTCAGATGGAAATTAGCATTCTTCATTCCTCCCCTTTGATATGAAAATTTATAAAACATAGGAATCAGGAAAATGGAAGGCTCAGAAAGAGCTCATGTGTTATTTTAGTCTAACACCTGTATTGTAAGGTTCATTGGTAGACCTAGATAAAAATCTCAATAACTTTTTGAATTGACATTTGGACACCTTGGTATGTGTCCCTCTGAAGTGCTCTGACAAAGTAGCTTTTTCCTCTACCATGTAGTAATTAAGTAATTGACTATTTTGCTTCCATCTGGACTGGTGGTCAATAGCAATATTTTTTATGCTCAAGAGTCTATCAAATTGTCATAGCAATATAATTATCCTATTGTTTTTTAGATGTTTGCTAACCCACTCATGGAAATGATAAATTAAATTTGCTTGTAAATGAAGGACGTTCTAAAGGCCTTTTTTTTATTCAATTTTTCATACATTATTTTTGGCTGAGACCTTGGTATACAGAAATGTAATACAGATGTTTGTCTAAGGAACAGAAAAATAGGAGGTTCCAATACATATAGGTAGAGAAAAGGATATTCTGATTATGATAGCAATATAATGAAAAAAACACACTTATCCCCTATACCAACGTATAAATACATATTCACAGAATTTAATGCCAATAATCCTGTAACATGTAGGTTCTATGTGTTGCATGTTCTGAAGACAGGTAGCATTTTCAGCTCATAAATAACTTTTTCATGAAAAGAATTTTGAATAAGAGTCAGGTATCCCTTATCTCAACCGGAATTATCATTAATAAGAGAACAGTTATCTGAATTTTATATGAGAACTAGAGGTGCTTTGAGAGTGTGAGATCCTATGACAAGAGCTACCAGTTGCTTCTGATTGGCTTGTGAACCAAAGAAGACTCTACTGGTATTGAATTTCTGTCTTTGAGGCCTGTAACAGAAACTGTTCCATCAAGATGGTTATCTAGCATTTATAAATGGAAGTAGAGGATTTCAGTTCAGATAAACATAGCTCTGTTCTGATAAGGGACAATATTTAAAGAGGAAAGGATGTTACTGAAGGATGTTTCTTGTGAATAAATCCCTAACCCTTAAATACCTTCGTATCAGAATAAATCTGAGAGTACTGTGAACATATTTTTTTGTAATTCTGTTCCACTTTAAAAAAAAATGAGTTTCCTCCTGAAGCTGGTCTTAGAGCCTACTGGAGTGGGGAAAAAAGAGAGAAAAAAAACATACTCATTTACCTGTGATGCAGAAAACAATGTTTTTGTGTTATTCCATTTTAAGATTTAAGAGTCTATTCTGAGATACAGGTTGAAAGAATCATGCTGTGGTGGAAATGATTAGACTCCAGCCACTGGAAGTCAAAATAAGATAATGAGAAAATTGAAGTATGATGGGAATGTGAGTGAAAAAGGACTCATGAAAGAAATCTATTTACTTTGAAAGGATGGAATAACAGTTTAAGATATTCCGTTAATAACTGAAGTTATTAGAAAACTAGTTGGCATATACTTTGAAACATCAGATGGGCATCAAAATAAATTTACTAACATGCCTCTTCAGTTGTACCAGGATAAAATGTTAGACATTCTTTAAGTTGCTGTTGTGTTCTAACTTTGAACAATAACCCAAATTTTGAAGAAAACAAAAGTTTCCAGATCTTTAATTCAGATTTTGAAAAAAAAAAAGTATATTTGGTGAATTATATTTATTGTTGAATGCAGATTCATATGTATTGACAAATCTATTTTGTATGACAGCCGTACGTTAATCTACATAGACATTTTAATCTAACATCACTTTCACTCTCTCTCCATCCACAGACTCATTATTATATCCATCCTGGTCAAGTATTTCACTAGAATATTTTATACTTTAAACTTCTAATTCCACTGAAATTCTTAATTCAATGTAACAATTGGTTTAGCACACACTTTATGATTCTCTCTTTCTATTCATATCTTGTTCATCTGAACCTATCACATTCATCAGAATCTTGAAAGAAATAGTATTACTACAAAAAAAATCATTACCCTCTGGACTTAAGTTCAGGTATGCTTCAGAAGCTTTATAGAGACAATTTTTTTTTCAAGATTTAGGTTTAACTGCAAGTTAAGTGCACATACATTACTAAAAGAAATATGGAGATGAGGAATAAAAATTGAGTTAAGCTGTAAAAATTACATGTAACTTCAAACATTCCTAACCCTTGATATAACAGCTATGTTTTATAGTTAATAAATGCACTTATTTTTCTTAGACGTGTCAATTTGCACTTCAGTATAGTTTGATCTATCCAAGTAAACTCCCATTCAGCCACTATTTCAAGACTTGCATACTGGTATTACAAGAGTCACATACTTAATAAATACACTTGCAAAGAAATCTTACCCATAGGTTGAACCTTTCACTGAAAAATTTCCAAATGAAGTCTCCAAAACATTTCAAAAATGCTAGGAGAATTCTAATAAAATATGAAGGTGATTAACTTATCATAAATCATTATGCTGCTCTGTCATATAGCTTTCCCTAAAGCTCAGAATGCAGTATTGCATGTTCTGTGAAGAGATTAAACTGGTTATATCTTCCTACTGGCAAAATTAAAGCAATTCTTCTAACTTGTGGCATACAAATTCATTCAGTATTTCTGACAGTTGCAACAGACCAAAAGGTCAAATTGTACCCTGTGGTATCTGTATTCATTCAACTTTGGCACTTGAAAAATACATTTAATAAAACTTTTCAGTTGTGGCTTTATAAATGGCTATTTATTTCTTGCCTTTGATTTGCAATTTGCAATACTATTTTTACTCACTTCATCTTATGCATAATTATATGTCTAATTTAAAGATTAAGAACAGTTTTAAAGAAGTCCAGATCACAGTTGAGGTCTTGTTCATTTTTCTTCTATGCTGTTTCTAATATTTGAGTAACACATCAAGGTTTATCTTTAATTTTCCTTGAAATTCTTCCTGGAAAATTACTTACCATGCAACAAACACATGCACACAAAAAAGATCTCCGTATTGTCTTTGACCTCAAATTGTTCAGCTATCTGAGGACAACATGCCTGGGTAGTGAATTTAAAGTTGACCTTTGAACACTGGATCCACTTTTAAGTTGAGATTTTTATCTGCTAATTATAGCTGATACACCTCAGTAAAAAACAGATGGTAGACACAGAAACATAGTTACCAACAGAATCAAAGAGAGTTTGCCTGAAATATAATGACTGTTAAAAGCAACTGATGAGGGCTGTTGCTTACAGACCCAATTAGAGTGTAGAATATTATTTAGAAAGCAAAAAAAAATATAAAAGGACATAGGAAATACAAGCTAAGAGTTAAATAAATTCTCATAGCCAGCTGATCTTAAGGTTAAACTATGAAACACTTTCAGAATGGTTTATAAAGTTCTGAAGTTTGATAGAATAAAAACAAATAATACATTTTTAAAAGCTGTAGACTTGAACCTTTACAAGGATAAGAACTAGGATAGACTCTTGGATAAGTCTTTGTTCTGACTTTTAACCTTGTGATAATGTGGATGAGTAAGTGAACCCAGTATACATGACCATAGGTGAGCAATTATTTATGCCCTACTGGTAAAATTTGCCAAAATTTCTGAAAATGCCAGCATCTCAGGAGGCCACTGCTTTTGACTGCAGGTCGTTAGCATGGAGATATGATGTTGGTTCCAGCATCATGAACGAGCAAGGGATTTCAGATCTCTAGTTCACTTTTCTGCTCAAAGCAGTCAGCTAGGAGGTCAACTGAGCATGCTCAAGGCTTTATCCAGTGGGGTGTTGAAAACCTATATGGATAGCCCCTTTCCACTCGTTCTCTATCCTCATTAGGAAAATGTTCCTCTTCTTACCCAATTTTAACCTCTCTTGTTTTATTTTATACTCTTTGTCTCTCTTCCTCTCACCATACATTATTAAAGAGCCAGGTTTCATCTTCTCACGAACCTTCTCGTAGGCACTTCAAGCCAGCAATTCTTAAGACTAAACAAACTCCATTTGCTGCTCAAGATGAGCTCCAGGTCCTCAACCACTTCAGTAGCCCCCTGCAGAACTTGCTCCAGTAACACTTTTTATGCATTGGGAGGCCTGAAACTGGGCAAAATATTTTAGAAAACATTGAGGCATGAGGATAACCATTTCCCTTCTTGTACATGCAATGTTCATGAGAACAGTATTTTGGTCACATGCAGAGTATTGGAGAATACTTTGCCTGATATTAGCCACATTCCTGGTCCTGCAAGACACGTTGTTTTATTATTTATTTATTTATGCTTTGGTTTATTGTGCTCAATCCTTTGCCTGTAACTACTCCATCTCATAGTCTTTCTGTTGCCATCTTACAGCCTTGTTACTGAACCACAGTCAGGATGAATATTAACAATTTACAAACCCTGTGTTCAGTATGAACTTCCCCTGTTAGAACTTGTGGTTCTTGACACTGATCCATCTACCATGTATGTGTATAATTGGCCTGGCTCTGACTTTTTGATAATCTCCTTGTGTTGGAGGGCTGCAATTAGGTCATCTTGACCACTCTGACCAACTCAAGTGGCTGAACTAATTCCAGTTTATGAATATTTTTCTTTTACTTGTGTTCCAAAACTGGACATAGCATTCCAGACACCATCAAGCATGGTCAAGCATAATTTACCTTCAATTACTGGCTATACCCAACCATATATAACCGAGCCATTATACTGGCTATACCCAACCATCTTTCACCTTTCATGAGAGAAGTGAAGGGGAGAAGGAAGAGGAGAGAACAAAATTACATTGTTTAAAATATAAAGAAGCATAAAAAGAAGCTCAATTTCTGTACCTAGTGAAAATAGAACCAGTTTTAAGAAAAGAGGTTTGACAATTTCTCTTTATATAAAGAATAAAAAAAACTTGGGAAGTGAGATGCTGAGAAGCATTTCCGTACCAACAAAGCCAGAAAAAAAGTATTCACGCTCACTTGGTGTTCAAATAGTTATTCTTTGTACAACTAGAAGAAGGTAAACTGACTCACTGACAGAGCAACAACATCCCAGACTCCTCTATTAATATGAAAGAAAAGAAGTCTGCCTCACTGACACTAATTTTTTTCTGTCATATCTGGGCTTTAATTTCATGTTTATATATACTTTGAGGGAAGTTGTTATAATGTGCACAGGTAGATAAACATATTATATTCTACAAAGTTTTCTTGACCTGCAACACTCTTCTTTTTCAGAAACTTATGTGTAAGGATCATATTACAAAAAAAAAATAAAAGGTTCTTTTCTTATAGAGGAATTTCATGTGTCAGAAATTATGATAATAATTATTTATGTTAATCTTTATCCAAACCCATAGCTCAGTCACACAGAAAGTACATGTCAGTATGGACCTACCTTTTTCACATGGTTTGTTTAGAAATTATTTTAACCTGAAATTAGAGTGAAATATTGAGATGAAAAAGAACAGCTTTGGCAAAGTGTGAAGAAAACCAAAGTAATTTTAATGATAGATATTTATTTTTAACTGTGTTACTTGAAATAGTCATTTATCTCTAATGTAGTCTTAGAAATACTTTGCTTTTAATTGAAACAGCAGATAAAATTGTCAGCCAATAACTCATATATCTGTTGCAACTCTTCACAGATAACTCTTATCGTCTTTAAAGTTTTTAGCATAGATAGAGCATTGCTATATCTTTTGGTGTATTTAATCCATCATTGAGTTAACTTAAAACCACTGGCACATGATAAAGTAAGAATTTGCAGGCCACACTATTTATGCATACACTGCTAGTTTGGATGGCTTCCTGCCTCATTTCAGAATGAATCATACATGATCAGAGTGGTGGATCACTCTCAGATTCTTTCTGGGACAAAGAAAATTTTTGGATTTCCAGGTATATAACTAATTCTCCTATCAGATTAAATAGTCTATACTGGAATCAATTACTTTAGCAATAGTAACTAATTTTGTTATATTGGTAAATACACACTTACTAGCTACTTAGCAAAATTTTAAGATTACTTGGAAACATTTCCGAGAAATAATGTACTTAGATTACTCTCTGAACTTCTAAATAATTAAGAAAGAAAAAAAAAATTTCTGACTTTTTAAAAGCTATTTAAAATTGCAGAAATTTTAAATGAAGAAATAAATTCCAGCTCAATGAGTCTGATTTTTAAAAATGCTATGGTTCATTAACTGCAGCCTGTCCTTCTTATGGGGGGAAAAGAGACAGAAGAAGAAAAATACAGATACTCTTGGCTGTCTTCCTGATTTGATGCTTGTAGAAGAAGGAAAAAAATAGAGAAAATTCAGAAAATTTCTCTATAAATCATTTCCTTGCCACTGCATAAGAATTATTTACTTTTTTTTTCATGACTATCGTGAGTTTAGAAATACCTTTTTCAGCAAAAAACGGTGCTTGTAGAGCCCAGACTTACACTTTTTACTTGTCTACATAGATTTTTTAGAATATTGCTGTTAAGGTCTCAGCAGTGTTATTATGACCTCCAAGTTATACCAAATTTATTAAAAAAAAATAGTAAAGTGCTGGAATCTGTAGTAATTTATGAATACTTATTTTAATCTGCTTCTAGAATAGATTAACTTTATTTGCAAAGATGCTCTATCAGTCTTTAAAAAAAATTGAGTCTTCATCTCACAAAATTTTATTGAAGGTATTTTTTTTGAAAATCTTTAGTGTTACAATTTAGTATCCGGTCTCCATTTTTCATTAAACTTTATTAAAAGTCTGTATCTGTTCCTGATGACATAAAAGTCATTATCCAGACACATATATTTCTATACAATTTACACAGGTATATTTTATTTAATGTTTTTGCTCTATATAGCTACCTTAAATGGGCCTTGAAGCTATTATACAAAATAGTAAAATACTCACATATCCCACTTCATCTCAGTTTTCTTCTGTCAAAATAACATTTATTAGTGATGAACACAATGAAAATATCAAGTCCTTATAAACAGCACAAGAGAAAGAAGAGTGTTTCTTTTTTGTTTAGTTCAGGACTGCTGCTTTCTGGCCCTTCAGAAGCTACCATATTCTTCTTGCAAATTCTTGAGGCTGTTACTTAGTAAATTTTATTCACTGATTTATACATCTTAAAACTCATAAAAATTGAGAAATGCTTGTCATAATTAACATTTGTTTCATTTTTTAACTTGGAGTTGTGTGTAGTGTTCTAGATAAATTCACAGGTTTGTGACAAATTATCTACCTGTTGAGACTCTCTGATCATAGTTTATATATGCTATCTATTGCATAGGACTGGGTGGGAAGCAAAGAGGAAAAGTGGTTTCCTTGTTATGGCTGTGGCATGCTTCGGTAGGCAAGACCAACAGGAAAGCGAAAAATTCTGCTTTCCTGAGTTAATAGATGCATGCACAGTAGGGAGAAACTCCAGGAATATAGGTTAGGTAAGTGTACAAGAGCAGAGAGAGCAAATAATGACATATGTGGAAAGTGGAGAGGAGAGCAGAGCTGATGCAGAGAGCAGAGCTGAATCTAATCTTAAAAAGGGTCAGTGACTGCTCTCATAGGCAAGGAGGGCATTATGCTTACATTAAGAATGTTTGAAGTCCTGAAAGTTACAAAATCTGTCATCAAGATGGAAGGAGAGACTGAAGTTTGGAAATCTTTATTTCTTAAACTTTGTGTTTAATGGATTTGGTCCAGCATGTCTGATTTTTGACTAATTCAGGCTTCTGTTTTGTGTTCTATTAAATTCTTATATTTGACATTCTTATATTTTCACTCACCGGACTGGTCTGTCCTTGAACAGGCAGAGATCACCATTATTGAGGCCATGCTGCTGAAAACGCAACTGCGCTGGGAAGGGCACATCTCCAGTATGGGGGATCACTGCCTCCCTAAGATTGTGCTCTATGGGGAACTCACCACCAGCTGCCGCAAGAGAGGAAGCCCAAAGAGGAGATACAAGGAGTCACTGAAACAATGCCTCAGCCTTGGCCATATTGACCACCATCAATGGTCCACTCTGGCCTCCAGTCGGGAGAAATGGAGACACACCATCCATAGTGCTGCTGCTTCCTTTGAGAATACATGCAGAATCATCCTGGAGTTAAAAAGGCAACACAGGAAGAGCCGTGCCTTGCCAGTAGTGGAGACTTTCCACTGTGCCTTTTGCAATCGGACTTGCCTATCTTGCATTGGCCTTTTTAGCCACCACCGTGCTTGTAACAAGCGTGGGTAGAGTCCCTGTAAATCTTCATTCGTGAAGCCTAGCCATGATGATGATGATTTTCACTCACCATTCTGTGATAGATCCTTTCATTATGATCTGTGTTGCTATGCTTGTGATAGCATTATGATATCTATTGCTATGCTTGTTTATGTTTATAAACGCCACAAAAGTTTGAGGTGCTAGTATCTAAAGAAAGTATAAAATTTTATGAATAAAAATAATAATGAATAATTTTCAATATAGATAAGACAAAAAAATGAATCCCTGTTGAAATTCCTTTGAGAGTTTTAGTACATAAAACCTTTTATTACACCAGTGGACTCAAGTTCTTTCATGCCAGTACGGGTAAATGTTAATACACCATCTTGAGAAAATATTATGTATGGGTTTTTTTAAGATGTAGTTATAATGTTTCCTTCTCTAAATTGATCTGCTACTATTTAAAAGTGGGGATAAGAAGGGAGGAGGAAATGAAAGAAAATGTCACCACACTGATTCAAAGCCTTTTTGGGCTGAAGTTAGATCAGCTGTAGGTCTCAGGTTTTCTTTCGTCAGTATTCCTCTTTAGCCATTTAATCTCTGATATAAATAAGGCATTGTGCTCTGGATTTACCTGCCTTCTTTAAAAGAGAGAGATTGGGAACTTAGTTGCTTTTACAGACAATGAAGAGAGGCAGATTTATTTGTGCAAATTCAGATTTTTGATAAGAACCTGAAAGGGAGTTTTTAAATATTCTACATAATTTTTAAGGTATTTTGCATAGATTTAACCTCACTATTACCTTGTCTACAATGTAGTGGGTTATTTATTTTTTTATTATTATTTCATAAAGGGAAATGAATTTTTCATTTAAAAATTCTTTCTCATTTTATAAAAGATCCTGGTTGTGAGGTCTTATTTGTCCTAAGACATAACCCAAGAAAAAAAGCATTCCATAGTTAAAAAGTATTCTGGAAATAAAAAAAACTGTAAAAGAACTTGGTTGGGAATTTCCTGTGTCTGCACAGAGGGGAAATTTTTTCCCTAGAGAGGTTTTAGAAAAGGCGATAAATTCAGAGTATTTTCCCTTTATGTAGATTTACAGCTTTCATTTCAGTTTTTTTTCCAAATGAGACTAGGAATTGCCAAGATATTAATCATGCTTCAAATATTTATAGTATAACAGCCAATTCAGCTTCAACTATGGCATTATTACTACTATCCCTAAGGTAACTCAGTTATACTTATTTTGTATTACACGATGTAATACATCAGTCTCAGAGCCTAATGATACAATAAATAAAAGTTGAGAAAAAAAGGAGCCTGAAAGAATTAATTGAAAAAGGCTTTTCAAGGGATGAAGAGGGACTGACGGAATTGACTAAAATAGTATTTACAAGAGATGGAGAGACTTACAGTAAAATTTTGGCCCTCAATCCAAAAATCCTTTCCATCTAACTCCCTCCAGTTCATATACTGAACATGAAGCTCTGTGGTGCAGAATATCTTTTTGACCAGTTCAGATCAGCTGTTGTAACTGTGCTCTCTCCCAATTACTTGTGCACCTGTTCACAGGCACAGCATGGAGAACCAAAAAGTCCTTGATTTAGGATTTAAACATTGGTGTTTAGTCAGCATTATTCTCATGCTAAATGCAAAACACAGCATTACACCAACTACTAATACAACTAACTCTGTCCCAGGTGAAACTAGGACAAGCAGTCAAAAAAAGAGTTTGAAACTGTAAGTAATCTGTAGGAGGAAAGAAAGAGACATAACAAAAAATTATGTTGCCTTAAGATGTATACTACCAGTCAAGTAATCAAGGAGGTGAAGTACTCATAACACCAAAAAAACTGGACACATAATAGTTATGTAGAGTGTAAATATTGCTTTTTAATTGTTTTCAAGAAGGTGTATATGCTACCTTCTCTTCCAAGAAGCCCTTTATACTACTAAATACATTTTTGCTTCACCCCCTTTTCACTGGAACTGTTTAGTAAATGGATTCTTTTTTCTGTGTTACATAGTGAATAGTAGCAGGGAAATGTAAACAACTGCTTAGCATTTATGAACCAACAATTCTAAACACACTCCTTGTGTTTGTATTTATTAATAGTCAAGCATCGATAAATAGGTCTGGTATTTTCCAGTTCCTTTGGGCCAAACTCCCACCAACATGTCTCAGCATGAATCCAATGTGTTTCAAATGTGACCAATTAATTTTGCAAATGAAGAGCATCTGTGCAGGGTGCATGTATCAGCCTTGAATTAATTTCACACTGCATATATAGTATACTGTATGCCTAGAAACATTTCTGTTTAGAAAATATCAGACACAAGTATGAGAGGCAGGAAGTTAAAGAAAAGAACAGTTTGGGGGGGGAAGTCAGATGTAAACCCAAACTTAATTCTAGTATTTTTACTTAATATTTTTTTTCTTTTGGACTGTTTTTCAGAAGTATAGCAATCAGTGCAGCTACACACACAGCAAGTCTTTAATTTGCTGTAAGCAAGGGGCTAAATCTTAAAATAAACTGAAATAATGGACTGGACTTATGTGGAACTTAAATTTTCCCAATCAAAAATGGTGAATGGAGGTGAAAGAAAAGAAACAAAAGCAAACAAGCAAACAAAAAAACCCCAACCAAAACCCCCAAACAAACAAACCCCAACTAACAACAAAAGCTGAAGCCCACAAAGAGAGAAATATATTTAGCTAGCAGTAATTAGCAGGTAAAGAAGAAATGGGAAAAGAGGTTTCCTGGTTCACAAGTTTCATTCTAGATCAGTGCAGCCAAGAGGAAGTAGTAAGCGAACCTTCATCACTGAAAAGTAGTTGTGTTTTGATGAAAGGACTGATGAGGATTTTGGACTTACCTACAACTACTCTAACACACTTGTCCTGCCATTCTTCAGGACCACAAAGTTAGAGTAGTTCTCTGTTTTGGAGTGAGATTTTATGAGATGAACTACAGAAAGTGATGTTTTTTCCCTGTACAGAAAACTCTGTATTTTTTTTTTCCCAGAAGATGCTTCATATCTTAAATACACAAATTCTATAGTTTTTCTTATTTAATATGCTGTCTGTGATTGTTGGTGTAAATACTGTTCAAGAAAAACTAGGGTTTTTTCTTTTCTTTTTACATTTTCAGGTATCTAGAATCAATTATATCTCCTTGCAACATGTCCCATATGTTAATTAGGCATTGTAGAAATAAGTGTTTCTATTTATAATTTTTTTTTTCAATTTGCTGCATAGCTGTGCATGTTGTTAGTCAAGCAGTGAATATTTAGGTGTTTGTGACCTTTTTTCTTAATGAATTTCTCAAGCAATCTAATCAGGTTGGTTGCTCTTCTCTCATTTCCATTCAGTTTGTTCCTTTTCCCTTTCCAATCAGGTACCAAGATGTTGAGAAATGTATAAAGTATTCCAGACACAGTCTTAGTAGACCTGATAGACAGTGACTAATACTTTCTCAATTGATTACTTAATGTTTTGGCATATGATGCAAAAATCTCCATTGACCTTGGATTATTTTTCCCTCTGAAATATCACATTTAGAGTTGGAAGAGAAATGTCATTATTGTCAGAAAACTTTTAAAATGTTAAATTTCTCTTTTTTTAAGAACTGAGGCAAATAGTTAAAAAAAAAGATACGAGCCAATAATATCCCTACATTAGTTTAAATCCGTTGGAATATTTCATTTTGACATTTTCTAAATGTTGCAATTTTATCTTTCTAAATGACAAGCCACACATAATTCACTAATATTTTTAAACAGAAATCTTTCTTTTTATGTGTATAAAAGGTCAAACTAGGATATTTTAGTAATTCTGAACCATGTAGTATGCAATAAGATGTAGAAAATAACTGTTCCCCAGCATATTCATAAGATAGTTTGACACATCAGAAAAAAAACAAAACCGTGCGAATGTTCTGACCATTTTTCATCATACTGAAAATTTGTGTTCAATTATTACCCTGTTTTACATTATCATCCATGTGCTATCTTCCTACATAATACCTAGTTTATATTTTTTCCAATTAAAGTGCTTGTTTTTCAAGTTTTATTCTTCAAATGCTTCTGTACTTTCTAGTCATATTTTTATTATTTCTCATGAATGCTCACGACACTTTCAGCTGCAAGTTTCATTAAAATGCTCTTTACTCTCACTTTCAGATTGCTAATGAAGCTGTCTAATAGGACAAGAAATGATTCTGACACCTGTGGCAGTGTATGACACTTCATTTCATCTTGAAATGTTGTTCATTGTTATTCTTTCCATTGCCTCAGTCAGTCTTCATCCACAGGACTTCATGTCTATTTTGATCTGAACTAAATGTGTAAAATTGCTTTGGACATTATATCAAATCATAAAATTTAAAAAAACAAAGAAAAAGAAAGAAAATTCTTCTCCACCGCAAATTCCCTATGTCTGGTTTGCTTTTTCTAATTCCTTCTACTGTTCTGTAAAAGATAAAATGGGCTTACTATAGAATAGAACGAGCTTCAGCTGATTGTTGACTATGGTTCCACTATAATCACTTACATAAGCTTACATAGGCAATGCAATTCCATAATCTTTATATGACCCAGAAAACTAAGAGAAATACACTGTCTTCAAAAGTTATTGCCTAAATTTGATCTGATCAGAAGAAAGTGACACAATTCCAATGTCAGAGTGACAGATCTCCTCCCTCAGCACTTGCTTTGCCACCCTAAATAGGTGTGTAATGCTTCACCAGGCATTGCAGCCCCTCTTCTGAAATAGGTACAGACCCAGAACTTCTGGTCTGAATGTTTTTTGTGTGTTTTTGTTAGACCTTGAATAGAATTAAAGAAAGGTTAAGAGTTAGACAGTTAGCAGGGGAACCTAGCTCCTCTGAAGGCTCAGCCTGCGAACTGTTCTTAGCACAATCCTTCTACATACAGACCAGGACAAGGCCTCCTGTGAAGGGAAAGTGCTGCTACTTGTTGTTTTGTTGTTTGGTTTTTTTTTGTATTTTACTTTTAAGTTGAAGGAATCTTTGTAAGAAATAGTAGCTTGATATCTGTCAGGTATAAGACTATAATTGACTCGGTCACTAGGAACATTTGGAATTCCCTTCAAAATGGAGCCTATGACTATGAATATCAAGCAGATGAAGGTATATAAAACAAATATATTTGAATTGCATGTTTTACCGCAGATTTAACCTTAAGTTTTTATATTTTGTTTTGCTTTGCTTTATTTGCAGAACTGTTGAAACACCTACCTTCACACAGTTCTTCAGAATTTATCTGTCAGGCCCTCATCTGTTGCAAGTCAGCCATGGATAACTCGGTTCCACTTTGAATCAGTAAGCAAACTTATTGAGGCCAACAAACATCTCAAAGAATCACAGTTGGGTGTTTTGTTCTTTTGGGTTTTTTTTTTTTGATTGATGGTTCTGAACCTTTGATAGTGATTCAGAAAATTGTGAAACAGAAAACAAAACTGAGTCACATTAGAACAGTTTTCTTTTGAACAAGAAGGGCAAAAAACTATTTTCTATTTTTAAATCTGATTCAAAATTTCCTTTCATTTCTTCTTTCCTTCTTTTTTTTTTTTTGTTCCCTTCCCCCCCAGTTTCTTGTGGTTTTGGTTTTTGCTTTGGTTGGGGTTTGATTTGGGGGTTTTTTGGGGAAAGGGAAGGTTTGTTCATTTGGTGGGTTTTGGGGGATTTTTTTGTGGGTTTAGTTTGGTTTGATTTTGGTTTTAATATATTTGGTTTACACAGCAAGGTTTTGGTAGCATAAGATAAGCTGCAGGGTTGGCTTCTTTGAAGCCAGGAGTTGCCCCAGTGTGGGACACTGAGAGTTCCAGCCAGCTCCAAGGACCTGTCACTTGTCAAAGTTGAGCCTATCAATGATGCTGGTGGCATTTCGGTTATGACCTATATAAGAAGGGGAAAAAATGCTGCATTTGTGATATAAAAGAGTGAGAATACGTGAGAGCAACAACTATGCAGACTCCAAGGTCAGTGAAGGAGGGACAAAGATGCTCCAGGTACCAGAGCAAAGATTCCTGTTGTGGTGGTTTGGTTTTCTTGGTTTTGGTCTAGGTCTTTCCTAGTAACCAGGTTATAACTAAGGAAGTATTCCACATCATTTCCTTCATGTAATCTGGGGTATATAAAGATGGGGAGTTTTCTCCCTCTCTCTCTCTCTTCCTTTCGTGTGCTTAGAGGACATCTCTGTGTTGGCTTAACTCTTATCTTTATGAGCTGAGGCTTATTGGAGAAACTGTTGTCCCAAGCGTACAGAGGGGAAGGACCTGCTGCTCTTAAGGGGAGTTTTTGGTGAGAATTTATTGTATTAGTTACTTATTGAGCTTTTCCCTGAGTTTACGAGTGTGTGTATCTGTTTTGTTTGTTTTTACCCATTTTTGTCCCATTTCCCGTTCCCCCCTTTTCCCTTTTGGAGTTGTTTAAGGTTCTTATTCTGTAGATTCATAGTGTTTGATTGTATATGATTGTAATATATGTGAATATATATATATATATATATGCTTTTACTACTATTGTCTTTTTGGGTACTTTTTTCCCTTCTCTCTTGGGAAGGGGGGAAATCTGTGTGGCTGGCAGCTGTGTTTGGCAGAGAGCCAACCCAAACCTCCACACTGTGCAGCCCATGGTACAGACCATGACGAGGCAGGCTGTCCCTCTGCAGCCCATGGTGATCCATGGTGAAGCAGAGATCCACCAGCAGCCTGTGGAGAATCCCACAAAGGAGGCAGATGTGCCCTGAAGGAAACTGTCGCCCATAGAGAGCCCACACTGGAGGGTGGAAAGACTGTAAGGCAGATTACTATAATACTTGCATATTAGAACACCAAAAAAAATTACACAAACTGGTATTTCCTAACTTTTCATTTTTGTATGCTACCTTTATCAGTTTTATCAGGTTTTTGAAGAAAATTTCATGCAAAATGTAGGAAAATATGTTGATTTACTTGGTGTAGTCAACCTTTCTGAACAAGTAAAACACTTTATAATAGGACATTTGAAAGAATATTGAACAACAATGTGGGAGTACCCTGCCTGAGAGACTGTAAAAACAGCCAAGGTGACCATTTCCTGGAGTGGATGGAGCTGACCAGCAAGTGAACAACACCAGAAACTGACAACTACCTCAGAACTCAGAAGCTCATGTTTTAAAAGATGTTTTGTAGCATAGATAGTGATTTATTGTATTAGATAGATAGTTATTCCCCTGTATCTGTATGTTTTTGGTGGTGGTTACCCAGTTACCAGTTTCTTATTGGTTGTATATTCCCTATTCTTTTACTGGCTGGCTTGTGATGGCAAACCCAGTGTCATCATGTGAAGCTAGCCACGTCCCGTCTGTATTCCCCTCCCTCCCTCTTAGCCCTTCCCCTACTTGCCACGATCCACCCCTAACTCCTCCCACTT
The DNA here is from genome assembly GCA_013396655.1 of Campylorhamphus procurvoides. NCBI lineage: Eukaryota > Metazoa > Chordata > Aves > Passeriformes > Dendrocolaptidae > Campylorhamphus > Campylorhamphus procurvoides. The sequence continues at coordinate 236,029 of WBMV01006294.1, read as the reverse complement.
TCTAAGCTTCTCCCTGAAACCTATACCCGTCCCATGCTCCCTCAATAAATCAGTTCTAGCCTTCATCCCACATCAGCTGGGACCGTGTCCTTTCTTCCCATCGGTACGTGGCACAACAAAGGCTCTTTTCTAGAAAAAAAATAAAGACATGCTTGAGATTTACAAATTATATGATAAAGACATAAAATAAGAATGAAAAAAAAATATGAAGAGATTTCAAGGGGCATTTCTTCATGCAGAGAATTCTAACTATGTTACTGTTACATAATGGTTTTCAATTGGGCTGGAAAAAATAGAAAGGAAAGGCATTGAATAACCATTAGAGTGCTCCCCGTGGAGGAATAGAATTTAAAGGGGGAAAGGACTAATACTTCTGCACCTTCTTGGTGGGAAGCTTTAAAGTAAATGTCTAATTTACTGCATTTGTCTGCAGCACTAACCAACAACTCTTTGGTCAAAGTACCCACCTTCAGTGAGAAAAAATAATATTGAGCAACCCCTACAAAGAATGTTGTAAAAATGAGAACCAAAGATGTTTAAATACATCAAGAACATGGCAGAAATTTAGTGTGGGACCAAAAAACAAAGTTCAACAAGAAATATTGCATGTGTTGGCTATAATACACCAGGGACAAACGGCCTGCACACCTTAGGAGCAGGAACACTGAAGGAGCTTGGTGAACTTCTCTAAGGGAGACTTGAAACAAATAATGGAGTGGCACAAAGGTGGAGTGTTCCACTGAAATCAGTACAGATATGAAACATGCAGTTGTTGCTCCATCAAAAACAATGAACCTATTTTAAATTAGGTCAAAGGACCGATCAAGACATAACAGAATGCGGAACTTTTCATACCCTACATATGCTAGAGACTCAGACTCCACCTAAACTTGAAATTACATCAACTGGAACTTTATCATTACCCCTCCCTCAAAAGAAAATAACATAAATGTAGCTTAAGTGGGGAGTGAGGTCAGAGAAGACTCCATCATAACTTCTGGTATCAGTCCATGGGCTGAACCTGTCTTCTTCCCCATAGGGGCACCCACTGAATAAGAACCACACACTATGTGTGCTGAATGATCATCTCGAGCTAACTTTTATTGGTGATTAGAGCTTGCCTGTACTCTAGATCCATTTTTGTAGTCAGTTGCTAACAACGGCAATCTCTGAATCTTGACCTATCAGTAATATCTTCTGTTATCAATGTATTTGTTAATAAAGTGCATTTTTTCCAAAAGCTTTTACTGTGAGTCCTTAAAGGACACCGGCAGCAGCCAGCAGCAGATGACATTCTTGATAATACGGAAAATATACCAAGTAAGAGTGAGGATGCTGTCAGCTTGTCATGCTCAATATGTTAGTCAAACATCCATCTTATACAGTGAGCTGTCCAGAGGGGTCCCCATAACAGGGAGCTGACAGACTGGGTCTTACAAGGGTCTTACTTTCCTTGGGAGTACTGATAGACTAATCAAATATGAGGGGTTCATGGAAATCTGTCCCCTCTGTATGTCACCATGTCACATCTATAACTGCCTTACTAATATAATCATGATGGTGAGATATCTGGTAAATCTCTAACAGACAAGAATTGCCTAAACACAGTATCTTAACTGAGAGTGCTGTTCAATTATTGATTTTTACCTCATCCAGGAACAGACTTCTGAAGAAAAAAGATACCTTTTGCTTTGTTATGTTGTTGTTATTTGATGGGTTTTGTTTGTTTGATTAGTTTGTTTTCTTTTTTTCCTATGATGCTTACTGCTTTGCTGTATCCTAGCAGCTTAAGGTCTTCAGGACACAGGCTCTTCATATTTGTATTGTGCAAACTGCTGTGTTATAAACCAGATGCCCAATGGAAATAAATCAGTGAAGTTCAGCTTTGGATTGCCAATTAACTGAAGGTAATTTACATGTTTAAATCCTAGTCTGAAATTTCTTTTGCATGAGAAATATAGTTTATTCTGCTGATGAACCACACTTTTTATTTGAATTCAGTTCTTTGAGTTAGGAATTTATGAACACCCTTAAGAAATGCATCTGTTTTGCCTAATCCTGCCTAACAGTTTGAAAGAAGCCTTTTCTTTTTGTTTCCCACAGAAGTCCTGGATCCACAGTTTCGCTTATGACAGCCAAACTGGAGACAAACGGACATAAGGATTTCTTGTCTCCCTCAATATTTTTTTAATTACAATATCAGAGATGCATGCACAGAAAAATAATACTATGAAATCAAATGATCTACAATCAATATCAAATCTGGTGTAAACATAGTAGTACAGAGATAAAAGTACTAAATAACTGAATATATATTACCTCCCTAATAAAAATGAGCTATAGCATTATTGACACGATGAGAATGTTATGCTGTTGCAGACTAAAGGGTAATTTTTTTCTGTTTAGTCCGAGATTCTAGATAGCATTGCAGCTCTAAGTTACAAACCAATCCTATGCAAGTTAAGTCTGGTTGTCTGTTCAGATTCAGAACTACTAAATCTTGGAAAAGTCAAGTGCAGTTCAGCTCAGATGAAGAATACATATAGCACTGAAATTGTAACACCAAAATCTACATTATGCTCAGACATGATAGTCGTGGATGTTGGATGCACCCAAATAAATATTAAAACATTCATAGTATATAGTCTGAATCAGTAAGACTAATCTATATAAACCTATTTAAGGGATTTATCCAACCAGTTCTAATGTAAATTTTTGCTAAATATTCTCACTACATTGAGAAACTTCTGTTGCTATTATCTTAAATATAATCTTTTATGATCAACAAATGTCATTGTATGTACTATAAATTATCATTGGAGAAGACCTTTCTACATAGTTTTCTGAAAATAATATGGTTCAAAAGTCTGTTGATGCAACATGAAGAGATAGTATACATGCTCAAACTGCTGCTGGAATTTTGACTTTTCATTACAGACAGAGCTGATATTCCTTTCATGTCTCTGAGTGTTTCGGGGTACATTTCTAAGACTTTGCCAATAAGAATTAGTCGTACAATAAGTCATATTCATATGAAAGTACTTAAAATAATTCTTTAAAATTTCCACTGTCCTCATGCTCATTTTTGTTTTTTTCTGATTATTCACAACTGTGCACCGCTATAGTCCAAAAACAATGTGTTCTAAATTCTGTTGCAACACTTGCAGACTATAATTACTTCTTTAGTGTAGTCTCACAATACTTTTCACTTCAGTAACTGATTAGACACATGAGAACACTCTTTCTAATATCCACCAAAGCATTCATCTAACTATTAGGTATTATTGATCTAACAGTGGTTTGGTTTTGTTCATGAGCAATAAAATCATTTGCCACATGTTAATAGAATTGAAAATATGATTTAAGAAAATAGTAGATACATTTCATCATATAAAAATTAGGATAAATTTTGGCTTTATTTGTTGTGATCATATAAAAACATAGTAGACATAGTTTTATCTTCAGACAACTCATACTATAATTATTTTATTAATATCAAATTGTGTTTCAACAAAAGTGGGAGTTCTAAATATGAATAAGTTATCATCAGCTAATCACTCTCTCTTCCAGCTAAAGTATAAATGGGTACTAAATCCACTTAGTCTCCCAAATTAATGTTATTATTCATACATGAATAAAAGGGTCTAAATAATCAAAACAAAACAAGATTGACATTCTCTAAAGTCTGGGGAGAAATGTTCATGGTGTTCTCCAGCTCTAACCCCATTCTCTTTCAAACTGAGACATCCTTTGAATTTCTGATAATCTTTCACCAGCTTTTTATCAGCACCTACATATTAATCTCTTCTACAGAAAGATAAGTTGCTTCTCTGTGTTCTTGAAGTGTACACTTTATTGGTTTCTTATTTAACTGCAGGCAGAGTGGGTCAATGAAATATTGAAGCATAAGGGAATTAATTCAGATAAAATGTTTCTGCATGTCTAGGGAACAGTCTTAATTATATTTACCCCCAGATCAGAGGGTATGTCTAAATACTTCAATGTGAAAGGTCTTTTCTCTTTTTTCTTCTTTAGGGTGAATATTTTTTTCTTCATTTTCACATGATATTTCAGAGGAGGTTGTTTGGGGTTTGTTTGTTTGCAGAGTTTTGTGGTTTGGTTTTGGTTTTGGTTTTGTTTTTTTGTTTGTTTTTTTTTTTCCCAGGGGGATGCACATAGATGATTTTATTAATCTTTTTTCTAATGTAAATATTCAAATTTAGAATATCTGCCTGTTTTGAAGAGTTAAATATTTACTTCAACAAAACATTTGAAAGAATATTTGGCCTGAATTTGTGTGTCATTTATCTGAATTTATATAAACCACTAAGATTTTAAAGGCTGCACACTTTGTTAAATTTTCATTTTCCAGTACTGATGTTAGAATAAAATTGGAACCTAATAAAAGAGATGCATGTATCTTCTGAAAGCTTTTAGGACCAAAAATCCAGAACAAAAGGAAACATTTCTCTTTTCTATATCCTTATTCACACTTCACGCTATTGGTTTCCTGGTAAGACCCCATTTTTCCTCAGTTCTCTGCATTAGTGAGTGATGACATGCTTTGCATGTTTGTACATAAAGGGACCCCTATCACTCAACCTTGAGTAGATGTGTTCCAATTTTTATCTTGTGAAATGTATTTTCTCACAACTGTAAATTAAAAAAAAGAAAGAATGGAATGCATTGGTCTAGAATAAAGCACATCTATCATTCATAGTTCCTAAAAAGTGCTGTTCAATATAAGAAGGGCAATTCTTGATTGTTCCATTAACTCCATCAATTGGCAAGTCATGGTGGTCAGGCACAAATCAAACCATGTGGCTAATATAACAGTGAATTTCCAACAATGATTAGATTTTGAAACTGGGTTCTGTAATGGTTTAGACTGTACTCTGGGTTTCAAATATCTGCTATAACAAGAGATTTATGGACCTAAACACTGCAACCCGCTTAATAAAATATAAGACACAAAATTAGATATTTAGTTTCTAGAAATAGGCAAACTGAAATTCTGTGATTCTATAGAGTTATGGATCTTGTTGAAATAAAATTTATGCTGCACTTTAATAGTTGGGTTTAGATTATTTTGAATAATTTTTTGCAGCTTTTATACAGACCTAGCTTAGTTCTGCACATCATGCTATCAAGGAGGTGTTTCTTACCATGAAAAGCTACCTCCTTTGCTTAAGTTATGAGAAAGCATGTGTTAGTACAGTCATAATCTTCATTTTTCATGCTTAGTAGCAAAATCCACTAAATTCTTTTAGGGAGCTACTTCATTCATTCTGTCCACAGAAATTTTGCTCCTAGTATTGTGAACTACTTTCCTTCTTACTAATATCAAATACTGACAACTACTGTATATAAATACTGACAACTACTGTATATCATGAGAATTTGAGAGTGTGGAAGGCATGTGGTGTGTCAGCTTTCCTTCTCTCTGTACATTAGACAAAAGGAAGTGAATGTACAGAAACACAAAACCATAATACAAGCTCTTCGAATAAGAAAGTTAATAAGACTGAGCATTAAGATGAGGAGGTAGGTTATGATGATGAGGTAAGATTGTCTGTACTGATCCTTGAACCAGCAGAGACTACGAGATATAGAGAAGAATAGGCATTTGTAGCATTTGATTTATGTATTTAAAGATGAGATGAGCTAAACCTTGAAAGTCTCTCCACTGACTATAAAAAGAGTCAAGGGTTTTCTACAGTGTGGGTATTCGTATCTCACCAGTTGATTCCTAGCCCTTGACCCTGCTTTTACAGCAAGGCGTACCTTGCACTGCATCTGAAATAAATGAGATTTATGTTTTGAATAAAAGAAATTCTACAAAATTTGACATCTTTCTAAGAAAAAAGGTCTTAGAAATCTCAAATTGTTTATATGTTTCAGTCATTGATATCTCTGTGTCTCAGCTCCCCACCTATTAAACAGGAATAATACCCTCTTACTTCCTAGGAGTTCCACAAAAGCAAATTAATTCCTATTTGTGAAGCATTACATGCTATAATGATCATTGCCATCAAATCAAACATAAGGAAATTAATAATTCTGTCTCTGTAGCAGCATTTTAATAGTGGCCTAAGGCTACACAGTGAAGAATAACGAGAAAAAATATTGAGAAGCTACTTGTTTACTGAACTCTATAAATCATGAGTGCTGAATGATGCAATGGTCTCATGGACAAAACAGTACATGAGCATCTAATTAAAAACTGTATTATACTGCTTATGCACAAGAATGCAAACTAAGATTTCACAGATTACTTCATTCTAACATATTCTAACTTTGGAATGGTTTGCTTTGCAATTACAGTGGTCTTTTACTGTAGTTTTTAACATGCAAGTAGCATTAAGCTTGAAAGCAAAAGGAATTTTCACAATATATCAAAGTTTTTGGTTTCATTTCCGTTGGCCTGTGAAAGAAGTTATATGCATCTATCCAGACATATATTTGAATTACAGTAAAACCTAACATGAAGTACTATATATATTTGAATTACCTTGATCATAAAGGTAAATAATCTTAGGATCAATTTGCATGGATTAACTTTCAAATTCAGGGAGACAGCCCAAATAGAAAAAACTGTGAAAAATCATGTAATACTTTTCCATGTGATAAATGATATAAGCAACATAAGCAAAATAATATAAGCAATGGTCTTGTATATCTAATTTGAGGGAAAATAAAAAGAAAAGCAAAACGGAGTTTACAAAACTGCTGGTTAACTAGATCTCTAAAGACAAAGTGTATCCACCAGAAAATAATTTCAAAAAACAAATTACTTTCCCTCTTGACCTTGTACCAAATTGCTTCTATTTCTCAAATAATACAAGGTCCATGTGCTGTTGTACACAGAGTACCTCTTTCCTGGTATATCTGAGTGTATCTTTTATTCAAATCAACAGTACTCACTTCTGAATAATAATTTCAACATTGTTGGTTCTTCTTATTATCGGAGATTATTTAACTGTCAAAATGACTCCCCCACATACTGTCTTTGGCATTTGCTTTGCCTTGCATAAATAGAAACAATGTAATAGTAAAATACACTTTTATTTTCTTTTACATTTCAAGAAACCACTTTACCTCTGAGTAGATTGATCCATACTCAGAATACAATGTTGTATTTTCTTAATGGAAAGCTGTTTAATTACTCAGAAAGAAGTTTCCACACTTTTTTCTCCCTTTTATGTAGCTGTTCTCAAATGTTGCTAAAGGGCACCATTCAAATAAAATTACACTAGACATTGCGTTGTATATCTATTACACCATTTAGTTTAAAAAATATAAATGTGTGTCAGTTGTGTGGCACACTGTGGTCTTTTACATCTGAAAAATATTTGCATCAGAAAAGAATTACAATATCTGTAAATGTTTCAAAACATTTCTGATACCAAAATTCAAATGCTTCCTTCAATGTATCTACTGTACTCTAACCTTTCTCTTCTTTTCATTTTAAAGTGACTTGAAATTAAAACTTAATAGCAAAACATAAGTCAATGCCAGTGTATGAAATCAATAGGGCTGCTATTGACTTTGACAATCTTAATCTTCCCAAAGCATTGCTATGTAAAAGGAGCAGAAAGATGAATTTCAAACAGCATTTACTAATTCTGCTTGTTATATAAGTCTGATGGGTTTCATCAGAATATTTCATATGTAAATTCCATACTTTCCTCTTTGTTGCCTTTAAAATATGTACTTTACTTTTCCATTATAGCTCAAATATACTATAGAAAATATTGCATTAAAGACAGAATGGTTTTTACTATGTTTTTATTCTGTTGTTATCAACTTGAATGATTGTACTGGTTTTGAAAGAGCTGCAAAACAAATAAAAAAAATAAAAATACAGAGGGCAGTACTCAGCAGTTAACAAAATCAGAATAATACTTTTTAAAGTGAGTTGTTATGAATGTTATAGGCAAAAATAAACAATTGAATTTAATAATAAATGATACCCAATGTAAATTCAGAATGTCTGCAAAAAGTTTAGCTGTTTTGTGTCATATCTGCAAGATATTTAACACAGAAAGCGAAAATAACTCAGGAAGCACTTGACTTGCAGCTGACTCCACTGACCAGTGTCCTTGAGCTGTGATTCTTCCTGTTAGAACTCCTATGAATCTTGCATTCATATAATGGATCAGCTTAGACAGCTAAAAGACACGAAGATTTTCCTCTAAAAGATAAATGCATTCAGGTCTCTAAATATCAAGAATTACTGAAGCTCAGGTTTCCTCTTTCCCTTGGGAATTCATTTGTTATTTACCTCATACAGAAAACAGATACTGCAAACTTTGCCTTTAATGCCTAATTAGAAGCTAGAATGCATGTTCAATTTCAGGTGTCAGTGAGATCTGTGGAAGCACTTCCTCTTCTTGAGTCCCATGCTTAGGCACCTCTCTCTTTTCAGTTGAGAATAAAGATTACAAATTACATCCTTGCAGAGAAAAGCATAACTACTTCAGTGCTGAGCATCACAATGCTGATGTATGTTTTTGCACCTTTACCATCACACTTGGCATTAAGGAACAGTTGCAGGTAGAAAGTAATGTACTTCCAAAAGCATTAAAGCCATCCTCAGTAAGCATGGAGATTTATTCCAGGTATGACTGTCCTTTTTGTAGGAAGATAATTCCATACTCCCATGACCATTTTTCCATTCTTGCACAAAAGTTACTTTCACCTCCTATGGGAATCATCTGAAGTTTTCCAATTACTTTAATAGCAACGAGCAAGGCTGTATCTATCAGACAGCATTAACCAAAAAAAAGATATTTTGATTTCTCATGGTTATAAACATATCAAATATTCTATTTTTTTAAAAGGGAAACAAGTTCATTCTTCAGGTTAGGATTTCCTCTTAATATTTAAGGTACCGTCTTCAAAACAGAACATTCTTTGCATTCTCAAAACTCTCTCTGGGATGCAAACAACTGCAATAAACCCATTATTTATAGGCACTTTCACATCTCAGCTGATGTTTTTCTTCTAGAATTGCTGTGTCTGAAAATACTGTTTAACTATGTACAATAGTTAATCTCAAAACAATGAGATCAGCATTTTTAAGGAGAAAATTTAGTGGAGTATTTCCTCTTTTTCTCTTTTCCCATATGATAAATATGATGGTGCCTCACCTCTCAAAGCCGTTCTCATGACCCGGATGAAAGCTGTATAAAAGGTGCAAAATCGTATCACTGGTAAAACTGTTGCAAAAAATATCAATTACAGGAGAGGCAAAACCAGTAGTGGAATGAGCACTATGTCACTTCACATCCTTGGCAGAGAGATGACTTTTAACACCCTAGGTAAGTCGTGTCATTGCACATGTCATCAAGAGTCATAACAATGTCATATATTTAACTGACAAACCTCCAACTCCTTACTGAGCATTTAAGGAGGGTGACTACAACTATATCAGCAGGGAAAGAGGCTGTCATCTGATAAACTGACTTTCTTACCTGAAAAAGACGTGTGAAATGTATCAAAATGACTGTTTACTGCAGATAGCTTATAGTTCTCTGAGAAAGGTATAAAATGTGACCATATTATCCTCCAGTCTTCCTTCTTTTTGTGTCTCCACTCCGCAGTGCAGGTGTCACCCAACTTTCCCAGATGGTACACCAGCCTGTACTTTTCTTTCCTCAGTTAGAATTTGAATACATCAACAAGCCAAAGTGAGCTTGCAGAGACTGACTCTGAGTCAAAATACTACTGGTCTGATGATACTCAAATATTATTTCTATGTGTGATGAAAGCTATGTGTGATGATATAGGTATTCAGGTTAATACTGGGTTTGAGAGATGTTTATCTCATCTCTCAACCCCATCCTATCATCCGGCTGCTGCTCACTCAACATCAGCAAATGACAATAATGGCTTTGAGACTATGCTATCTCTGTATTTTAAACGTAAAATAAGAAAGATTTTTGAAGTAAGAGCTCCATGCCATAGATGTCTCAACTTGATGAACCTGATAATATTATTAAATAATTTTTACAATATGTGAAATACCTTCTAACATAGACTTAATCACTTCTACCTTAACATATACAGTGACCCAGAAATGTTCTCATCGACAAAGGGTCTTTAGACATAGTTTCCAGGAAAAGAGTTGGGTTTTTTTTGTTTTTTTTCTGTATACCAGAGTATTATGAATAATGGTTTTGTAAAAAGTAACCAACAATATATATATAATTCTACATATAACTTATAGATGTATTTCCATGTATATCTTTGTACTTAGTTTTCTAATGGTGAACACAAAGGATAGAATCTGAAATAAAATGCACTTTACCATATTTATGCCTACATTTCAATCAACCTGAAATATAATTCTACTGTTTTATTTACAAAATGAGTGATATTATTCTATAAACCACAATAACAAATATGGACTACCTACAACATTGTTAACGCAATCACTTGAAAAGGAACAGAGGTGAAGAATGATTTGTACATCTCTTGTGAGACACCTAACGAAGAGGAAAGCTTAAACAGAAGTCCTTGCTAAAATGATTTCAATAATATTATTTGGATTTTGATTTATGGCAATGTTGGGGTTTTATTAGTTAGGACATGGTAAGATCTATAAGTGCACCCTCAAATCTTTCAAGCCTCTGAGCTGTTGTCAGAGTCTGCAGGAAGGAAGCATTACTGCAGCGCAGAGGAACTCTCATTTTTGTACTACTTAAACTAATTGGATTTGAGACCAGATACGTCTAACTGAGGGTGCTGAGGGAGGTGGCCTTTGGCATTGCAAGACCCCTGTCTCTCCTTTCTGAATGATCACAGTAACTGATGAAGTTCCTCAACACTGAAAAAAGTGTTGAGGAACACCCCCATCTTCCGGAAGGGCAACAAAATGATTAGGGTAATTACAGGAGTAAGCCCAGTCTTTGGGAAGATTAATCACAGAAAAATCTTCTTGTAAATCCTTTCTGAGACAAAGAAGGACATGAAGGTGATTTGGAACGGCCGAAGTGGATCTACACAGGCCAAGCAAAATCTGATGTTATGTGATACCTTCATATGATGAGATGACTGGCTCAGTGCACAGAGGGAGAGCAATGGATAATCTTTATTCTGCTTTAAACAAGGTTTTCAGCATGGTCTTTCACTGTATTCTTCTATCCAAACCAATGAGATGTGGGCTGCATAGTGAGTAGAAAACTGACTGGACCACTGGGCTCAAAGTTTTGTTATTCAACTGTTGGCAAGGTAGCAGTGACATCCTTCGGACTGTTACCATCTGTGTTAATGGTCTTGAAGCTATGACCAAAGATGCCATCAATGAGTCTGCAAATGATGTTAAGTTCTGGTGAGTAGGTGATACATGGGAGAGTATGGCTTGTATTCGAGAGTATCAAATAGGCTGGATAAATGCGCAGAAAGAAAGATATAGTTCAACAAAAGTAAATGTAGGATCTTGCACTGGGTCAGAATAGCATCATGCAAGAAAAACTGTGGAGCCACCAGATAAAATCAACTTTGCAGGAAAGAAGCCAGATTCTAGGTGAACAAATGGAATGTAATTCAGCAGAGCAGCCTTGTAGAGGACTATGCAATCATGTAGAAAAAGTGTTCTCCTTTAAAGAGGGGGAAGGAGAGGGGAAGAAGATGTATTAAATGAAAGGTTTCAAACAAATACTACATTTCAGTCTCATACTCTGTGGAAAAAAACAGTTTCCAGGCCTCATGACCTTACATTTTTTTCCAGTGAACCAAGTATAATTAAAACCTGAAAATTTAATTTTCTGTATTTTTTTCCAGCTTAAAGATTTAACTTCAATCAGAATTATTCTGGCAACCTAGGAAGAAAATCGGAACACTTCACTATCGCATAATCTTTAGTAGTGCTTATGAGAGAAAATATTTTTAGTTCTAGAAACAAAATATACTCTTTTAATGGAAGAAGCATATGTCTTTAAAGTCACAAACTGTCACTCACAGGGGGAAGAAATACTGGTTTCACATATTCAAAATCACTAACATAGATGTGAGAAGTGAGCCTTCTAGAAGACTGGCAGATTGTCTTTAAACAGAAGAGAACTAAGGAGAGATGTCCTCTTTATGTGTTTTATTTAGCTTGTTTATTGAAAAACTTTATAAGTGACTATAAGAAAGTACAGTGAAAATAGAATTGGACTGGACACCTTCATACCTGAATACAATGAGTATGCATCACCTCAGCACAGACATCTGTAGTCGTACCACTGTAATATATTCTAATGTAAATATTGCATAATGGGTATGAAACTGCATTTGAGATCATATAAGGAAATTAAAGTAAAACTGCATTTTCTTCTCATCCTCAAATGTATAAAATACTAATTTGATGGATAGTTTCTTGCTAAGAAATTTCTTAGAGTTTGAAAACTTTCATTAATCTTTTGTTTTGTTTGAACCATATTAAAGAACATGACATGAATCACTTGCAATGTATTTCTTTGCTATTGTTATGTACTCACCCTTCTCCCATACAATGCATACTGAACAATTACTGATCTTAAACTTTATATATGTCTTTAAATTTAACAATTTTCTTCCAAGAGGTTTCATTACTTCTTTCCAAGTAAAAAAAACCCAGCATAATAAAGTTCATACTTAAAAATTGTGCATGGTGAAATGTAGTTGTCATTTTGTTATTTTAATTATCTCTCACTGCTGAAAGATTTGGGAAGAAAAATCTATTGTATGTTACTCTGATGCACAAGAATATGTTACTGATTCTGAATCTGATTCAACTCCTTTTCAGCTGAGTGTATAGACAACCACTGATTTCAGAGAAGTTGGATTGACTCTGGCTTTGCAGTGTAAAGCAGTGGATATAATCAACCCAAGCTAAAGTAAAGAGAAATCCTTACTGTTTATGTCTGATTTAACTCAGAAATAATTTTCCCAAGAAAAATGTGAAGAATGATCCCTGTTGTCAAAGTTTTGTGCTAATTTAACAGGACAGGTATCAGTTGATATAGTTACTAAGCATATATGGGGGGAGGGGGAAGTAAAATAAAATAGTTAAATTAGCTAGGAGTAGTGATGACATGATTTTAAACAGGGTCTTCTTACTCTTTCACTCAGGATCAAGTCAATGTCAGAAAATGCCAGACAAACTACATAAAAATAGCTCATCAGAAAAATTTGGACCTTAGAAATATCAGAGATCTTGCCAATGTCAAAATTATTAGAATAAGCCCTACTTGTATGTTGCAGTAGAACTATAGGCTCTTTTTTATCTTTTTCATAAATTCAGATCTTTATTGTGGGATGGACTTTGTTCTAACCTTGTGTAGTTAATGGAGTTTTATTCATTAGAACAGTTTAATCCCCAAATACTCAACCTGATTTATAAAGAAACACTTCAGAAAGGACTAATCTCACTAACTTGGTTTCCTGATTTTTTTAATCAAATGTTTTACTCCCAGTTTTGTACAGGTCACTAATGAAATACTGCGTCTTGACTCTACCCATGGAAATTAATGAGAAGAAAAAAAGTTCTGCAAATCCAGAACATTTATATTTTGCTATTAAACTTTGTGAGTTGTAAAAGAGTTACTAGATAAATCATTGTGGAGTGACTGAAACTGGAAGAGGCAATAGGCAGAATGAATTATTCTTTTGTAAGTTTATGATAAAGCAGCTACAATTCAACTGCTCTTCTGTACTGAGTTGACACTGGCTTACCGACAATATATTATCAGTACTGGATGCTGATATACGAAGATGGGTCATCTGAAAAATAATGTATCTATTGTGATCAATGGGAATGCCATTAATTATGGTAAACAGAGGATACATTGTGCTTAGTAGTGGTCCATTCAAAATGCTAAATGTTTCAGTACTCAGCTATACCTCATCATTAGAATGCAGACTGCTTTAAAAGAAAATAGGTTAATCATTACACTTTAATTCCCCCTTTACCAAAGTAGTTTAAAGTGACTGAAAATCTGTATCATAGTTCCTACATAAATTGTAACAAAATATTAGAACTTTTTTTTCTTTTGTTTAGGATTGTATGCCTACATTCAGGTATATGAAAAAAAAATATATATGCATGTGAACATTGACAGTAGTACGTGACAATACCTATTTTTCAGCTAACAGTTTCATTCTGAGTGTCTGCTATACCTCAAAATAATTAAACATGGTACGATTGAGTAGCTAATATAAAGCAGCAGTCTTCAAATAGTTTAATAGCCACGAGTCCAGTAACACAGAAGATGACTGACCACATACTCTTCCCCCTGTGCCCTTGCACATCCTATAAATGATATCATGTAGTTGTTCATTCAAACAGTCTATCCAAACTAAAACATAATCAAAGTTTGGTAAAGAAATGATTGACTGTCTTAGGAATTTCTAGAAATGCATTCTCTGCCAGTATTAACGTGTAGTGCTCAGTTCCTTAAATCCAAATCCACAGAGCTTCTGAAATTAATCAGCCTGAAAGCCAAATGAATCCCTTGGTTTGATTCTTTCCACGTTGAAGATCCTTGATTTGATTCATGTCAGATTTTCATTTAATGGTTTGAAGGAATAAAAGAGGGAGATGTGCCAGACAATGGCTATCATTCATTGCTCTGACAAATTTAATTCCTGGAATAAATGAATAGCTTTTACATTGAACCTTGAAGCACCTGGCTGTATTTTGACTTTGTATTGCCCTCCTGATGTTTAACAATGAAATCTTTCTGTCTTTCTTAGAAGACCCACATTTTAAAATAAAAATAGGATGACTGATATTATACTGTATCCCTTGTTTATTTTTTTCTTTTCTTCTTTTGGTATCTTCTGTTAGTTCCATAAAGGCTTCTCTGGAAGTGTTTTATTTTGCATTTGTTAATCAAGCATTGGAATTCGGCACAAGTATCATAAACAAAAAATTAATTACTGAGTACATTTTATCTCCTTTCAGGAGTGTTTTTGTTATGTAAAACACTCAATTACATTTGCACTTTTTACAGAATGCTCAGCTGTTGTGTAGCAATTCTTTGGTTGTTTAGTGATATAATTTCCTAACAGCTAATAAAGGAACATTCAACAACTGAACCAGGCACTCAATATAGATAGGAGCATCCCAATTATTTGCACTTTTTTGGCAGGTAGGCAGCTGTGTAGGCTGGTTGTTGCCTTCTGACTTTCATAATATTTGTTTAAAACCTTTGTTAGTCTCTCTCTTTTCTAGTAGTCCATAGTTTTTTTTTTCTATCCACTCATGCATGATGAGCTTCATTGATGAACACAAAGCCTGTTAAAATCCAGGCTTGAAGCAGAAAAAAATAAAATCCTTTTATTAGTCTGTCTGTTTGTTACCCTTGACTGATTTCCATTCAAACACTATAGCTTTTCTAAATGTCATATCCAAATTGGTGAAACTCTTGTAGCTCTTGTTTTTGCAGTTTCTCTCTTTTCTTGCTAAAAGGGGTTTAACACTCCTGACTCCATGTATGTGACGAACATTATTGATTTTTTTATCCAAGCTCGTCTTTGTCACTTTTTTAAACCATGGACATCAAGTGTTTTATTAGCTTGTCTCTTGATCAGTTTCACTAGAAAGATACATTCCTTTTCAGTTTGATGGTGAAAGCAGAAATATGGACGACTGGATTTCTCATCAACTTAGTTTTCAGTATTTATCACACAGATCATTGCTAAATATTAGTTTCCTTATTATTCTAAATGTGCTATAAACATTAAATGAGGTGGGAAAGACCTGTATTACCTGAAAGAGCTGTCTGCCATATATTGTTAGTGCAAGGAAAAAGATACAGATTTCTCACAGACCAAAAAAATCTGCAAAAAGCCTTGATTCCACAAAGAGCACGGCTTTGTATATCATAAAAGACACAATTGTGCTTAAAGTCACTTATCTAAAAAGTCAAGAAATATCTATACCCATTCTGCCTATACTTAGACACCTCACTGAGATTCTGAAACTCACATAGAGATTTCCTTGCGTAGTGGAGAGAAATAGACATTTCTAGAAAGATTTCTACAACCAAATTTTTTTGCTTCTTTGACTTTATTTCATTTTTCATAACATCGCATTTAAGAATTAAATATCGACTATATAGTACAGATTCAAAAGTCTTAGATGTATTTTCTTCTCTTCTTTGAGTTCTTACTTGCTATCATATTGAGGAACCTCGTTGTGGAATTCATTGTAACATAATGTCTAAACCACCAAAGATAGTATGATCATGCCATATAATATATATATATACAATTTATCTTGAGATGAGAAAGCAAATAAGAATTAATCTCTTTCATGTGACAAAGCAATCATAAAATGGTTCTTAACTAATGCATTCAAAAGAGAGGTGGAAGGAAACACTATTTTTGCTTTCTTGAATATTCTTAACTCTTTTGTTATGAATAATATTATATTATTCTAATATTTCATATTGATGCATATATTGTAATTAATCTTTGGATTATAAAGAAAATAGAGGTCTTAATTGACCTCTGACTGAGTTTTGTACAAATATTTCAGCCTTGCAATGAGTACACGAAAGTCACTATTTTGACATGGTGCAGCCTTATGTTGCCTGAATACATAGTCTTTCCATCAATGTATACAACTACCCAAAGAAGTATAGTGTGCTGGTTTTGGCTAAGGTAGAGTTAATTTTCTTCATAGTGGCTGTTATGGGGCTGTGTTTTGGATTTGTGCTGAACACAAAGCTGATAATATGGACATACTTTTGTTATTGCTGAGCAGTGCTTACACAAAGCCAAGGCGTCTTCTGATTTTTGTATTTCCGTACTGGTGAGAAAGTTGGGGTGCATGGAAGGTTGGGAAGGAGACATAGCCAGGACAGGTGACCCAAAGTGAACAAATTACATACTATACACCACCATGCTCAGTGTATAAATTGGAGGGGAAAAAAGAGAAAGGAAGAACATTTGGAGTGATGCAGTTTTTATTCTCAAGTAGCTGCTACACATAATGGGGCCCTGCTCTCCTGGAAATGGCTGAACTGCTGCCTGCCCAGGGGAACCAATGAATTAATTCCTTATTTTAATTTGCTTGGGTGTGTGGCTTTTGCTTTCCCAATTAAACTGTCTTTATTTCAATCCAGGAGTTCTGTAGATTTCACCCTTCCGATTCTCTCCCTGATCTTACTGCTGAGGAAGTGAGCAAGTGGTTGGGCAGGGCTTGGTTGCTGGCTGAGGTTAAACCACATGTAGCAATCAGTAACGAGAAATCATAAAAACTGTATCAAGTATTGTCACTTTCAAATACTACTGTATATACTTTGGTAATATGGATAATATCTTCTGAATGTGGATTATGGCGATACTTCAGCAATATGTGTAAAGACTCGTGCAATATGAACTTTTTAGTGCTTAATTTGCCCATGTTCTTTATATTATCAAAAATGGGAGTTTAACATTACTCTAGATAAAAAGAGTGCATTCCTCTTATCCCCAAAGCAAAACCTCTGAAAAAGATTACTGTTATCTCCCTTGTATTTAAAATCAAGTATTTTGTTGTTAAAAATGAGTTTAAAATGTTACTTCATGCTACCCTGTAGAGCTTCCATTTTCTAATATTTTCATGAGAGTCAACTGGTAAGTGCTATTCTTAGTGAATACAGAAGAAATACATGTATGATTATGTGTAAATTCTCATAGTAGCAGAAAGAAAATAAACGGTTTTAAACAGATCTAGCTCCTCAGAAAAATAATGGAAGAAAGCAGTAAGAACCCAAATTCAAGTAGTGTTTAAAAATAAGCTTTCCTTGTATCATTTTTTTCAGACTTTTCTCAGTGGTATTTTGTGGCTCCTTTCAGAATAGAGTAAAAACAAACAAAGAAAAACTAAAACTCCAACAGGATAGTAAATTATAAAGCTTATGGAAGCAGTGACTGAAAAGTAGTGTCTGTATTCCCTCTGTACATTGGACAGTGAGTGATCATTTCATACATCATTTATAACAAGCTTCAGAGACTTCACCAAGTCAGTAAAAACCTTCTACACAAAGTATATATTTGTTCTGAATCTTAAAAACTTCACTTTATTTTTAAGAATTTTCATTAAAATCCCTGGTTTTCAGATGAAAACCTTAAATAGGTTAACACAACCTTGCTTGCCTTGGGATTAGTCATTGCCTTAAAATGTGGGTGTATATTTAGTTTTTCAAGAAGCTTGGAAAAAATCCATTTTCCCAATTTTTTCTTAGTGTAGTGACAGGCTGTTCTCCATGGTGAAAAGGGAAAAAAAAAAAAAAGAGAAAGAAGAAAAGGTATGGAGGAATGATTTAAAGCACTTTTGAAAGTAGATCCACATAAAAACAAGCTGCTCTTTGCAATTTTAAGAACTAGTCTACACTGCCACCTACATAGCAATCTACAAAATAATTTTCTGAAAAAAATTGACACTTTCCCCAAATTAATCTTTGAGTTGTATTTACTCTAATTTTCTGTCCTGGGTTTTCAAGTTCTCTTCTGGGTTGAACCTTGTTTAACATGCTGGACTACCATATCTCTCCCTTTTCCAATCTCAGCAGAGAGTTTGTCATTCCTTCATACATCCTCTCTTGTTTCTATGCATTTGTTAAATATTTTTTCCAGTTATTATCTAACAAATCACTTTGTTCTTGTCTTTTATATTCTACTGTAAGACTGGTTTACCAGAACAGATACATCCCATGCAGGCTTAAATATGCATTAAGAATACTGTCAGATGCAGAGCATAAGCTGGAGTATTGGAATGGCAAAGAACTGAGTTGTTAGCATGAACCCCAGCACTGTTTTAATTCTAGCCAACCAGTGATCTCTCATGCAATGCTTAGGCTCAGCTGGTGGGTTGGCATCAGGTGGGAGTACCAGGGTTAAGCATGTTTTGTCTCGTACATTCTGACTGTTGCTACAGGAAAGTTGTGATTTGGAAAGGGTTCCATGACAGTGGGGCAGAGTTGTTCTGTGCCAACTTCCTGTTCCACCTTGAGGCTCGTGCTCAGTTGTGTGTGTCCACGACCCGTCCCTTGACTCAATTCCTAGAGAAGAGCTCAAAAGGACAGATTGTACATGCATGAATGAAACGGCCTGAAAATCTAGTTTACATAAAAGGAATACACCAGGTTAACTATATGAGGAAGCAGGTTGGTCTCCCTCCCTTT
This sequence comes from Campylorhamphus procurvoides, assembly GCA_013396655.1. NCBI lineage: Eukaryota > Metazoa > Chordata > Aves > Passeriformes > Dendrocolaptidae > Campylorhamphus > Campylorhamphus procurvoides. The sequence continues at coordinate 216,887 of WBMV01006294.1, read as the reverse complement.
TCTTCTCTCTTGCTATCTTTGTCTCACTACCCCAGATCCTGACTGTCCACATGGCAGGATCAGCATAGGATCTAAGGACTGGTGGTTTTCTTTGTCCTCTTTCTCTCTTTTCATTCTTTATTTTTCTCCTGCCTTGCCTTGTCTGGATAAAGCATGGCTGTCATATTCTACCCCCTACTCTGTACTGAAGTTTTTTTGTGGGATTGTTGAGACTGAGGGGTGGTGTGTTGTGACTTCTGAGCCAGCACCTTTGAGAAGTGTGCTGTGGGAGTTGAGAGCTTATTGAAGTGTACTGTAAGGCATTAAAAGCTTGTTAGTCCCTTTTTCTGAGAAGTGTATTGCAAAATTTAAGAGCTTGTTAGCCAACACTTTTTGAGTTTAAATAGTAGGCTGGTTGCTGGAGTTGAGAAAACTATACAATAAAAGTCTAAGACTTCACTGACACATGTCCCTGAGATTAGCACGTCTGGTTAGAGCGTGGTGTTAATAACACCAAGGTTTCAGGTTTGGGCCGCGTATGGGCTGTTCACTGAAGAGTTGAACTCAGTGGTCCTTGTGGGTCTCTTCCAACTCAGAATATTCTGTGTGATTCTGTGTCCAGTGTCTTTGCTCAGCCTGATAAGAATTTACAATGAACATCACACACCCTGCCGTTGGGTTGTGACAGCATCCTCCCCATCACAGCTGTGGTAGCAGAACCATAGAAAACAGGTCTGGAAGAGGCCTTTAAGAGGGATCTGCTTCATCTCCTGTGTCAAATAAGGTTTAATTAAGCTCAAAATAAATCAGTGGTGTGCCCTGGCAGCTAAAAGTACTAACAGTATCCTTGGGTGTATTAAGCACAGCACAGATCAAAAGAAGTGACTCTCCCACTACACTCAGAATTGGTGCAGCCTCAGCTGGAGTACTGTTCAGAGTTTTGAGCTTCACAGTGTGTCCAAAGGAGGGCAGCAGAGATGGTGAAAATACTAGAAGGCATGACTTAGGAGAAGCATCTAAGGATACCAAGTTTGCTCAGTTTAAAGAAGAAACTGAAGAGTGATCTCATTGCTTTCTATAATTTCCTCTACCAAGGTCCTGGGTTTGATCCCTGTATGGGCCATTCACTTAATAGTTGTACTCGATGATCCTTGTGGGTTTCTTCCAACTTAGAATATTCTGCGATTGTGTCAACCTCTTCTCTCTAGTTTCTGTTCATAGAACACAAAGAAATGGCCTAAAACTTCCCCAGGCAAAGTTCGAATTGGATATTAGGGAAAAGTTCTTTACTGAGAGGGTGGTCAAGTGCTGCAACAAGTTCCCCAGAGAAGTGATTTTGGCCTTGCTAAGAGGTGTTAAGACAATGTTCTTATAAATATGGCTGAACTTTTAGGTTGCCATGTGTGGAGTCAGCAGTTGGACTTGATGATCTTTATGAATCCTTTTTATATTGATAGTCTATAATTCTAATTCTACATAAATTAAACAAGATAAATGTGGGTGGTTTTTTCACTAATGTCTATGTAAAAGTCTTAACTATCCCATTTCTGTACACTGCTTAAGTAACTCACTTGGATGCTTAGCTATCTCCCCATCAGGAAGCCTTTCTTTTTACTCAGGCTAACCTTTTTTTTTTTTTTTTGTCTTGTTCAAACTGAAGTGAGTTCACTTCTTTTTATTTTTTTCCCCACAATTGTTCATATTTATGACTATTATCATTGTATCTTTCGAAATTTTTTTCTGTTTACTGTCAAATAATACTATCTTTCAAGATTTTGTGTAGCACACATTTTCTAGAACATAATTTTCTTCTCTAATCCAACATACATTTTGAAGTGTGGTGCCCAGATGTGACAAAAAGAAAGAAAGAACAACCAATTTCCAATTAATTCACCCTAACTTTATCATCAATCAAGCTTAATTTTACCTGGGTGTCATCCAATGCAGCCTGAGGGGCAAATCTTACCAAAGACGTGTCCCTGCTTTGGGGAAGAGAGAGGACCAAGCCCAACAACTTTTCTGTAAGGTGGTTGTATTCTCATCCTCTGCCATGGGGGATTTCAAATGACAAAATTATATGTTTGGGAGAAGTGGGGATAAAACCATAATCATCATAAACGGGGGAGTGAGGTGACCACTTTGTATGTTTTCGAGGTAATATATCTCTCTGAAACTAAATAGCAGGATCACAAAGACTGTGAATCTTGCACCCTGGCACCTCAGTATCACTCCCTCTACCACAGGTCTGATTTCAGCAATAAGGATCATTCTCGGTTTGATAACCTATCACACCAAATAGTAGTGTACCATGGTAATCCCTTCACCTATTTCATGGCATATATCATGACAGTAGCCTTCATTCCTACAGAGGAAAGGCATGTTAAGTGTCTATATGTTCATAAAGGTTTGAAAAAAATAAAAAAGAAAATAATGTTCTCTATCCACATAATAGAAAAGGAAAAACGTGATTAAATTACAGAAAAAAAGGTTGACACATTAGATAAACTGCCATAAAAAGCAGGAGAGTAAGATATGAGAGTAGATTTTCAGAAGACCCTAGAGAGCCTTTATTACTAAGGGTCTTTGAGAAAAAAAATAGACAAACACTGGTCAAGGATGACACAGAATATTCTTTGAATATTAAATGAATCAGGGATAGAATAGACAACCATCAGAGGCTATTCCCACCTTATTCTTTGGGATAACATGCATGGAGTCCCATTGGGATGATAGGGGCCACTGTCAGGATGTAGCTGGCAACAGAGGAGCAGGAAGTGGAATGTGACAGGGAAATCTATAACTGTAGCACCAAGCAGAGCCCAAGCCTAAGGAGAAAGAAAACATCAATTTCACACTTCCCCCAGCACTCACCTGAAGACGCTGACAAGTCAGTGTGACCCACAGTTTCCCATATTTCTTGAGAAGGGATGAAGCATCAACCTTAGTACCCAGAGGGACACTGGAAAGATAATCACAACATCAGATAAAATGCTTAGATGCTAGAAAGACTTTAAAACAACCCCCACAATTTAACTACATTATTAATGAGACTATGGCCTATAACACAACTTTGAGTGTAACAACAAGATTTCAAATAATTTCAACTACTACATATCTTCCCCAGTTCATAAATATTTAAATTAAATCAAACAGGAATAACACTTCAAAACTGAAAATCTTTTTCTGGATCACTTCCAGTACTATCACTAAAAGATGGTGTTATTTTTTTTACATGCAATTTTTTATGCCGTTGATAGGTAAGTAACAAACAAAAACACCAAAACATTCCTGGTTATTATGAACAGTGTCAACTGCCTTATGCGTTAGGGAGTCTTAAACTCCAGATATCTGTGACCACCATTGACACTTTAACATCTACTGTAAAATGATTATTTTCTTTTCTTCTGTAAGTATGCTTAAAGAAAGATGGATGACAGATGCTTGAATACAGTCCAATTTGATAGAATACTGAGCACAGATCATAAGGTAAAATAAATATATTTTCAAGCTTATGATACCATTGCAATATTTATCCCAGGTTTAGTTTCATTCTGTGTTGCATAAGCATACATATTGTCCATATACATCACTTAAGTGTGTTTACAGCCCCACATGCACAAAGACCTGAAACTCTATTTTAAAGTCTGTTACCTAGCCTTGATATCGTAGACTCATAGAAGGATCCAAGTTAGAAGAGCCTCTGGAAGTCAGCTAGTCTTGTTTAAAGCAAGGTCAAATTTGAAATTATGCCATTTTGCTCAAGGCCAGTTTAGTTTCATAGAGACACAGAGACAGAAAATTCACTGCTTCTCTCTGAAATCTGCTCCCATGTTTGTTCACATCCCTGTTGAAAATATTTTTTTCTTCAAATCTAATTAGATTTTCCCTCACTGAAACATCTTTCCACTGTCTCTGTTCCTCATGTTGTTCGACTTCAAAAAAAGCCTGAGTCTGTTTTCTCCATACCCAGTCATGCTCTGGTGAGACCTGAAGTACTACAGCCAGTTCTGAGGTTCCTGGCACAGGAAGGGCATTGACCTGTTGCAGCAAGTCCAGTGAAGGACCATAAAGATATTACAGGGGGATAGAGCAATCTCCTATGAGGAAAGACTGAAAGAAATGGAATTGTTAATCCTAGGGAAGATAAGGCTTTGGGGTGACCTAATTGCAGCCTTCTGGCATCTGAAGAAAACCTGCAAGAAAGATGAAGGGGAGCTTTTTACAATGTCATGTAAAAAGGATAAGAGGGAATGGATTCAAATTGAAAGAGGACAGATTTACATTAGATATTAGGAAGAAATTCTTACTGTGGGTGTGGTGTGGTACTGGAACCGGCTTCCTAGAAAAGCTGTGGATGCCCCAAGCCTATAAGTGCTTAAGGCCAGGTTGGATGGAGTTCTGAGCCACTTGACCTAATGAAATGTGGGCTTGCCCATAGCAGAGGAATTAGAAGTAGAATATCTTTAAGATCTCTTCCAACCCAGGCCATTCTATGAGTCTATGATTAAGTAACTGAACACAGAAATTGTTTCCCCTCTGAACATCTTCTTCAGGCTGAACAAATTCTGTTCTGAAGCATACCTTCACTCCTCTGAGCTCCAGCTCCTTGATCATCTGGGCAGCAATACTTGGAGCTTTCTCCAGACTTTCAATACCTTTCTTGCACTGCAAAGCCCCAAACTAGACACAAAACTGTACATTTGGTCTCATACACACTGGATAGATTTGAGTAATCCCATATTTCCGTCAGCTTTGTTTTTATTAATGCAGACAGTATGTGTTGTACCTTCCCTCTGGCATCAGTGCACTAATGGCTCATGTTGAACACAATACCCACTAGGAATCTGAGTTTTTCTCTACAAAGATGTTTTTTGCTCTTCTCAATTTCTACCTTCCCCGGTTGCTGCCTTCTTTCATCCCAGGTGCAAGACTTATACTTTCCTCTTCCTAAACTTTATGGTGTTTCTTTATATCTAATTGTACAATTTGTTGAGTATCCATTGAATAACTTTCCTTCAGAATACTGTTTTGGTTATTTTTTTTTTTCCTAAATAAAGTACTTCACTGCCTTTATAGGAAACAATTAATTGATATTTATAATTAAAGGTCATACACATAGTGGTTACAAACGTACTTAATTTTGGATCTGAATTTGATATTTCATTAAAGGCATTCACACATCACCCAGAAAGAGAAAGAAATATGCATTTAGGTCGAAAGCAAAAATCTATTCAAACTATCCTGCAGCTTTTGAGTCATGTCTTTAGTAAGATACCTCAAATGTTTTAAATTATATGAGGGTTTTTGCAGTTAAGGTGTGTAATGATGAAGAAGAATCTTCATTGTTTTGAAAGTTTTTTGTAGATATGTTGTTCTGCCTTTGGTTGGAGATAATAAATTAACTCTGGGGTAATCTACCAAGACAACTGAGATCATTTTAAGTTTTTATGTGCTTGTCACATAGTTTATATTTCACTGAAGTTTTACTCACCTAAGAATATGGCTGGCTGTCAATAGCAATCATCAGTCTCACCATGACAAATATAATGAAAAAAACAAAATAAAACATAAAAAAACCTGATGCCAGACATTCCTATGTGTTCTACTAGTACAGAAACCATGAGTTCTTAGAGTGTAAGAAGTAAATCTGAATTTGACAGAGGTGGTTTTTTTTCTTTTTTTTTTTTTGTATTGTGGAATAATATCTGCCAGAACATGGTCTATGAAAAGAATATTGCCAATGTAGGTTACGAACCTGACAAAGTAATTTCAAGTATGACATCGAATACCTTGGAAAGCCTAGTGTTCATCACTTTTTAAATCTTCTGCTGTCAAGGAAAATGCAGTTTACTATCTGAAGTTTCTTGCTAAAAAAGAAATAAAAATTATAAGTGAAACTGCATTAACTGCTTTCATTCCCTTGCAGCATGAACTGGCTGGGTTCAAAATACACAAATCACAAAATACAAGCAGTGCTGTGATAGTGAATATATACTGACTTCAATAAAGTCCTTAAAATCAGAATTAAAATTATCTCCATAGAAAAGATGCTATACTGTGGACAGAATGCTTTATTTGTGGCAACTTTGAATTGTAATAGAGATGGACTGTCTTTTTCTTCACTGGAATCATGAAAACTAAACTTTATGTTAAACTGAATTCATCAGTACTAGTTTTGAATCTCTAAATATCAAGCACTGTAGTAAGTATTTTAATTTTTTTCAGTTCTGCTGAGAACCAGTTTCTATGGAAGACAATGGATTCTTCTGTGCACCACCTACTACAAGAAGTCATAAACTATGAGGGAAATGAGATAAGTATCTGTTGAACTTTCAGGGCATTAGGTTACAGGTGATTAGTAGACATGAACTTCTGTGGTTGGTGAATTTTCAAAAACTTAAAACATCAGTAGAATATGCATCTTTAGCAGATTATAGAGCTGCATTCAGAACACTTTCATTTTTTGCTTTTTCTTTTTCTGCTCTTACTCATTTGCCTAAACCTGAAAATCGGCTCAATTATTAAGTGGTTAAAACTACATTACCAAGTTTACAGATTTAAAACTGTACAAATTTCAACACATTGAAAAATGTATTTTAATATGAAACCACAATATTTTGTAAAAATTGACTAGCAAATTGTATCTTTTAACACTTCCTTTCACCTCCTTTTTGTTCTTCCAGAAGAGTTAATAGACTTTGTAGAGAAGATGTAGATGTGTGGTTGTAAAGGAAATGTATAGCTTTTATTTTTTTTTGGTATGACTATACTATTTATGATTAAGGATCCTGATTAAAAAGATCACTTGTCTTCTCATATACATTGTAGCTTCTGTGATTTGCAGTATCATTCCCAGAGAAGTCTAAGGACACCTAACTCTGACTTAATTTATTACTGTGCAAAGTCTATTTACTAAAGATATGCAACTAGAGATCATGCTGTTTTTACAATTGCAGCCTCTGACCCAGACTTAGATACTTAGTTGCCTAAATGGGGAGATAAGTAGGATTTTCAGGAACTCCTAGCCTTCAGTTCAAGAGCAATAAGGCTAAAGAAAGGCCAGCAGCATAATGAACATGGCACGAGATGTTTGACTGTATTTTTAGATAGCTAACTACCTTATGAAATCAAGTTCATTCTTCTTTGCCTGTATCAGTGCTTCATGGCATTGTAATATTTTTACCAATTCTTATCAGGCTGGCTCATAAAAATTTGGCCTTCAGGCATACAATTCAGGACAAAGATGGACTTACTGCAATCACGGTAACCTGTTTATCCAGAAACACTGTGTAAGGACTTGCTGAAAATGTGAAAGTATCACATTAAATTCTTCTCGCTGCTTGATTCAGACAAGTAACATATCAGCCAAAACATGCTAGCACTTGATTATTTCTCTCATGATAATAGAGTTGGAATATTTTTAGTCCTTTGTCTGAGCTTGTAACACATAAAGGGGGGACCTTGGCCCCTTATCTTTAATATCTTGTAAGATTCCAGACTCCAAGCTCATCAGAGGGATTTTACTTCAAAAATATACAAGGCTCCAAAAATTTGCTTATCAAATTTTTTTTGAGGGACCTTCAGTTCTTTTAATACATTAAGACAGAGTGCAAAGGAGAAGACACTGCACACACTTCTCCAGAGGTCAAAATACACTTTTACCAACAAACTTTAGAAAATAAGGGAACTTGGCAAAAGTTTAAAGGATGACATTCAACCAAAGCATTCTACAAAGCATTGACTTACTACATGCTAACACATACAACTTAGCAAAATCCATACAGCTCTGCAAAATGCAACCCATTTAGCTTTATGCTACCCAAAATATTAAAAAAGGAGATTAGGAGAAGAAGTAAAGAAAGCAAGAGAAAAAAGGCAGAAATAGCTAACACTTGGGGTCCCATGGAAGTCCAGCTTCCATGTGTCCAAGTAGCAGGGTCCAAACAACACACAGAGCACAGCTGCTGCTTTTATTTGCTTTGGCTCTCCTTCAGCCACATCCCCTACCCCCAGGTGGGACTTCCAGTGTTCCAGCCGATCTGGGGCTGGGTTAAGGGCTCTGAGTTGTGGTATGGGCCAGTGTTCCTGGGATGCTTTTGACTGACAGCTACTCTGGGGCTGTCTAAGGAGGCTTGAAGGGGCTGGGGTAGGGGACAGGGCATCACCTCACCTTTGTGAGATTCAATCTGTCCCTTCTCCCCATCCCCATGACACACACAATTGAATTGGTCCAAGCCAATAATGAATAAAATAATTCAGTGCCTCACAGATGTCTAGTAAGCACTACAGTCTTGCTAAACTGCAGTCAGTTTATGTGATATTTTTCTTTAGTCTGATTAAAATTTTGTAATACTAAAAATAAGAAGGAGTAACTTTTGTAAGCAATCACATTATTAAAAAAAATCCATTTTTTAAGTCATTGTCAAAATTTGCATTTAATATTACATAAAAGAGAAGAGTGCGGGAATAACTATTAGCCAGGATATTATATTAGAAACAAGTATTTTTTTTTTAATCTAAATGAGATAAATAGAGGTTTTTCAAAATTACTTTTTTCTTTTTCTTTTTTTTTCCTAGAAAAATAAATGCCTTACCAAAAGGTGCTGGCTATTTCCAGTATAAACACATGCAGTTATGTAAGAAGGACTTTTGAGATAATACCAAGAATACTTGTGTAAAGTCGGATATGCTGGTTGCCCTGGTGAAGCCATTTCCCAAGGTGAGTTGACCTTGGATGGCTGACTGAATTGTCACACAGCCACTCTCTCACTCCCCTTCTCAGCAAGAAAGGCAGTAAAAATACAATATTTTAACTCAACAAGTAGGTGAGACAGCATCCAAATGAAATCAGTGCTCCATTCAGAGCAAACATTCTGGATTATTTTGATCAGTGTCAACATGTCTGGATAAAGAATTGTGTAATAGTTGTGTGCAGTTTTTGAATTGGATTGAATATGTTAGCTATCAACATATTCATGCATTAATTTACTTTATAGTATCATAGGTTATGTGTAAGCATAAATTACTAAAAAAAAATATTTCCTAAAGGCATTTAAACTATTAAACCTATAGGAGCAAATTTAGTTACATAGGCATTCATCTTGTAACAAAGTTCTTGTGCATTATAGAGCTGACTAAATGATGAAACTTCTTCATTAAGTCAATTTGAAAGCTGTGGTTTATAATAAGGGGAAAAAATGCGCATCAGGCTGGGGTTTTCAATGTGTAGCTTGATTTTTTCTTTATTAATTTAGACTTAACCCCATAAGAAATCTTCTGAGGATCTCTCAGAAGAGGTGCTCCTCTCTGTCTTGCTGCATGCTGCGGAATTTCTTTATTTAACCACAGCCACTGCAAAATACTCTTTATTCTCCTTTATGCTGTCTTTCAAGATAACTTTTTCAACATTTTTGGAGCATGCAATTCTGCTGTTTAGATATATTTGCATAACGAAGAGGTCCAGCTCTTCATTCTAGATTTGGTGCAGCCAGATATGTAAATGCTTTATTGTCACATTGAAATCATCCTTGATTTAATGGAAAACTAGAAAAAAATGCAAACTCAACCTGTTATTTGTACTAAAGAAATGAAAGAATTGTTAAGTTTCTTCATTAAAAAAAAATCAGCCTGAAAATCTTTATTTTAAAAACAGTTAACTTACCATCAATATTTTCTTGATGTGAACTTTTCAGGAACTTTTTCTTTCTAAAATAGAATAGTTCCAGTTGGAAGCTACTTACAGCAATTATCTAGTCCAACTGTGTTTTTGTGTGTGCTGAATTTTAAGTTTAATTGACTGAAGATAACTGGCTCTTATGGAAAGATTATGATTGTTTCTCTCTTTGGATTTCTTGGGGAAATCCATGCAGATTAAATATTCTCCCTCTATAATTATGAAAAAAAAATAAGAAAAAAAAGGTAAAACTGCATTTTTCTCATATGAATTCAAGTTAGATGAATAACTTAGATAATCAAGTTAAGCATTTCCTCACTTCTTTGGAATAGCATCAGTCACAATTGTCAAAAAAATGTCTATCTGGTTGAAATTGATTCAATATTTTCTATTTTATTGGAAGTTTTTCTTTCAGTGTAGTGTTTCACCCACTGAACTGTGTATTTCCTGTTGATTCATGCATTAACTAACTAATAAGCGAACTTGATAAAAGTACTTAAGTAGAACTGTTTACAGCCCATTATTGCCTGACAAATTATATACCAGTAGAAAGAAAAAGAAAGAAAGAAAGAAAGAAAGAAAGAAAGAAAGAAAGAAAGAAAGAAAGAAAGAAAGAAAGAAAGAAAGAAAGAAAGAAAGAGAAAGAAAAAGAAAGAAGGAAAAAGAGAGAGTGCAGACAGGGAAGGAGTGAGAGAGAGACAGATTAGTCGGAAAAAAATATCTCTACTCCATGGATTCCAACAGCATCCCATTGGTCCTATTCTTCTGGTTGTCTCGGTGGTGTCCTGTCAAAGTGATGGTTCTATTGGTCCATTGGGGATGGGGGGGAAAGCCCACTAAACACAGAGCTCATTGTGGTTTATATTATGCTTAGTCTAGATGGAAACACCCAGGTACCTCCCCTGGAGCAGGGAGTTTTACACTTGGTGATGTAATACTGGATCATGGGACATTTCAGAAGTTTTTGACACCTTCTGAAATGTTACAGTTCCCTGTTGAGTCAGCACAGTTGAGTCATTTATGACCCACTTAGGCCCATCAGCAGAGATGAATACTTTCAGGCTACCCATCTATGTCCTGGTACTTCCTCAGAGCAGAGGGGAATTATCACAGCTGAGTCAATTGTATAAGGACAAAAAAAGACTACCCTACCTTGCAGGATTCATCTCTGGCCTTGTCTTATTCAACACCTAGCTTGTAGCCTGATTGTTTGAGCCATTACTATTCCAGTTGCTCACACTTGTTGATACATTCTTTTCCTTAAACCTGGGATAATTGGACAATAGTACCACCTTTATCTTATTTCAAGTTCCTGTCACAGTCCAGATTAGTAAGCAAATATGCATCCTATGGGGAGGGGTGGGCTTTGGTGAGCTGTTGCTTCTTTGCACAGTTTTCTACAGTGGACAAAAGTCTTTCAGTGATTTTAACAATGTTTAAGCCATTAACCATTTCAGTCTCTCACAGTGACTTCCAAAACCTTCCATCTAACAATACCATTACATGGGGTTTCTTTGTGTTTTGAGGTATTGTTTTTTTTTTTTTTTTAAAAAAGATGTGCTGTAAACAGCAGAATTGAAAATAGTCTTTCTCACTTTCTCCGCATATTTACTCCAGCTTGTTTAACTAACAAAGACCAGCAAATCGATGAGTGATATTAGAAGCTCACAACTTCAAAGCAATGCATCCTTCCTTGTGTTGTTGCAACGTGTAGGTAGATGAGTAGACTGCGAAATGCAATCAATGTATAAGGTATCTCCTGTCCTGCCTTTAAATGATGGGTAGAACAATAGTGATCTATTTTGCTATGGGATGTTAAGATTTGAAATTTTAGAAGCACTAGAAACCATGGTAGTGGTAAAATTAATTTTGGTTTTATCTATTTTAATAATACCTGCATTGTGTGTGGAGATTAATTTTCTTACATTATTCATCAAATATGAACAGTTTGGTTGTAGTTGTAAGGATCATAGTATTGCCCCACCAGGATGTTTCTTTATTTATCTCAAAAGATAATTCGCAGAATGACTGGATGCTCAATGCCTGTGGTAGCTGCAATTTCCTGAATGAGATGTGGCTGTATTGTTAGCAACTGTCAAGATGAAAACTAATCTTGTAAAAGCTTCTTAGCCCTTTTTGAATGTTCATTTATTTATATGGAAAAAAAAGTTACTACAGAAATATTGATTAGGAATCAACCTTAAAAGATAACAAACTAAAATGTAAGACATTTTTTTATGTTGCCTCTGCTTCCCAGTTCTGTCTTCACTGAATATGTTACAATTAAAATATAATACTATAGTGGAGACAAGTCCTATTTATTTTAACAGTCAAGGAAGCCTTCTGAATTTCCTTCTGAATTACTGTTTCTGGAGAGATAATTTTCCATGTTTTGGTTGCCAAAATAGACATATTTTAAAACTATAAAAGTAAAATCTAAAACCCCACAATTCTTCTTTTCAAACTGTGTTTCTTTAAGTCTGCAGTCTTATATGGGGGGAAAATAATAATAAAAGTTTGCCAATCAGTTAAAAAGTTATAAATGCACCATATATGCAGGTGAATTATGAAGACTGTGAAGGAATATTTGATCCTAACTCTTTCTTTTGAATGGGAATTGATGAAAGCACTTCACTGTACTGAAATTCTAAAGATATAGGTAACTTGATTGATATACTGCCCTGTTTAAAATGAGCACTTCTTGAGAATTTTACTGAATTGAGTCCTAACAGCACAGCAAATCACTTATGTCAGCACTGATGCTGATGAAACTATTGAGAATAAAGATGATGCAAAACAAGAATCACATATTATATGATCAAAAGTACGTTGCTCATCACAGCTAAGTTCTCTTGGTAGATTCATAAGCTGAAATAGAATGATGCTGTATTTCTCTTTTATTGCTCTTTCAAACATTAAGGAAAACTCAGTGAGGAAAGATTATATTTACTGGATTTAATGCTGTTGATTCTGGGGCAAAATGATCTTTTGTATTGACAGTTAAATAAAAAAAGTGATTTCACAGTTCACATAATTATTTTTAGATTACAATTGCCTCATAAAACTGTGCAAATAGTAAAAAACACAACATAACATACTTAAACAAACCATTAATGTTTCTCTTTTGTTTCAGAAAAAGGTATTGGAAAAGATAAAAATAATCAGGGTTAATTTCCAGGGTTTATTTTTGTTACAGCCTTCTTTGTATGACATTACCAATTCATGAGCTATTTGAGCTATTAAAAAAAGGATAAAGAAACAACACACACAATAATAATAAAAAAGAAAATCCACAAATGTATGACACAGCTAGATTGAAAATAAGAAATCAAAATAATTATGTCTTATGAGCACAAATGTATTCATGGCTAACAGACATGTAAAATAAACAGATCTAAGACCACATGTTTTATCAGGTACTTACATATATGATATGGTCACAATGAAAACATTACACCTTGAGATCCAGCATTAATAATTGCTTTCATATTAAAAACATTAATCCAAAACTAATTATTCTATTACTGTGTGACATTTGAATGTTTGAGTTTTATATTAGATATTCAAATTTGGATAAATTTCATATTTATCCAAGAAAGTGCTGCTTTCCCTCCATATGTTCAAAGACAGAGTGACATACCACATAAAAATATTTGAAAGAGTCCTTAGAGCAATATAAAAATTTTCCATGGCAACAATATCTAAAAGATGATGAAACCCACACTGTAGTGTTGGTGCCTGAGGACATCCATTTTAAGACTATATCATGCTTAACCCTCATCAGTAGATGGAAACATGGCTCGTTGTGCAGTTTAATGTCAGCTAAATTTAGGATCTAGCCTAGATCTCATTAGCTGGGATGAGTGAATAAATCTCATTTAATAATTTGAGAAATTTAGTTCTTCACGCTTTCCCCAGAAAGTATAGTTTTAACATATGCATTTTGCAATAGTGAAAGACTGTTCCCCTTACAGTTGTCTGAGCATAAGAGTGTTTTCTCATCTTTCAGAAAGGTTGGAATCATATAAATATAATAGAAAAATAGGAGTTCTGGATTTTTGCAGTAGTATGCTGAAAATTAACAAAATCATTTCCTTGAAAAAAATGGTTTTTAATAATGTTTTTCAATAAACAGTTAAAAAAAAAAGCAACATGTTTTCTTCTTGCATTTAAATACCACAGAATAACCTTCAAAGTTAGTTCCAGTGGAAAGGTGTTAGTTCTTTGTAGCAAACAGGAAGAAATCTGTGCAGGAACCGTAGTAGGTATATTCACTCTTTGTCCCAACTACTTCAGACTAGGAAAGAAGGTGAATTCAGTGAAGAGGTATAAAGATATGCCTTCATTGATACAAAGATATAAAGGGAGATGCAGAACATGTAAATACGATGTCCTTTTGAAAGAGCTTCCCTGTCTTTCTGTGAACTATGCAGGTTATAAAGAGTAATTTGAACATGTTTCAACAGTTATAAAATAGATGTGTTCTCTTCCCTTAACCTTTATTATTAATAGATTAATATCATCGCTACTTGATTGCTGCAACTATGCATACCTGTAAAGTATCTTAATAAACAAGGAGCCTATCTCACTCAAAATATCTTTTTGCTTTTTCTTTTTATTAGTAAGCAAAGTTTATACGTGTTAGAAAAAAGCTAGTGAAATTTCACACTACTGTTCTGTAAAATCTGATGGAGTTTTATCAATTTTGTTACTTAACAAAATAAGACATTGTCCGTTTAAGAACAGGGCATATTTTTTATTATGTTTAGCCTTATTTTGGTGTCCATTCATGAAGGTTCATATAGTTCTGATGGACTGTAGACATTCAGTGGTAGTGATTTGAAAGCTATTCTTATGTAGAGCTACTTCAGTGAGTTGCTGGTATTCGTCTTGACCTAAAGGTGCTGCAACTTATGCAGAAGAACAAGGCCTGAATAAGAATAAATTGCCTTTTCCTCCCTAAATAAATTGCCTTTTTTTTGTAGCATGTATATCAGCTCTAGCTTGAAAAGATAAGAATGAGGGGGCATAGTAGAAAGAGTTTAGCACCTCCCTCTACTCTTTTGGATATTGTAGTGTACCTGCATGTATTGGCAGCAGTGTATTTGTCCACCAGTGCAGTTTCTCCTTGATGTGATTACAGAATATGCTGAGGTAGAAGGCAGCCTAATGGATCATTAAGTCCAAGCCTAAGACCTGCACAGGACCATTTGCAAGAGTCACACCACAGTGCCTGAGACAATTGTCCAAATGCTTCTTGACCTCTGTCATGCTTGGTGTTGTACTCACCTCCCTGGAGAGCCTGTTCCAGAGCCCAACCACCCTCTGGGTGAAAAACCTTTTTCTAATATCCAACTTAAAACTTCTCTGACACAACTTCAGGCCACTCCCTTGGGTTCTGTCACTGGTCACCACAGAGATCAGTGCCTCCCCCTCCTCTTCCTTTCTTGAGGAAGTTGTAACTGCAATGAGGTCTCCCCTCAGTCTCTTCTTCTCTAGGCTGAAGAGACCAAGTGACTTCAGCTGTTACTCATAGGACTTCCCCTCCATGCCCTTCATCATCTTCACTGCCCACCTTTGGGCACTTTCTAAGAGCTTAATATCTTTCCTATTTTGTGGTGCCCAAAACTGCACACAATATTCAAGGTGAGGCCACCCCATTGCAGAGCAGAGCAGGACATTCCCTTCCCTTGACTGGCTGGCAATGCTTTATCTGATGCCCCCCAGGACATGGTTGGCCCTCCTGGCTGCCAGGGCACTGCTGACTCATATTTAACTTGCCATTGACCAGGACCCTCAGGTCCCTTTCCATGGTGGCACTGCTTTCCAGCCTCTCATTCTCCAGTCTGCATGTACAACCAGTGTTGCCTCATTCCATGTGCAGGACCTGGCACTTACCTTTGTTGAACTTCATATGGTTGGTGATTGCCCAGTCCTCTATTTGTTGAGGTCTCTCTGCAGGACCTCCTTGTCTTTGAGGGAGTCAACAGCTCCTTCCAGTTTTGTATCATCTGCAAACTTGTTTAGTATCCCTTCCAGTCCTGTGTCCAAGTCATTTATGAAGATGTTGAAGAGCACAGGGCTCAAGATGAAGCCTTGTTGAACCCCCTCTGTGACAGGTCACCGGTCTGATGATGTTACTCCATTCACTGTTACCCTTTGTGCTTGACTCCTGAGCCAATTGCTCACCCACCAAATGATGTGTTCATGACCTATGTTGCCTTAAAGGAGAGAGGAAAAAAAACTCAGGCAACTTCAGTAGGAGATAAGTGAGCAGGAGCTTTAATGAGCCAACACCAGCTCCAGGAATACATTCACACCGGAATCCCCCCCTTAGAACTAAGTTACAAGATTTTATAATAGTGTCCATCCAATCCCATTCTGTTA
The DNA here is from genome assembly GCA_013396655.1 of Campylorhamphus procurvoides. Classification (NCBI taxonomy): domain Eukaryota; kingdom Metazoa; phylum Chordata; class Aves; order Passeriformes; family Dendrocolaptidae; genus Campylorhamphus; species Campylorhamphus procurvoides. The sequence goes on along the minus strand of WBMV01006294.1, from coordinate 200,848 downwards.
TTTCCCCCAGTCCTGCCCCATTCCACCCCTGGCACACCCCATCAGGAGTTGGGTCTGGGGTCTCAGGACCCTCTCCTCATCTTCGTCGTCTTCCTCACAGCACGTCAGGTCCTTGGAGGTCTTCCAAAGCTTCAGATTTGGAGGTCCTTCTGTCCCTGTCTTTATCTTGTGGTACAGGCTTCATGGCGTTTCTCTGCAATTCTACCTTGAAATAAAGACTAAACAGCTAAAGGAATTCTAAGGGGTTGATATAGGATGAGGTCAGTATGTATAAACATTCAGCTACTGAAGTTATATTACTAGTACATGAGGTCTACAATAATTTCTAACATCTATAAAATTAAAAAATCAAAAATCAAGGAAACCCTTAGGCATCACCTGAGTTGGACTTAAAGTATTATTTCTAAAAAAAAAAAGAAAGAATTTAGAATATGTATCAGAAAGCTAATCTCATGCATTTGTCTAGAAAGCCAGACATAAACCACATTTTAAATGAGAAACTAGTTTACTTCAACAAGGTTAACTATCTCCATATCATTACCTGAGATGCTTTAAGAGAAAACATGAGGTAGTAAAAAACTCTGGATGTGAGAGGCTTGCTCAAGAACCAGATAACATTAAAGATCATCAGTATGATGCTCTCTACTGAGAGCAGATGTCCATTTATGATGTAGACCTCTTAAACAAACTTAAAATTATTGCTCTATTTGGCCATACCAGTCGTCTTTTTGAACCTAGAACAAATACTTTTTGATGAAATTATTATTCAGTAGTGATTCTCTTTTACCACTTTCTCTTACGTCAGTTGGTTTTGTGTCATGCAGTTGGTTATTCCTGATGATAGATTTTGATGAAGTTACACTGGAGATCTTCCATTTATTTTCAATAAATTAAAAATAATTAAAAGTACTAAAAATTATGGTTTCCCTATATGCAGCCCCAGTTTCCTGCCAGCATTTTGAAAATGCATATATATGGGATTTACTAATTTCAAACTGCACATGAGTAATTGAGAACTTCTTTTTGCCAGCATGAAGATCCCCATCTGGCATTCAATCAAGAAGGCTTTTTTCATTGGTGTTTTCAGCATGAATAAATAAACTAACAAATAACTTCCATTTTCTAAAGGATACTTAGAGAGAAAACATAGCTAAGAGTTCTTACTAAAATGTCTAAGACCGTTTTGTCACAGTATTTGACATTTTAAGCCCTTTGAATGGAATATTTTCATATTACAGCCCCCTTCCCCTCCCCCCTGCCCTTTGCTGTTATTACTTTAGAACAGGGAAGAAATTCAAGGAGGGCTGCAAATACCCATGGGCATGCCCAGTGCTGAAAGATTTACAGTGTTAGTATATCAGTTTCTTTCAGATAGTTAGGTGACTGGACAACACTGCTGTTCTGCTGACGTGTTGTCACACTTAGAAGTATAACAGCAAAACTGCAGACATCTCTTTGACTTACTCTTTGAAGGATGAGATACAATTATAGGAGGGCCTGCAAGATTTCATTACTGTAGGAGCATCTACTGCACTGACTCAGGAGAGGTAGCTGAATTTTTCTAACCTATCCATAGAACTGTACTATACCTCACTGGTGGAGCAGAGATACAATTACAGATACTGAGATCTGTATATAAGGTTTAAAGAAGGATATGTCAGTAAAAAAGTCTATTTTAAAAATTAGTCAATTTAAACCGAAACAAAACCTGATAAGTAGACAATATCCCTTTAAGTGGAAACAGCAGCAGTATTCAAACACAACTATTTCATTCTAAAAGTAATTAACATGAGGAATAAGTTGTCAGGTAAGCCCACTGAAGCACACACTATAAATGAATTTAAGAGACAGCTAGAAGTTTTTATAGAGCTAGAGGGGAAATTAGAGACAGTGACAAAGCAGCAAGACTAGGCTGAACTAACATATAAAAGACAAGTTTTCAGGTTCTTCCCTCCAACATTTCTTTATGTTCCTTACAAAGTGTATCTGATACTTGTTATTTACATTAGAGAAAGACAGAAAAAAAAATGAAGCTGTTTCAAGTACATTATCCCAAAGGTTGCAGAAACTTTACCTTCACTTCACCTATGGACAGGAAAAGTTAAAAAATAAATAGGAATCAAAATTGAGACTTTGACTTGACTTAATTTGGCATGCTGTGGAGCTAACAGTGCATGAAGAAACACTGGTAGTTCATAGGGGAAAACCCACAAAGATACGGCTGATCTTATCTCTTTTGCATTGCATTGAGTCATATTTTGTGCATTACCTTTTGTTCTGCTGAATTGTAAGAGTCCTAGAACAGCATCAATAGCTCTTTCCATTGGGTCTGATCCAGCTCTCATCAAAGTCAGGATGACTTTTATTGGTTTACCTGTGAGCTGGATAACTCTGAGCATATGGTCCATCCTGGACAGGGCAAAAAAGAAGGCAGTGCAGCTGGTTGAAATGAGTTCAACAGAAATATGACAGACTTTTTATTTTCTTTTTTTTTTAAAACTGATGTTGTCAATATTTTCCATGTGTTAGCAGTTGGGCACTGTTTTCCTAATTTTTAATGAAAATATATAGCAGGAATTATCAAAGTATTTAATTTACAAGACCCAATTACGCAAAAGGTTTAGGAGTTTATGCAGTTTCAATTTGAATATTATTATTTTTTTTTAATTTATCTTTGAGACTAAAAAATCTAAAAATATTTCTGGTCAGTGCTTGTGTTTCCATTGTGAGTGGAGATAAAAAGCGAACTTTGAAAGTTAAGCTTTCTCAGTTGCCCATGTCTCAAGCAAATCTAAAAAATCCAGCTTTTCTTAAGTGACAGTTTCAGGATTAGAATATAATAATAAATCTGTACTCTTTGGGTTTTGCTGCCGAAATTTGACACCTATGATGATTTTGTGTGTTCAGGATTTATATATCCAGACAAGTGACTTCTATTGAAATGACTCACCTGTATATAGATATACAGATGGTAAAACCTGAGCACATAGTTTTTAATACTTTTGACATCTGTCTCAATCTTGCTACCAATAAAGTACGTACATAAAGATCAGAATTAATGCATATAAGCATTTGCTCATGTTTATTGTAGCTCATATATTACATACATCAATAATTAGTTTTGGCAAAATACACATATATTGCTTTTTGACATGGAATTAAAATTGTATCTGTTGGACTGTTTTTGTTGAACACTGAAGTGAAGCATTCCACTAAATATGAAAAACAAATGAATTGATTTAATGGAATCTAATGATTCTAATGATTTAATGGAATTTATCTGTTTAATAACCAGTAAGAAAATAGCTTATGAACAGCAAGAAAACTAAAAAGGAAGAAAAATGTGAGCTCTATATTTGAGTTTTTATCACTTAGATTCAATAGATTTGCTTTCAGGTCTATGGTCCAAAGCACAACATGTAAGAGCTGTAATAGTCATTTATAGCTGGGTATTGCACATCTCTAATTCTCATGATACTACTTGATAGCTGTCTAACAGTATTTTGAAGATGCAGGGTGATGCTCAAACTTAGGATGGCTTGAGATAGTGGCAGAAGGGCCTAAAATGTCAAGTGGGGATTGGCATAATTATGGGCCCTCCAAGCACTTCTGCAGATAATAAATCCACAGTGACAAGAAATGTGGAGATTGGCCTTTGGAGACTGCAATCCAGTCACTGTAGTAAGAGCCTTCATCTTACTAAAGGATCTGACACAAACCAGGAATTACTGGCTGCTGTTTTAACAAAAAATAATGCAGCAAAAATTTAGGTATGAATTACTTTGAATTTATAGCAGAATTATACAAAAAATATTGGCAAATTGGTATACATTTCTTGTTTAGAGTTCATTTTCAGGGTATATTATCTGTTTTTTAGATTTTGGTTTTTGAGTGTTCTGAGTCTAGCTGATGATGACCATTTAATTTTGTAAGATCATAAATATTTCATATTTCACCCAAAAAAGTGGCTATAGAATTATATTTTTTCACTCAAAATCCTATTCTTCACAATTTCTTTTTTTCAATGTAGATAAATAAACATACCTATTCACACACCTATTCAACCGCATGCATATTTTAATCTGATTTTCAGTGGTGAATCTAGGCCTCAATATCCATCACATAAAATGATATTAGAACATTGTCTAAATATTATCTAAAATCTTCTTCAAATATGTGGAGGTTCTTTTCTTGAGTTCTTTGGGGGTTTTTGTTGGTTTGGTTTGGTGCTTTTTGTTTTGTTTTGTTGTTCTTTTTTTTCATTTCTGTGGGCTCACCATTATCTTTATGCACAGGTTTCCCAAATACAAACACATGTTATTTGGAAATCAAGCTTTCTCTTTTTTTACCAGGTAAGATGCAATGTCTCTGTCTTGATAGGTTTAAAGTCCAATAATAATTTCAATATGTTTTTGCCTCTAATGAATCATTCAGACTTCAGCAATTTAACTGTACAATTAATTTGAGCTGCCATATATTTATGTTTGCATTTTTTTTAAACCCTGGAATCAGTGCAAGTCTCACCTTATTTTGTTTTAAACTAGAACTACAAAATATAAAGAAAGTTAAAATTGCACAGTTACTTAGAGAATGATTAATATATTTTTCTACATAATGGTAGATTCTTTTCTGCACACTCTAATTTCAAAATATATTACAACTTCCATGTTTGTGATTGCTTGCTATCCACTTTCACTGCATTTAGAATAGGACAGAGTGAAACAAAGGTAATAGAAATTCTGAATAAGTGAACATACACTGCTGACACTGAATTAACTTGACATAAAAGTCTTTAAACTTTAGACATCCACTGTGGACATAAATTATTGTCACTTTCAATTAGGAGCTATGTATTATTAACATCATCTAAGTATTTTATTTAAGACTTGATTTTATAATAAGTGAGATAAATGTAAGTCAAGCAAAAAATAACAGGTCATTAAAGTAAGAAAAAATATTTGCTTATATTTAAACTTGTACATCTAAATGACTATTTGCACTCTAAAAAAAGATGCAATATAGGTTAGTAATAAATTAGAGAAAGAAGAAAACTTTTATGAAGAAATTACATGGGGCCTCTCCTGGAAATGGACATGTTTCATGGTGTTGTCAAATATAATTTTTGCAATAGACGTAAGGTCTGTGACACACACTTATGTAATTCTTTCCTAGCAAAAAAATTGCCAGTTTAAATAGCTGTTACTTAAAGCAATATGACCAATAGCTGGTCCTACAGTGCCTGTTTAGGGAGGGGTTCCATATTTAATTCCTGGAAAAGGTCACACAGCAAAGCAATAATTAAGGGGGGAAAGTTAGAATTTCCTAAAATCTCCCATTTTTTTACTCAATTCATTTTAATAATACAATCCCACATAGATTTTTATATAGGTGGAAAAAAGAGAGTTTCAGAGCACTGTTGTTCTTCATCTTTAGCACAGCTGCATTTGAATTTTCATTTCATATGCAGGGGAGAGAAAAAAAAAAAAGGCTTCCAAAAAAACATTGAGCACATTCATCTGGAGGAAAGCAACTAAGCAGTGACATCATCAAAGGGATCCACAATCAGGGTGGTACTTCCATGATCAGGGTGGTATTTATTTCATGCACCTCTGGCCATGTAACAGATAAATGTCAGGCCACAGTTCTCTCTCTCATTTTCTCCCCAGTCTGATGAGAAACAGATGCCTGCAGTGATGATTCACTGTATCTGCACCAGAGTCTGAGACACCAAGAATAAACTTCTCTCTGCAGGTGCTTTTCTGTAGCAATTTGACAGAGAGAGACCCTGAAGACTTATGTGTAGGTTCTAGAGCATTAACCAGTCCTGTAATACCAAAGACCTAAATCACATCAGATGTCTAATTTAACCAAAGAAAATTAGATTAGGTGAATTTCACTCTGAATTATCAGTTCTCATCAGATGGAACAAAAAAATCTTTAAAAAAGAAGCCTGACATTCCTCAATCCTGGCAACTTTTTTTTTTTAAATAAATAAAAAATATTAATATAAACATAGAGAGAAGGTGCTGGTGTCTATTCTACCAAAATTTTAGAAGGAAAATTCAAAGTGTCTATCTGTATGATAGATACCTATATCTATACATTGTGGTTCTTAGCACAGGGAGATTCTCAACACTTGCTTCAAATAACAATACAAGAGCCATGGGTTTGAAACGTCACAAAGCAGCTTAGTGTTATCACACAGAGGTATAACAATTCTCTCCATAAAATACAATTACAAGTGAGTCTTGCTACTTATATATGCCCTCCTTTCTACTTTGTGTCTGTTCACAGTAGTCTTACAGCATATGTCAAGCCAGTAATGTAATGAAGCAATAATAGCTTCACACATACTGACAGCCGCTAGGAAGTTATATAAGGTAGTGAAAACAGGACTTTATTCACTCACCAAAACTGCTTCAAAAGAATGTTAATTACTATCACACTAGTCCTATTTTGCCTAAGGGATAAAAGTGATGAGACATTACTCTGCAGCAATATAATCTTACAGGTCATTTATAGCTTTTTTACATGGACAACGTTGTGTAAGTATTTTTTTTTTGTGCTCACAGATTCTTACAATTTTGTACATTGTATAACTTTAAATGTGCTTTACAGTTATGCTCAGTCTCCAAAGGCAATATTTAGAGCACCAGTTTGGATATCTTTAATTTTTATTTCATCTTCCATTAAAGATCCTGTACATGAATTCTTCATTATAAAGACTCTGGTGTCAAATAGAAGTCAAGTAAATTTGCTTTGCAGTGGTTTACCATTTTTATACTCCATTTCCTGAAATACCTCCATGTCTTTTAGAAACTACTTTACATAATTTGGACCGTCTTTTGTGCACATAGTTGTGCAATTACACAGTTACATTCAGACGCATGTACCCAAATAAAGCCAGCGTGGTCTTAGGAATCTCAGATCATGTGAGAGCACATCTTGTTGGGGGAGAAGCCTGTAGGAAAGATTATGAGACATTTGAAGCTGCGTTATTATTCTTAGCTGATTGAACTATTCATCATAAGACATGTATTTGCTGACTGTAGCCATTTATTCTGTCTCTCTGAACAGATGGAAATTTGTATACGTTTGTTTCTCAGGACTGCTCCACTAGTTACTGCAAATATATTTGAGCTCTGGGATTTTTTATGAACTTTAGCAGAATATTCAGTCACTAGTATAATATTTGCAATTCACTATTTGAGATTTGATCAGTCTCTAGAGCAATGTAATTCTTGCACTCTTAAATTCTCTGACTAGTGGGACTGTAATGTTTAAGTTTTCCTCCTGCTCACAACAGGGGCATTTTTTACCCAGGGCAACATTAGAGCTGAGTTCAGAATGAGAAGAATGCATACGAGGTTTTATCAAATCACAGCTTCTTTTTCTCTAATGTCTTTTAGTTTATCTCTTAAAACAATATTATAATGTTTTTTTTTTAAAGAATGATGTTGAATGATGGAGAGTCTGTAATACCAGCTTTCTGGGTTCTTGATAAGATTGGCAACAAAAGCCAAACAGATCTGCCCATCCCTAACTTCCACGGCATATGTTACTGTAGGGGATACATTCATCTTCATGCTGAGTGAGGGAAGCAACCCAAACTATTTATGATCTGTTTAGCCCAGACACTTGACTTGAGACAGGGAATGTCTGAATCAAACTTGGATATCAGGCAAGTGCAAATGAAACTAAGTCTGACAGGCTATGTTGAGAGATTCACCCTTCTCTGTGCCTGTGCAGATAAATTTGCCCTCATGTAATAACTTTGTGGGGTTTTTGTTGTTTTTTTTTTTTTTTAATTTTCTCTTTGGTTAATATTTTTTTTTAATTGTCAGTTTTAGCAATATTATCTGTGGCAACAACTATATGACTTTTTCAACAACTGCCATGTATTTTTAACACCTTCTACAACAGATAGTTATTGGCAAATTTTCACTGCTTTCAACACTAGTATTCCTTTTATAATGAAGGCTCTGGAAGGTTTATCCACGTTGAATATTCTCATTCATTTCAGAAGTTTTGTTTCTCCAATGAATTAATTCTCAGATTTAATATTGGAACCATGCATTTTTGATGTAGCAATTAAAATGTAAAGTATGCTACAAACCAATCATTAAAGAAAGAAAAAGAGAAAAACACAGAGATTTTAGGCCTTGGAAAACATAGTATCAACTTAATTTCTGAGTCTAAAGACGTATTTTCATTATCACAACAGCATTTTAGAGAACCATGCAATGTCATGACTATAAGTGCTACACAAATACGAGGCAGAAGACTATAGAAAAACTGGTGGGCTGAGACACCTGAATAATTCAAAAAATGTGTATTTTCTTACCTGATTCTAAAGTTTTTCATAAAGTATGAGATGATGTTAGCTGCCCCTGGACAAAAACTATTTAATGAAAACCAGTAACAAATGATGCTAATTTGTTGGAACACATTGCATCTTTATTAGTCTAATGCCTTGACTATAAGCCATCCTTCCAGCCTAGCTTCCACAGTAAAATTTCTGTTATAATTAATAATAGAAATACAGCTCATTTCTTCTGAGTTAAGTACTAGATAAAGATGGCCACCTGTAAAATATATAAGGTTGCTGTATCCCCATTTATACAGTTGTCATTTCTGAGGGAATAAAGATATTTTTGCAAAAATGTTTAGCCATTCATAGAATTTTCTCACAATTTTTATATCCTAGAAATGAAAACTGATATCCTTGAAAGTTTTCTTGGAAGTTTTAAAGTCCTTACTGTATTCAAAAAACAACAGGAGTTGTTTCAGTGTATCTCTCTTTCTGAAACCAAAATTGGAGACTATGCAAGAAATTATCAGGAAAACTGCCATTCTGATGTATTCAGTGAAAAAAAAAATACTACTTCATAACTCCATTTCTCTTTGAGGTTCTGTCAAAAATGTTTCGTTAACTACTAGCATTCTAGGTGAAAGAGCTTCTTTCTTGTCATTCTGAGCATCTGCTGGATCTCACATAGGCACAAAAAAAGAATAAACTACAGAATATTTTTTCTTGTAGATCTTCAATAATTGAACATTATAACTTCTGTTTCTCTGCTTCCAAGAGGTGACAAGTACTTTAATGATAACTACTAGTTTTTGTGTTTCATTAATTCTGAAATGTTATGCAAAATTTTCCTTGTTTGAAAGCAATTGGCCTTGTACAAAGTAATAAATCTCATTAAAAAAATTCTAACTTTTGATTGTAATGGTTGTAGGTCTGTCATGTTTTGAACTCCTGATGCATTTTTAGAATTTATTAGAATGAATAACAATTCCCTTTTTAAAATTGTATCTGAAACTGTATCTGATAGACTTTGTAATGTAAAAAAACCCAATCAAACAAACAAACCAAAAAAAACAAACAAAAAAGAAAAAAAGCTCCAGAGGTAAGTACTGTAGACATCATAAAGCCAAACCCACAAAAAAAATTCACAGGAATATAAATACTGGACAAAGTAAAGACACAAATAATTAGGGGATAAAAGTATTTCTTGAACACTTTGACCAGAAGATTTAATTAATGAGTCTAAGCATGGCAAGTTGTTTTGCTCCAAACCCACATTTTTATGAAACCCATTAAGATTTTTTAAATCTAAATGACTAAGGTCATGCCATTTTCCCAGTTTTTAAGAGAAGTTTTTATTACATTAGTTGCCAAGAGACTATAGTCCATATTGCTGGTAAAATTTTTAATAGTATAATTAAACCCCAAATGTTTATTTGTAGTAAAAGCTTTGGAAAAATACAGGATTGGCAAAACTTCATTGTTTCATCATTAATAATCTTGGAAGCACCTTGGCTTCCTTCTTTTCATTTCTCTTTTTCTGTAAAAGGCCTGTCTAAGATATGTTAGGATACTTTATGGCCCATTTAGTACCTGATCTGGCTGCTAAGATTGCCACAGACATGAACAGTGTAATGTGGACAACTTCACAGCAGGAACTGGAATTCCAAATAAATTCATGTCTGTTAATGAAGAGGTCAATGGATAGTGCTAATGTTCTGCAAAAAGGCTCTATAGACCATTAGCAGTTCCTGAAAGCAGCCATCCTAAAAGGTAGAGCTTCTGAAAAGAGATGATGATTTTTAATCTTTAAACAGAGAAGAGGATAGGTATGATCTTACGTGCAGATATGTAACTTTTATTCTACACCTAGTCTCATAATCAACAAGATTTATTAGTATGGAAATTATTTTTATTATATTATTGATCTAATTGATATAATTCTAAATGTATTAATATTATTTGCTAAGCAAAGAGCATTCACAGAAGTTGGAAATGTACTGCAGAGATTAGTACTCAAAGAATATAATGCAAACTTTCTGAATATAGCTAGACATAAGCAAACACTTAAGGCTGCCATGTTTATTCAAGTCATGCAGTAACATATAACACTGCTTTGGTAAGTTAGGACTTTGTTAAAACACTGCAGATGTCCATTTGCTTCATATTCCTATACAATCTATCTCCTTCCTGACATGATACCTTGGCTTTTCATAATTCCAAGTGGGAAAAGAAGGATACAAGAATACAGGGAGACAGTAGGAACTGAGTATAAAGTGAATGCACTGTAAGATAAGACAAAACTAGGGAAAACTTACCTGAAATGTGTCCTGCACATTAGCGTAAAGAAGGTTGACATTATAAAGTTGCTATACTTCAAGAGGTTTCTATGTTACTTCGTCATTACTTCTTCAGCAGATGGTCTCTTTTTTCTTCAGCAAATGAAGAATGTATGAGCTAGAGAAATTGAATTTTTTGCCTTATTCATTGTAAGTATTCAGACTATCATTATTTGATCTCTATTATTACTAGTGATTTGTTTCTGAGACAAAAGATATGCTGCATCTGCCTCCAAATAAAGTACTTTTAACCATAGAGACTTATAGACTGAATTAAAAATAATACACAATCTTAATTTCATTAAAAATTATATAAGACAACGTATGAAAATATATGGAAGGCTAATAAGGACAAAATAATAATTCAAATGTTTCTTGTTCAAATTAATGATTTTGTACTAATGAAAATGGATGTTGTCTCTTTACTCACGTTATTCCTGTAGTACAGAGCACAGACAGTAAACAAACCAAAAAATGGAACAGACAATATGACTTCAAAGTGGCCTTTGAGTGGATTCTTTGTTTCACAGAAGAAAATTATGCCAGGATGCACTAAAACAGTTTCAATTTTTTCATGTTATTTTATAATTTTGGATCAAAATCCAGAGGTTAATAGCCATTCTGTAATCATTTGCCTTGAAGACACAGTTGCATTTTGCTCTGTTTTGAAAGCTCAGTCTTACCAGCAGCAGAGACAAAAGGACAAACTGGGATAAACCTCTAAGTACATGTAAGCTGGTAGATTGGTCTTTTTGTTTAGTGGCTGTGAATGAAGGAATCTGTTGCTATCATCTGTGCAGCAGCACACAAAGCATGAACTCTCAAGGAATCAATGTTTGGCCTTTTTACAATTATTAAATTACTTTACCATTTCCATATGGCTTTCCTCTGGGGCATATATTTTGTCCTTAGTAGCTAAGCTTGTTTGTTCTATATATTGGAAATGAGACTTGTTACATTTTTATGACACTTTTATCTAGTTATGTTGTTAATACTAACAGCATTTTAAAAGGCATAAAGAGTATCTTTGCAGCTTTCCCTAATAAAGCCCGGGAGAAAATGCATTTCTAAATTGATAATGTTTCTGTGTCTAATTTAAATACATTTGATTCTAATTCACCCTTGGGAGTGCAGATAGTGGATATGTGGTGGATAAGTAACGTTACCACTATGTATGTTGCCATAATGATTTCTGGCAAAGGAAGAGCTTTAAAATGGTCTCCTTGTATTTAGTTACATGCCTGAGAGACTGCATGCTTTTCAGCGGCCACTCTCAAAGGCTTACCAACATTGCATCTCGAAGACTGCATCACAGACATAATCTGCAGGCCGTCACTGGAAACATTATCCCATGCATTAATGCCACCCTCCTAAGCAGGCAAGCTGAAACATTACCCAAAAGAATTAGCATTATAACCACTCAAAGCAGTTAAACTTTTAGCAGGCTTGTAAGAGAACTACAACATCAAGGCCCACACATGGGATCGGGAGCTTTGCTTTTCCAAAAACTCAAGAAAATGAATAAAAGGCAGTAAAAAGTCATGAAAGTTCAGTTACAGGAAAAATTTTTATTTAGAAAGTTATTGGTCTGTTCATAAAAAAAAAGTCAGGTTGCTATAATATTTCCTGAATGTTTACTCAGTTTTAGATGCTTCCTATTAATAAACCTTCTATGATGATTGGAGGACAATGTAATTACTTTTTTTTTTGAAATAATTTATTTATTAAATTATTATGCATTTTTGTTGCTGTAGTTAAAAAATAAAATTCACGTTCATCTGAGAAACAAATCCTACCTTGTTATGTAATATCTCTATTTGTTCTTCTACATGCCGTGAGGCAGCTGCTTTCAAGGAACCCAGTTTGTTTTCCTGTTTTTATATTCATTCTCATTTGTCTCTTCCTCTGATGGCTACAATAAGCATGTGTCAGTTATTTTAGCTGTCAAAAATGCTTCATATCAATGAGAAGCTCCAGTTTAATATCAATTTCTAATTCATTTGGACTTCATGCTAAAGATTTTCTGTAGCTCCAATCCCATCCCTAGCACACAGAGAAAAAATTATCATCTCCTGTATTAAATTTATTTTATTACATCAAGTGGGGACCCTTTTAGTAACAGATCCTAAATTGTTGTATGTAGCTATTGAAATCTGTAAGCTTACATGAGAGAATCTTAGTTTCGTAATAAAGGAAAGTCTGTGAAGAGACAACTGTCCATTAAAATCAACTGGAATTTATGCTGTTTCACCAGTACACATTTTATTTACTACAATGCTAGTCATACTTCAGCTTCACAATTTGTCTCCCAAAGGCCAGATGCTGTCCTTTCTTTCTCATATACTGTATTCATCCCTGTTAAAATAGCAATAAATTTGAAGCAGCCAAGTCACAATCCTTTAACTGACTTTGCCATTTTTTGTCTGTGTTTCCTCTTTTGAGTCCTAGATGCTGTTAATGGCAGTGGAGCTCTGTGTGTGCACCAGTAATTCCCTGTGGAGATGAGCATGCCATCTCCATTTTTTAAGTGCCTCTGTATAGTGGGTTTGCTAAGAGGGTTACACGTGCTGAAGCACTGAAGCTGCCTTTTTAAGTAAAATGCACCCTAATTTAATTAAATCAGTGGTGTCATATTATTGCTTTGCTTTTTGATCTTTAAGCTGAAAATTACATTTCCATCCCATCAACTTATTTGCTTTTAGAAACACAGTTAGCTCACCAACTGCATAATATAAATAATGTGAACATTCTTTACAAGTAATTCTATAATTTATCATTGTTTTACACTTCATTAAACAGAAAAATGAAACAAATTATATTTGAGACAGAATATGGTTTTAATGCTGAGAATTTTGTAGTCATTTAAAATGTTCTCATTCACGTCTGCCAAAGATGCTAAGTAGCTAATTATAATTTCCCCCCTACAATATAAGATAATGTGGTCATAAAATGTATATTCAGAAGTATCTGTAAGAAGCAGTCCACAGAAAACAAAAAAGATGAAAGTTCTGAACTCATCAGATTATATTTCTTCCCTTCTTCCTTAATGGCAAAGGAGACATGTAAGGTTGTGATGTTGCTTTTGATTTTTCTTTGTTGTTTTATCTTTTGTCAGGGTCATAAGGCTTGCACCTAAAATTTTCAGTCCTTTCCTGTCACCTGTCTGAATACTTGAATGCTTGCCAAATTTTGTGTCACAAAGTTTGTAAGTGATACCTATTTCTTCCTCTTTTTTACCCTATGTAGATAATATTCACATATAATTAAAAGTCTCTGGAGAAATTTTGCATCTTATTTCTTTTTCCAGATGAGTAACTTCTGAGTTTAAATATGTTAGTAGCCAGTTCTACCTAAGTAATTTTCAGAGTAGATAAGAAACGTACATAATAAACTGTACTTCATTAACTAAATAGAGTTCAGTATTAATTCTGTGACAATAGCTAAAATAAAATAAAATGAAAATAAAAGCAAGGAAGGAAATAATTCAAGAAGCTCAATAGTAACTAGTCTTTGGGAGAAAATTATACTTTTCTGATCAGCATAGACAGGCATAAAACTAGCAGTTTGCTTTTGGACCATTAATCTTATAATTATATTTATACATACCTAAAAGTTTTACCATGTGTTTCCAGCAATAATTGGACTCGACTTTGCCAAGAAAATTAATAACATATTTTCAAAATGACATTTCAGAAGATGTTATTCTTTTCCTGATATTATTAAAAGCTCTTTTACACATACAGACTTTGTTGTGTATGCCAGCTGGACACAATTTACTAGTTCATGGCACGTGTGAAATATTTATGCACCACTATTAACATCTTGCTCCATCTCTTCAGCATCCTCCCTGTAAGCATCAGGGACTCCTTTCAGGTCCTCCCAGAAGTGTCTCTTCTCCAAGCTTTCCTCACAAGGCAAGTACTACAGACCCAGTCCATTCTGGTGGCCTTTCAACAGGCTTCCTTCTGTTTATTGATGTTTTTCTGTTATTGTTCTGCCCAAATACAAATGACATTCAATAGAGCAGATTGAGAACAAGGCTCTTCAGTCAGTTGAAGGCAAAGTTGTGGTAACTATGCTCATCTTCTAAGCAAAGCCTCTTTTGGAAACCTTGAACAGATTTTTTTGCATGTGTACTACCATTGGACTGTAGCAACTTCAGCAAAGCTCAAACTCTCAATTAGAATTTTAAAATACAAAGCATTAAAAATGCATCTCCTTACCAGCCCAACCTGATCCCTCCTCCCTCCCCAAAAATAAAACAACCAATGAAAACCAAGAAAACACATTCTCTAAGAAAAGAGAAATGTTAAGTGATTTTGTAGATGTTATTTTTACTTCACCTTATGTAGCTTTTTCGGCTGAAGACAGCGTGGTAGGATTTTCAAAGTTTGATGTCTCTCACTGGATGATTTTGAAGATATCTTACACCCGTTTTTAATCTTGCCACAGAGAAAATTCAGGTGCTAAAGGTGTCTGGTATATAGAATTCCCTTAGAAATTAAAAACTGTGATTCAATTATCCACTGAAGAAAAAGAAAGAGAAATCTATTTGGTGTCATCTTTCATTGCCACCTTTTACATACTCTTGTATCATTACACCATTCTACTCCAGGTATTTTCAATTCCAGCAGATTTTCACTGTTTCACACACACATACTCAGTGGATAAGCAACATCAGAATAATACAGTTCACAATCTATCACCACCATGACATATGTTGGTACAAAAGGACTGAAAATTATAAGATAATTCCTCTGGGATAGGCTTTGGAGATTGTTATATTACATTGATTCCCTGCTAACATTGCCATAGCGAGAATGACAATGACCAAACAGTAAAAGAAATATGTCAAAAACACATGGGAACATATATAGAATGATGCCAATAGTCTGACTTTTACACCCTGGGATATGCAGAATACACAGAAATGTTAGAAATATAACTGAAAGCAGTTGCCCAGGTTGCCTAAGTTAAATCAGTGTTGGAGATTAGGAGAAAGGTGGCTTAAAGCCATCTTTGAGACCAGTATTTGCTGCCCCTGTTCCAATTATACAACTTCTCAATCCTAGAAAAATATGTCAAGATATAATTTCAATCTTTACACATGGACCACAAATTCCCTGAAATTGTAATATTCAACATATTCTTTATTCAACATAACTGAAGTAGGACTGGAAGCATATTGTGCCATTCAGAGTCAGGTGACCTACGAAGTAAAGAAGAGCTTAATTTATGCTACAGAAGCTTAAAGCTTATCACCATGATGAATAAAAGCTAAAAATAGCAGAAAGTATTTTAGGGACCTGGGTTAAGCCTTTAAAGACAGCTTCATTGAATATAAAATACCACTAAACAAACTGTGCCACTTGCTTTTCTATAAGTAGAGTATGACCCCATTAGATATCCTTATCAGGTTTTCTGCCTTTTGTATTATTTTCTTTTCGTTAAGGTAAACGGTATGTGGTCACTGTAGCGGCTTTATTTTTAATGTCCTTCATTTATTGTTTATGAATGGGCTTGACAATGCACTTGAATTATAGTTTCTGTCAGCAATAGGTATGAGTGTAAAATATAAAATTGTGCAAGCTCTGCAGTTGCTGTACTGGATCTTAAAGAAACTCAACCTCCAAGATCGCAAACTCTGCACACATAAAAAAGAAAATGATAGTGTATCTTCCTGAAATATTTTTCATAGTATCAGGCCAGTACAGGGGAAAAAAGTGTAAAGGAGTATAAGGAATGGAAGTAAATAATTTTACTCTATTTTTTATATTAAGTAGTACTGAACTTACCATGTAGAGCTTTGGTCTAACAAATTATTATGCATGATAGAAGCTCAAGTTAGTAAAGATGCTCATTGAAATAAAATTACAAAGATGCGTCAATATTTTGTTGGCTCAGAGTCCAGAAAAAGACATTTATGTTTGGACTCAATTACTTTAAACATTTCAAGCTAAATAATTCTATTATTCTCTGATTCCTGGGATAAAGCACTAACATTAGGAAAAATGCCTTTTTGAGTGAGGAGAGTAGAGAAGTTTGGGGGAGAATGAGAATTTGGGAGAGGAAGAGAGCTTCTTTAGGACATGCACAGAAGGGATTGTGGGAAAAGACATGGGAGAGTGAAAAACAGCATGAAAGAGAGGATCTTGTATCACAAAACATTCCTGCTTGAATGTTTACCAAGAAAAAGAAATGTCAAAGTAGAAGCAAAATGGAGAAAAACTCCTATGATAGCAGGGAAGCCATTACTTTACATTTACAGTTCAAATCTTTCTTCAGAAATCAAACAAATAAAATCAAACAAATAAAACTAATAGAGTAAGAAGTATTCTGTTTCATGTAAAGTGAGGGGATTTCCTACAGTGGATACAATCCATAGTTTTATGAATGCGGTGTTTGGTGTAAAAAGCTATCATCAGCTTTTTGTATGTCCAAAAAGAATGTGATTTATCTGTATTTCAAAATATCTGGCAATAATTTCTCAATTCACAGTATACTTCAGTGACAACCACTTGCCAGTTTGTAGAAAAAGAAGCAAACAAATAAATAAAAAAAAATCATTAGCAGTAAAATGTATACACATATTTTATATTCAATAATAATATATTCCCCTGTTTCTGACATGAATATGACAGAAAAAAGGCTGATATTTTTAAATATTGTAAAATGCTATGATTTTGTTGAAAAAATTTTGTTACTGATTCACACAGTTATGGATCTGTTCTGTAACTTCTTGCCAGTTTTTCAACAACAAATATCATACAATCATAGAATTGTGTAATGTTAAGGGTAGGAAGGGACCTCAAAGATTATCTAGTCCCAACTTCTCCATCCATGGGCAGGGACATCTCCCAACAGACCAGGTTGCTGAAGAACTTACCCAACCTGGCTTTGAACACAGCCAGGGCTGGTGCATCCACAGTATTCCTGGGCAACCTGTGTCTCACTACCCTCACAGTAAAGAATTTCTTCCTAATATCTAACATAAATTTCCCCTCTTTCAATTTATACCCATTAGTAATTTTATTCTTTTATTAGATGCATTTGGGTATATGGACTATAAACATTGTATTGGGTCTGGTTGAGATGGAGTTTATTTCCCATAGCAACTCTCACAGTGCTGTGCTTTGCATTGGTAGCTAGAAGGGTGTTGATAACACACCAGTGTTTTGGCTACTTCTGAGCACAGCAGAAGTATGCACTGTAGCATTCCTTCATCAATCAAGGACAAGATTCTGGGAGGGGACACAACCCAGGCCAGCTGAACCAAACTAACCAAAGGGATATTCCATACCATATGATGTCAGGTCAGATATGAAAGCTAAGGAAAGAAGCAGGAATGGGGCATTGATTTTTTCCAATGGTTGCCTGCTAAGAAACCATGACACATTGCTGAAGCCCTGTTTCCTGGGAAGTGGCCAGACATTGACGCTGATGGGAAGTAGAGAAAAAACCTTGCTATTCTCTTATCTTTTGCGTGCACAACCTTTTGCTTTGCTTTAGTAAACTGCTTTATCCCAACCCACAAGCCATTTTTCCCCTTATATTCTCTCCCTTTCTGGCTGGGCAGGGGAGTGATACTGAAGCTGGGTGGGCATTTAACATCCAGCCAAAGTCAACCCACTACAAACACAATTTCTTTAGTCATCCTTCTCATATGACAAATAGCGGACAAGATCAATGATTGCAATCAACATTGTTGCAGCAAGCTAAATATTTAATAATTAATAGCTTAAGTACAACCAGCACTCGAGTTAACTTGTTTAGTGAAACTTAGGTAATGTTATAGAAAAAAAAAGTTTAAATGTTTAGCTTTTAGTCGCATAATTTCAGTATACACCGTCACGTCTGTACATGCTGATGGGACCCCAGCACAGTTACTTTATTTCCTCAGTGCTCTATCAAACTTTAACATTCTTTAAGGAAAATTCCTGAGTTCTTTCTATTCATGTCCTTCACAAGGAGCTCTCCTGCTTTAGCTGGTGCGATTGCAGGGTTACTGCTAATGGAGAGGAACCAAGTGATGGGAGGGGCACACTACCCTGATTAAAAGGATGCATCAAAGGAGACTAATAGCATTACATGGAGCAGCAAATTGGGGTTGAGAGATCTTGGGCAACCTCATATTTCCTGCATCTGGTGAATAAAATGGAAGTTCAGAGAAACAGTTGACAGATAGTCTGGAAGAACTTTGCTAGGAAAACCAACACTGTAAATGGGAGAAAAATTCACTTTTGGACTTTTTTTCCCAATAAAAGGCAATCATCAGGAATTCTTGTAGTCAGACAGTTCTTGAGTAACATAGGAGATGACTGGCAAAGTTGTTTCTTTGATTACTCAGTAAAAGTAAGACAAAGTAGGAAAAAAATAGTCATATACGATAAAACATGTCCAGAAGCAGCCAAGTTAAAAAAAAAAAAAAATCCCATTGTAAATAAAGACTATGTCTATACACAGCTATTTTCTTCTCCATGACTTAATTAAACATGGCAAAAAGTAGTTTTATCCATAATTTGGATACCCTCTCCTTTAACTAGTGTATTTTAAGGCAACTGAAAGCAAAAGGTTTTTGATTACATGTTTGCATATAAATCTACAAGGCAGACATTTCAGTCTAAAATAAAGTTGACTTAGGACAAGTAACATTGATGAGGAAAGTATGCTATAAAAAAGTTAAGTCACTAAAGAAAGATAAGAACTATATTAAATGGATTTCTCTAAACCACAATCAATAAAATAATGAGACACTGAGCTCTGGACACCGATAGTTTCAGTGTTGAATTCCCACTCTGAATGCAAACCCAGCATAGACTCTATTCCATCTTTTGCAACCTCAGATGTTCTAATGTTGCTTTCTTCTACAAAAAAAAAAAAAGTTCAAGTTCTTATTACAAGATAATTTTGGTTTTTTTGTTTTGTTTTTTGTTGTTTTTTTTTCAAACTAGTTGATTGTGTTTGAAAACAAACGATCAAAGAAACATCGGACTATTTGCTTATGATTATTTATTGTGATTTGAGGACAACCTGTGACAGCAGCATTACACCATTGTATTTCCACATATCCATTCCTCTTAGTATGTCAGTATGTCATTCCTCTTAGAATGTCAGTTTACAGAACCTTAAACAGATCTTTGCAGTTTGAAACTAAAATCTTGATTCAACATTTTTAAAAACTTTGGTTTTGTAGATCAAATCAATAGTTTCTAGTTTATAGTCTTCTATATACTAACAGAAATTTAGCCTATGTTCTCTTCCTCATTTACTACCATTGCTACTAAATATAACAGCACAAAGAAATGAAGCAGAAAAGCTAATGGTAAGACAAATTTCCTACAAAAGCTCTTACATCTGTGGCACCACACTATGCATAAGCTTCGGTAACAATGTATAAGGTCATATTCAGAAATATTGGATGGAGATTTTTGGCATATATAATGTATGAATTAGGATTGCTTTTTCAGAATTGACTTTTCCATTTCTGCAATTCTCTTTCACTCCATAATAATCTGTGATCCACAAAATTAAAAACTGATCTGCATTTTCATTATAATTCTTTAATTTATTAGTTTAGTAAATAAGGATTGAATTTCATATTTTAGAATACGAAAGAAGATATATAGACCTTTCTGATTAATATGATTTTAATGTGTGCTAGATGAAGTACAGGATATCCTATGAGAGCCTCATTAATCTTAATAGATTGCTGATTATGCAGATGACAATCATTAGACAGACCTATCTGACCTATTTCACTGTCTGCCATTGACACATTTCTTAAATGTCTGTGGCTAAAACTTCTGCAACTTTAATACTTAATATCAGATCCTCGGCTAACTGACAGAAAAAGTAAGGACTGCATTTTACAGAACGTTTAGCCAAGATTTTCAAATAGTTGCCTGTAGTCAGCTTGAAATTTGACTCTAGAGAAATCTCTGTGTTCCCAGGTTAGTAAAAGATAAGCTACCTATTTCAGACTGTGGCATTTTAGGGAAAACCTAAGAATTTCAGTTTTGAAAATCTGACTTCTTTCCAGTAACAACTTTACACATCCATCAACTTGAAGAAAAGATTCACTCTAAGCCTGTCACAAGACAGACAAATACAAATTTGTCAAATTTCTTTTATCTTCATCCTTTGGTAGCCAAATTCTGTTCTCCCCAAATGCTGCCTTGCCTTAGCAGCTCAGGGGACAGAGATCAGGTGAACTCTCCAGCCCTGCAAATGATCTGTTGTGGCTTGCTGGGTGCTTTCTTCAACTTGCCAGAGTAAAATGCAGTGCACAGCCTCATGGTGTGCAGAGCTACAGGGAGATATTGGAAGCATTGCTTGCTTCCAGTTTTTTCCCTTCCTTCTCAGCTGCTCAGGGTCACAACAGGCTAGGGACAGAGTGGCTGGAGAGTAGCCAGGCAGAAAAGGGACCTGGGTGTGCAGATTGACAGGAGGCTGAACATGAACCAACATGCCCAGGTGGCCAAAAAGGCCAATGGCATCCCAGCCTGTATCAAGAATAGTGTAGCCAGCAGGACAAGGGAAGTGATCCTTCCCCTGTACTCAGCACTGGGGAGGCCACAATTTCAGTATTTTGTGCAGTTCTGGGCCCTTCAGTTCAGGAAAGATATTGAGGTGCTGGAGAGGGTCCAGAGAAAAGCAACGAGTCTGGTGAAGGGACTTGAGCACAAGTGCTGTGAGGAGAGGCTGAAGGAGCTGGAGTTTAGTCTGGAGAAGAGCAGGCTCAGGGGTGACCTCATCACTCTCTACAGCTACCTGAAAGGAGGTTGTAGTGAGATGGGAGTTGGTCTCTTCTCCCAGACAAGAAGCAATAGAACAAGAGGGCATGGGCTTAAGCTCTGCCAGGGGAGGTTTAGGAAGGTCATAGGTTTGGGGATATTGGGAAGAAATTCTTTACAGAGAGATTAATGAGGCATTAGAATGGCCTGCCCAGAGAGGTGTTGGATTCACTGTCCCTGTAGGTTTTTAAGATGACACTGGATGTGGCAATTGGTGCCATGATCAAGTAATCACAGTGGTGTTGGATCAAGGGTTGGACTTCATGATCCCAGAGGTCTCTTCCAACCCAGTTGATTCTATGATTCTATGCTATGATTCTGTGCTCTCAGAATTACAGAATTCAATGAAATTAAGCAGTGAGGCATCCATATCCTTTACTAAGCTGAAGAGATTCTTTTGTTCTGGCTCTTTGCAAAGAGAGTACTTGGAGAACCTTCAAGTTAGTTAAGATTCTTGGAGAATCCTTCTTCCGTTGCTGAAGCATGGGAATACAGCCATGAATAGAACAGTCCTGTCACTCAGGCCTGGAGTTTTGCTATCCCTCCGTTAGTTGCTTCTACAAACAGTGCCCCTTTTTTATTATTTTTATGTAGTCACTGCCCTGCATCACTGCTCTGCCATCTCAGATGAAACCCTCAGGTCTAGTATTTTCATCAGAACAGTTTAGCTAGCCAATTATTTGTATATTTTGATATTCTGGAGATAGCAGTTCATTTAAAATTCCAGTTACTATGAGGTGTCTTCCTTTTAGTTCAAGGTATTTTTGTACACCCAGTTTCAGAGGTTATGCAGCTGCACTGCTCTTGTCTTATGCCATTTGTGAAAACACATGGCTCTGGACAATGTTTTGATATGAAATAGCACCTTGATAATTTCACATTTTTGTGAAACATTTCAAAACAGCAATTGAGACTATAACTGATAGCTGAGTGTGAACTGTACTGCAAAGACTTTTACTGAGAAACCTGTGAAATATGTAAAATAATGAAGACCTGAAGAACAGAAACAGGAAGATCTGCTGACAGGTTACTGTGACCTAAAGTCAAACACTGACAGACATATTATACTTAGGTTATGTTGGCAGAACACAACTGACATAAAAGGAAACCAAAGAATCCTACCCTCAACTGCATGCTGGCATCAAACAAATACTCTAAATAATAATTTTCTGAGAATAATGCAGTAACTGCCTCTAAATTCATTGTTAACTCCTCACCAGGGACCAGGAATTCAAGTTACAGTGGGCGATGCATATCAGTGAATTGTGTAGCTCTTCAACAAACAATACCAGAGGTTATGTATTTCCCCTTTTAAGAATATATTACCCCAAATCCATCATGTTCTTGGACACAGATGTATTCATTTGCCTGTTAAAGGAAGTGAAAATTTTTTTGCATACAGTGATATTCCCAAAGAGTTTTTTAAAACTAAAATTCTAACTAGAAATAGAGTTCTAGATTTAGCATTCAAAGTGTTCTGCCAAATTCGCCATTATAACAAGGTTGTATTCCTTTGATAATAAACTTAGAAGTTTTATCATTGTTTCCAGGCTGATACTTATTTCACTGATTTTATCTTGATTTTTTTCTCTAACTAATAATTTCTTGACAGTATGGTAGGCAAAATTTAAAAAGGAAATTGTAGATTTGCTGATGAAGGAAATGAATATTTATATACAAAATCAGTAGCAGAGAAGTGATGACTCACATAGTCTTAAATAATCTTGCATTTTTAACAAAAAATTTCTGACCATTTCATTAAACATGAAATATTAGATTAATAGATTCAGAATTTTAAAGATCTTCTATAGCAATTATCCTTAATATGTAACCTAATTGTACAATCATAAATTATGCTTAAGGACAGATCTATTTTCTATGACCTTTTATTCAACTCATAAGGTGTTAATGCTTGTTAAACCATATATTGGTATGTATTAATTTATACTAAGTTTTTGTACAGTGACCAGAACTCCTTTATCATTTTTACTACCTACAAAACCACATATACTATTGAGCCATTTGCAGCCTAAAACTGGACATAAAATTCACTATCTGTCCATGTAAACAGTCTCTCTTTCTCTTTTTTATAAGTCCCCTGTAGGTACTGGAAGGCCACAATGAGGTCTCCTTGGAGTCTTCTTCATGTTGAATAATTCAAGCTCTCTCAGCCCATCTTCATAAGAGAGGTGCTCCGGCCCTCTGACCATCTTTTTGACCTTCTCTGGACCCATTCTAACAGTTCCACATCTTTTTTTGTGCTTGGACATGTTGAACTTCATGAATTTCTCATGTACTCACTTCTTGATCTTGTCCAAGTACCTCTGAATGGCATCCCTTCCTTCTGTTGCGCCAACTGCACCAGTCAGCTTCATGTCATCTGCAAACTTGCTGACCAATACAGCCATCAGGTAAGTGAATAAGCCATGTATTGATACAGTTACAAGTTCTATGATACTGGAGTATACATGTAGAAGAACAAATAGTGGGATGAAAGTGATCATTTCATAATTTCTCCTAGGAAATCTTCTTTTAAGGTGCGTCCTGGCTATAAGATTACTGAATATTTCATAGGACTCTGAAAATAATATTAGTAAATATACCAATAAGTAGTATGGTTAAAAATTTTAAAAGTGTTCAGAAACTGTAGGATGGGGGGGGGTGGGGAGGTATGAAGATTCAATACACTTACAAAAAAATTAAAAAAATCCTTTATAATCTGAATAAGGAAAGGGGAAACCAGCAATTAGACAAAAGTTATGTAAAAAAGATTGATAAAGTTATTACTTCAGATCCTAAGATGAACTTTAGCAATATAGTCACATTAAAAAAAAAAAAAAAGACAGTCACAGTGTCAGTATCAGTAAACGAGAACATGTCTTCCATATTATGTGAATTCACTTTTCAATTTTTGTTAGTATTAGCAGTGTGTCAACTATGTCATTTTGCAGAAGAGCTAGGCATGAATATTATGGAAGATGCAAACCAGCCAGATACAGCCTAAGTACATCAAGAATAATAAAGGATCCAGAAGAAAAGATTAAGCTAATTAATGAAAGAGAAGACTATGAGAAGACATAATAAAGCATTCAAATATGCAAAATGTACTAGGAAAACAGTTATGTTTGTGATAAGGAAGATAAAGAATAATGGGTTTAATTTTTACCATATTGCACCAAGGTAAGAAATTTGGGAAAAAAACCCCCACTTTATAAAAATATTTTATGGATTTTGTGTAAGCCTAGTGATAGTGAAACACAGAATTAGTTTAGAGAAGTTGTGATATGTTCATCAGTGACTGCTTTGCAAAATTCTAGAAAATATCTCTCAGGAATGAGATTTTTTAGCTTAAGACATGGATTAGGAACAGAAAAAAACTAACTTTCAACTTCCTTTCTTATAATTCTATGATTTTTTATGGGATTTTCCTCCTAAAAATAATACTTCATTAAATATACATTTGCATAATCATCGCAAAAAGTGTAAGTAATCCAAGTAGACTTCACAAACAGAATTAATTAGAACATGTAATAAAAAGTGTTAAAAGACTTATCATTCTAAGATAATAAAAAATTACATAAGCAATCAAAACACTAGGGCCACTTCTTTTTTTGAAAATTTCAGAGGATTCTGGGTTGATCCAAGGACTTAGTTAACTGATCCTTTTTCAGAGTTCATTTTGTATATAATAGAGTACATGATGAAAAACTATAAAAGTATTATCACTAGGCATTAGTCACAATTCAGTATTCAGAAATCTCATGTGAAATTTGCAAATCATCTCAAGTCCATTTTAGAGTGTTTGAAACTATTTCCCTATGCATCATTAACCGTTAATTGAATATTGGGTTACTCGCTTAATAGGACTACTATTTATAACTCATTTAGTAGTTACAAAAGTTTAGAGGTGAAATTTTCGTCCTACAGCAATCAGTAGTAATGGGATGTTGGCTGCATCATTATTGGAAGGTCACTTAGAAGCTTCTACTGCAGTTTTAATAGAAGTGTACTTGGTATATATATATATATAAAAAGTTCATTTTTTAAATGATGGTCATTTTTTTCAGTGAGGTAATTATCTAACACTTTCAAAAATCCAGGA
This sequence comes from Campylorhamphus procurvoides, assembly GCA_013396655.1. Taxonomy (NCBI): domain Eukaryota; kingdom Metazoa; phylum Chordata; class Aves; order Passeriformes; family Dendrocolaptidae; genus Campylorhamphus; species Campylorhamphus procurvoides. The sequence goes on along the minus strand of WBMV01006294.1, from coordinate 175,306 downwards.
CATAACACTTTCAAGAATCCAGGACATATCTTATGTTGGACATATTGATTTAAGTTTACTTATCTATGTTTTCAGATTTTCCATATAATTTCCTTCTTACCTACAGTGGTAAAGTTTTGTTGTACTATGTATTAAAATTATCTTCTTTCCAATTAACACAGGTTTAAAATCTTTAATGATTGCATCACTGCATTCTTACTTGTAATAAATAGTTTTCTATTCAAATCCAACATTTTTATTTGTTCTATCTAATCTATAACGGCAATTTTGAAAACCATAATTAATTATTTTTTGTGACAGCTTCTTAAGGAAACACATGCTTTGGGAAGGAAAAGGGTGAGAACCAATGTGCACAGTCTTAAATACAGAATCACAGATTGATTGAGGTTGGAAAAGACCTCCGAGATCATCAAGTTCAACCTTTGACCAAACACGCCTTGCAGCTAAACCATAGCACTAAGTTCCACATCCAGTTGCTTCTTGAACATTTCTAGGGATAATGACTGTACCACTTCCCCGGGGAGCCCATTCCAATGCTTAACCACTTATTCAGTGAAGAAATTTCCCTCGATGTCCAGCTTGGACCTTTCGTGGCACAGTTCGTGGCCATTTGCTCTCATCTTGTTGCTAGTTGCCTGGGAGAAGAGGCTGACCCTTACCCTAATACAAATTCCTTTCAAGTAGTTGTAGAGAGCAATAAACTGCCCCCTGAGCCTTTTTTTCTCCAGGCTTAGTTAGGATTTCCCATGGGGAATCCATATCATAGAATCATGGAATCATCAAAATTGGAAGAGACTTTCAGGATCATTCAGTCCAACTGTCAATCTGGTACTACTACTGTAACCTCTAAACCACTAAACAATATCACCTACTCAGTATCAGATCCAGACACCTCTTGAACAAGTTTCCCGTATGGGAATTCCTAATTCATTTTTTATTTATGTATTTTATTTTTTTTTCCCTTTTCCTGTGAAGACTGTGTTGTCTAGAGTAGTCATGGCATTTGCATTCCTGAAGAAATTTAGAACATGACTGGACTCAGCCCTCAGCAACTTGTTCTAGTTAAGCTTGCTTGAGCAGGTGGTTGGACATCTCCCTAGGTCCCCTCAATATCATTTATTCTGTGATTCTGTGAAATCCAGGCAAATAATTCTGAAGTTTTTAAGTTTAATTAACTGAAAAAATATTTTGCTTGAGACAATTTGTACGCACCTTAAACTTAATATTTTCTTATTTCTTGTGTCCTGGTGTGCCAAGTTTATAGTATTAGTCTTTGAAATTGCTTTGATTAACATAAGCACCCAAACTTTATTTTTTAAATTTAAAGAGTGAGGAAACTTATGATAGTAAAATATTAACTTGATGAATAATTCAGAATGGAAAGAAGTTGTAGAATCATTAAGTTGCCTTTTGAACTGTAGCTTTGTGGTTTAACAACATGACCTCTCACATTCAAAACTATGATTTGTGTTTAATCTGTAGTCCTCCAGGGAATTTATTTGACCTGTAGTCTATACCAGGGATCTGTTTTGTAATTTTAAAGGATATTAACTGCAAAACATCTTATGTTATTGAGACAGATTTTTATACAAAATCCAATATGCTGCAATTTCCTTGACACACTAGGATAACAATTAAAGTATTATTCACAAAATATTTGGAGGGCAACAGAAATTAGAGAGATTGGACTTAACTAATAGCTGGCTAAGTTCACGTAATTAAATTAGTCCTTTACTAGTCACTAAGTAGGTCATAACGCAGTAGAGGATGAAGGACAACCTTTGAAGTTAATTCAGGGCCTCTGACCTACTAATAGAGGATCTTCCGCACCATATTGCTCTCCCTGGATCCTGATGGATAAAGAAAAGGGAAATTGGTGCCTTTCTCCATTTGCATGAGAAATAAGTGTATGCATCTGTAGTTCTTGAGACCTACGAAAAAGTTCTAACCTTCACTGGAACCAGGATGAGCTGTATATGAGCATGCAGAAAGTTAGTTCAGGCCTTCTAGCTCTGTTCCTATAGCTACTGTTGGCTACAATCCTTATTAGCTATTCAGTAGACAGTAATAAATTTGTTAGGAATTCAGGGAAGGAAACACTGACACACACAATCACTGAGGTTAACCATAAGTAAAACACAATGAATGATGACTTAAAAAAATAAATTATGAAGTAAATGGAAATTTCATTAATCACCCTCCCAAAAAAACCCCAAACCAGCTATAAGATAGGAGATGAGGTCAATTTCTAGAATAGTTCAGCTTTGGAAATAACTGTCTGTATTAACAGTACAGTTAATTTAAACTAACTAATTCAGCCTCAGTGAATTAAAGTTTCAAGTATGTAAATTCAAGGGATAGAAATCTTACCACTAATATTAAAGATCCTCATAGAGAAGCTGGATGGACATAAAATTTTCATGTCTATTTTCAAGGCAATTTAGAAGTTTTAGAGTTTTTTGTTTGTTTGTTTTTTTGCTTGTTTTAAGAAGAATAACTGTGTAAGATGAACAGCTGTTTAAGAGTCTCAGATGTCTTTTTTCTAGTACGTGTGCAGAAGGTCCAAAATCAAAAATGTTTTACTGGATCACAGAATCATTTATGTTGGAAAAGACCTCCCAGATCATCAAGTCTAACCTTTGACTGATCACCATCTATTCAATTAGACTGTGGCACTAAGTGCACATGTTCATTTCTCGAACACCTTGAAGATGGTGACTCCACTACCTCCCTGGGCAGCCCATTCCAATGTTTAACCACTCTTTTCATGAAGAAATTGCTCCTGATGTCCAGCCTGAACCTCTTGGTGCAGTTTGAGGCTGCCTACTCTTCTGCTGTCTCTAGCTGCCTGGGAAAAGTGGTCAACCCCCACCTTGCTACAATTTCATTTCAGTGGTAGGGTCTAACCCTAACCCTGGGCCTTCTGCTTTCCAGTCTAAACAAGCCCAGCTACCTCAGTCTCTCCTCATCGGACTTACTCTTTAGATCCTTCACCATCCTCATTACCCTTCTTCAGGCATGCTCCAGCACCTCAATGTCCTTCTTGTACTGAGGGACCCAGAAGTGGACACAGTACTTGAGGTGCAGCCTCAGCAGTGCTAAATACAGAGGGACAATCCTCATTACAAACCAGGATGCCATTGGCCACCTGAGCACACTGCTGGCTCATGTTTGGCCAAATGCTGACCAGCACTCCCAGGCCCTTTTCTGATGGGCCTTTTTCCAACCACTCTTCTGACAGCCTGTAGTGCTGCCTGGGGTTGTTGTTCTTGAAGTTTAGGACCTGGTACTTAACCTTGTAAGGGTAGATGACTTTCCAGAAGAGTTATGGCAAGGAGATCAGAGCTTGTTTTGCTTAAGAAAACTTTCCTGACTAAAAAGAAGCATCTTTCTCAAATATAGTTTTTATGTTTTCTCTCCATGCATTCCAGAGATGTTCTCAACATTCTCTCTGGTATGTGAGGAGAGAGATAAACACTCACAGACCTTGTTACAGGCCTCTGTTGCAAGGGTTGGGGGTGGTCAACAATGATGAAGCCCTGAGTAAAACAAGGGGCATGTTTTTCTCAGGACCGGTGTTTTTGTGAGGCCATTAGGGGTACAATTCTTGTAAGTTTGGTGGTCTCAACTTTGGAAATAAATTTTACTGCAATGTTTCCTCTGCCTGGCATTTTGGGAGTACCTGCATATTATCTGACTTCACACTTGCTGAATCTCCTACTGTCGGCCTCAGCCCATCAATCCAACCTGTCCAGATCCCTCTGCAGAGCCTTCCTACCCTCCAGCAGATCAACATTTCCACCCAATTTGGTGTCATTCATGAATTTACTGCGGATGCATTCAAATTCCTCATCCAGATCATCAATAAAGATATTAAACAGAACTGGTCCCAGTACTGAGTCCTGGGGAACACCACCAGTGACTCACCTCCAACTGGATTTAAATCCATTCACCACCACTTTCCGGGCCTGGTCATCCTGCCAGTTTTTAACTGACTTAGTTGAGCCTAAAGAACTAAAGATACAACTCTTGAGAATAAAGTACTTGCAACACATACACCAACCCTAATTTATCTAAACTAAAAACTATTTTGCCTCTATTAAAACAAAAAAGGTTTTGCCAAACACAGGAATAAATAACATGTTTTACTATTTTAACAAGTACATTTTTATTTCATAACATCATTTAAAAATGTTAAGGTCAGGGCAAGGAGCGAATGATAAGATAGAACACTGACTAGTAAGCCTGCTTATGAGTGAGTGGTTTTCTGCTGTGGTATGCCAGCTATTAGCTAAAGATTCTGATTCAGAATAAAAGCATATTGCCTTCAGCTTAGAATTTAAAAAAAATCACATTTCCCTCAGAATTAATATCTGGGGTTATTTATGGATGTTACCTATTTCCTATTCTTCCAAAGAACACTGTACCTGCTCTTTGCTTTACTAATCTGTATGTAGAATCCGAAAGGAAAATATAAAAAAATAAATACTTCTATGAATCATCAGAACAAGAAAGAACATATTGAGCCTTTTGATGGAGTCCTGGAGCAGATGCTTAAATTGAATGAATCACTGCTTCTTCTTTAACCCCAAATATAGTATTGCAGGGAAAACAGGACTGTAAGGACATGAAGAAGAAAATTAAAAGGAAAAAAAAGAATAAAAGATATAAAGATCGTGCCTTGCTTATAGAATTCTAGGGGTTAATGAACACTACTGTTTTCTATTCATTCTCTGATCCTGAATTTTCCATTCATGGAAGCAATTAGGTTCTCAGAAAACTGGGTAACCTAGTTAGTTCTTCATTTCGCATTTGATCAATTAGCACATACTAAATCTTTCTACATATTTTGGTGGCATTCAGAGTAATATGGTCAAATAATATTTGAACCCTATATGCAATGCTTCAATAAATTAAAAAAAAAGACATTTATTTATATTCTTATAATCAGATATTCTCTAGATATGTGTGATGGCAATCCAACTTCTGCCACTGATGTAATATCTCTTCTCTGATTTTGCTGCAAATTACTTCAGCTTCTTGCACTGTTAACAGCATTCTGGGTCATTTCTCTAAGCTGTATAATAACACACCACAAGTATGGAAAACTCAAGGTAAATTCCTGCTTTGGAAGTTAGGAATTTCTTTATTTTGTTTCTCTGTTAACAGTTATCAGTTCTTAGTACAATTCAAAATCAGCGTTTTAGTCACTTCTGAGCATAGTTACCCTGAGACTGCACAGAAAAAGGAATCTATAATACAAAACAGACTTTACCACACACAAATAAAAAAAGCACACAGCTTATCTCACTCCTACACTAGTGTTCCCAGTCCATATACATCTGCAGATTCATACAGGTATTCTAAAAGTTGTGAATACCATGGATAGTCCTGAGAAGGAGAAAATAAATCCAAATATGGCCCTCTTTCCAAAGACACAATATTTGTTTCAGCATTTATGAAGAACTTTTATGAAGTCATAAATCTTCACAGTAACTATTGATCCCCTGGAAGAATCTGTTGCAAATGAAATTCTGACTCCCAGGAAACCAGAAGACACAATGCAGACTGCTGAATTCTGTCTCTCAGCCTAAATGGTTATACTTAAATAAGTGCGGAATATACTCATACAAAATCTCCTGTTTGAATTTCACCAGTTTTGTGAGTTGATCTTGCAAAACCAATGTGATCTATCTGCATGTACAATTGTAACTCATTGTACTTGATGTTTCTTCTCTTTTCAAAACAAAATGCCTTGGTGTTCTTGTATACAGCATTCCAACAAATGACTTGATTTCACTTAGATATTCCTATCCGCAGCGCTGTTTTATGTGGTAGCTGTAGGCAAACATAAAGTTGAGTAATGATTTTGATTAGGTAGAACTTTTAGATTAAGGAAAGTGTTTTCCCTACAGATAAATGCCTATTGTCCTAAAAGACACTCTTGCAAGGAAAAAAAAAAACAAAACAAAACCACTCACTATTGCTTGTAAGCACATTCCAAGCTGAATGTGTTTTCTGTTTTAACTCGTCACAGACAGAGGAGTAAAAGACTGAATGAACACAAGAAAATATTTTTTTTGGCGTGTGATAATGGTAATATAACCACAACTCTGTTCGTTGTACTACTGCAGAATTAAGGCTCTGTTTTTTTGATAGGCACTGTAAAAACTTACATTACTCTGTTCCACACTGAAATGTTTAGGGAACTTTTTACTGCTAGACCACACCATTTTTTCAGTAAAAAATTAAGCCTTGTATATCCCTGAATACTATTATTGAAAGCAATAAAATGTACTATTGTAAGATCAACAAGGGTGGAGATGACTATATTCTCATAAGCTAAAGAAGACAATCAGTATGATAATCAGAGCATGTTAATTACTCTCTACTAGCAACAAAAATGCAAATTATATACAGCAGGAAATTAACAGCAGTTACTGCTCAATATTGCATGACTTTTCCATTAAGTATAATATGAGAAGTTGTTAAATTATAGAAAATGAGAATAATGAAACTGGAATATTAACGAAGCTTAAATTTCCAATCTGGCTGTGGAGGGAATCATTAGAAAATGTCCTGAGGATGTGATACTGTCCATACAGGTTAGGTACACTTGTACAGTTGGGGAAAATCTTTATGAATTATTTTATTTTCACTAGGTACAACAAGACTGGGTATTTGGCTAAGCTAGAAGCAGTAGAATAACATGTTCTGAATATTGGCTTTGCAACAGCTAACAAAATGTCATCCTTTTTGAAAAACAAAAAATTGAAGTTAGTTATGATGTTTTGGTTTTTTTTATGAAAACAAACAAATCAACCAAAAAGAACTAATTAAGTTTTAAGCCTTGGCAATTTTTAAAACTAAAGTCTGATGTGTCTTACAGATTGAAACTGAAACTAGAACAAGAAAAAATTCTGTGAGAGAAGTGTATGACTGATTTTTAAACATATTCGTAGGACTGTAGACAATTTTATTAGAAAAAGTATACACCTTTTACTGTCAGCTTCCAATGAACAACAGATATGAAAATGCTGTCTTCTTAATGAGTTAGGTTTTTTTTTCTTAAAAAAACCCATGAGGGATAGTTCCTAATATTACATGCATGTTTCATGAAACATTGAAACAGATTAGAATTTTCTAATGAATTCAACAAGCCTTTGATAATGATCACTGACATATTAACTTGAGCCACAGTCCCCAGAAAACTTCCCCTTCATTTTTATTGCTGAACGTGACATTATATGTCATGGAATATCCTTTTGGTCAATTCAGATCAGCTGCTCTGTACCACTCCAACTTCTTACTGACTCCCAGTATACTCACTGAGGAGGTCATGTGAGAAACAGAAAAAATCTCAACATTATGCAAATGCCGCTCAGAAATAGCCAAAACACTGGTGTGTTATCAGTACAATTTTAGTCACAAGTCCAAAACCAGCAGCATATGGCCTGCTAGGAAAAAATTAATTCCATTCCAGCCAGAACCAGTGCAACAACAAAAGCAGAATTTAACACATATCAAAAAGAAGAACAGTTTCAAAATATTCATTAGTCTTTTACCAGAGGGAAATGGTAGAGCTTTAAATATCAAAGACAACAGAATTGCAGAAGCTCTATTAAAGGAAAAATGTGGGTCATTGTGGTCAGTTTTTAGTATATTTGGAAACGATATTGAATTTCTAGAAGAAAAAAGATTACTCATTAGAAAATAAGAAAAATAAACAACAATTTGAATGTCCAAACAGGTGGTTCATTCAGCAAGTTTTCAGACAACAGCAAATGTGTTCATAGAGAAGGTTGTCAGTGCATTGGAGAGCAGGGCTGCTATTGAGAGGAACCAGGACTTGTAGAAGAAAAGGACTGTCAGAATCCTCAAGAAGTCTAAGACAAGTAAATGCAAAAAATTTGCATCTAAGGAATAAGCCCATGTACAGGCTGAGAAGCTGGAAGGCAGCTTTGTACAACAGAACCTGGAGGTCCTGGTGGACACCAGGTTGACCATAAGCCACCAATGTGCACTGGTACTGCGTGCTGCATTAGGAGGAGTTCTGCAAACAGATCAAAGAAAGTGAACCTTGTCCTTAATTCAACACAAGCAAGACCACTACTGTCGTGGTGTGTTTTCACAAAACCTGGGCTATCCCTTACAAAAAAGGGATACATTTATAGGATAGAACACCTTTCCTCATATGAAGGACTCCGTGAACCGAGTGTAGGGTGGACTGATTATTTTGAAATATATTAAAAAAAATACATAGCAGTCTGAAAGATTATTGCAACATGTAGACAAAAATCCCAATGCCATCTCTGATATAGACTGTGGGGAATAAAGTTGTATCTGTGCTTGATGTAAGCAGTTACATGGAACAGATTCATAATTGCCGGTCTGTACTTTAAACATGTTCATATCTAGAATCCACAGAATGCTCTACTTTGATAACAAACAAAAGTATTGACTGAAACAGCTCATCTCCTTGAAATCATTAACTAACAAATCATTCTTTTCCCCTTACTTTTCGCATTTGGATGTTATTTAACATCTACAAACATCACTGCAGTACTATTTGAATCTTGTTCGACATTCCATAACTAAAATTATTCAACCACAGAATTATTGGCACAATTCAGAACATTTGCAGCTGAATACAAGCTGTTACTGAGTACACAATAGAAAACATGGGGGTTTGTTTTGTAACATCACTGCATTCCAGGTAGGCAGTTCTTCCTTAAAAACATTATTGCAGTAAACCCAAAAAACGTTATTTTCTACTATATGTACATTTAAAGTACTATCGCCACTAGTTCTTTGGCATTGCATCCATTGATAATTTACTTGTTATATAGAAACCATATAGACGGAGGTTTGGGGGTAGGTTATCCATCTACATTAAACACAGTTTGCTGGTAGTTGTTTTACAGGGTACAGATGCAGCACATGGATTTTGGCAAACCTAACATGCTCCATACAAAGCACTTTTCTTTAAATATGTCCACCTGTTTAATTTGAGTGCGCTTGAAATATACAGACATGAATGATATTTAGATGCCTTAAGCATATATTTATTTTGTAATTTAAAATCCTGTGTAGCAAGATATAAATAAGTTTCAATGACATCTTGTATCACAGATACATCCACCTTACTGAAAGCATGACTGCTGTTGATTTCCAGTTAAAGACTAAGAATACTGTAGAATTAAAAGTGTTGAAAAGAATATACATATGGAGCTGTTTTATTACTTTATAGGGCAAACCCCACATGTTAAGGAGAGAAATGGCAGAGGAATAAAAGTATTTTAAAATTTCATATCACCAAACAGGACTGAAATGACACTCTTTTTATAAATATGCAATTAATTTATAACTATCAAACTCATGCAGCCGCAAAAGAAAAGCATAAAAGAAAAAGAATAAAAACTTGTTTTACTCTAGAATGAATGAAAGCAAAGCATTTAAAGAAAACTAATTTTTTTTTATTAGTGAGAAATGATCTTTCCATAGATTGTTTTTCTTCAATGGTACTGAATATTAATGTTTGATCTTCAGCAGAGTTCTCTAAAAGTTCAGATCAAACTTAAATTTCCATTTGGCATTTATTTGAAAAATCTGTCTAACTCATGTTCTCTACTGTCATCAGTTTTCTTTTCACAAACCCATACTCAAGTAGGCAGGATTTCCAAACTGTCACAAAACATTACAATGACAGAAATTCTGGTGACAATGAAGAAATAGGAAATTGTTTTGTGTATGTGTCTATACAGCAATCACCATATAAGATTTTCAGACATGCAATAATTCCATATCATACTAGTTGTTTAAAAAAGCAAATATAATCATATTACACTTGTCAACAACAAGGTGCTCATCATTCTTCAAGTAGAGTATGATATCCTTAATGACAGTCTGGTGACCTAGCAATATATGTATATAAAGATACTAATTTTCAGATTGAACTAATATTTTTTCCTGATCAATCTATGATTCAAACAATTCATTTTCAACTGCCTATTTATCATCTGGTGGTTTGTTGTCTCTCTGTCTAAAAGAGAGATTTAGATATGAATCATCTTGCGCTTATTGTTGTACATATGCTCTTATTAATACCAAGAAAAAAGTTATTCAGTATTACTTCTATTTCAAACAAGAAAATAGTTTTATCATGTTTTTTTGCTACTTTTAGTCATCATTGAAATGGGGTTTATGGCATTTTCTTTATCTTTAATTAATTTTATTTAATTTCCCAGAGTCAGTGATAAAGGTACCTGTGCATTTGTCACATGAGAAGCTGAGAAAGCAGATATTTATCAGCCTAGAAAAGAGAAGTAAAATCTTGTCAATGTGCATGAATACCTCCATGGGAGCAAATGAAGATGAGGGAACCATCTTCTTTTCATTTATAACCTCTGACAGAACAAGAGGAAGTGGGAAAAAACAAAGACACAAACTACATCTGAACATGGGAATAAAGTTTGGATTTTTTTTAGATCATGGTGTGAGAGTGTTTAAACACTGGAACAGGATGTCCAGACAGGTTGAGGGGGGTCTCCATCTGTGGAGTTATTAAAAATCCAACTGGACATTCTGCTGAGCTGGAGGTTATACAAAATGACTTCAAGAGATCTTTATCAACTTAAATGATTCTGTGAAGTCGAAATAAGAAAGGTAGGTACATTTTTTTTCTTCTGTGACAAGTCCTGGTCTTCTTTGGAACATAAAGAAGCCACAGAAGTCTAAGAAAATCCACATTTCAGTGTTTCATGTGAGCTGTGTAACTTTTGTCTTACAACTAAATATTCCCCAATGATTCTAAGTAGAATCTCTGAAAAGAAAAAAAAGACTACTTCTAAGAGAAATGGGAAATCATCAGGAGCTATTGAGATTCCTTAAATCCACTTTTAACTATGTCAGTAAGTTATTCCTCAAGTCTTAGTGTAAACTGGCCATAGACAGGGACAAAGAGATATGGTCTGACCATATCTAATAACTTGTCTTTATTTGACTTCATGTACCAATGTGTAAAAAACAGAATCAAGTTAGGATGTATTCAAGTAGATATTCATATAAAGCCTATTTTGCAGACAGACCTGTCCCTCTTGCTCTCAAAAAAGAACAGAGAATAAAATGTGAAATAGGAGTTTGAAGATTGCTCATGTGACATGAAATGTATGAAGTACAACTGCAAAGGATATTGATTAGATGCACTTTTTTCTATGTAAAAGGGTTGGGCTCGATGAACCTTGTGGGTCCCTTCCAACTCAGCATATTCTGTGATTCTGTGAAAATACAGAAATCATTAGTAGTCACAGAGACACTATGAGAGTTTGTAGTACAATTACAAATTGCACATATTCCCCTAGCATCCTTTTGGGTCTGAGATTGACAATGTCAGAAGGTAGGGGTGGCACATGGAGCTGCCAGCATCCTGCCTTCTCCCCTGGGAGGGGCATGATGATGGGTGAAACCTTCCCTTGATTATGCTAAGGTTTATCTTTGTAAATTTTCTTATCCATGTTGCACCTTTCTCCTGGTCTGTCAGCTGAAGTCCTTCCAGCCCTAGGCACACAAAGGCCTATGGTTTTTCAGGCAGTGAGAGGAGGGGAGGTGTTACCCCTTTCCCAGCAGGGTCATCCCAAAGCTGAAGCTGAAGCAGGGTGGGCAGAACTCACTGGCCCCAGCAACATCCAGATCAGACCTATGGCAAGGTTGCCTGTGCTGGCATGTTAACACACAGCAGGGCCATCCCCTGCTGAGGGCAGACAGCATATTTACTGGGCTACAGAAAAAAAAAGATAAGGGAATTTAATCATGCTAAATGCATACATGTGTCTGCATATTTCTAATCGTTGTTTCTCTCTCTCAGCTAGGTAATAATTCACAGCTATGTTCTCACAGAAAACAAATAATGCAATTGGTTGTAGATAAACTGTTTTTTCTATCTTCCTTCACACTTAATTCCACTTTTATTTGATAATTCAAAGACAAAATTTATGTCCTTTCTCAACAACTGATTAGAGAGCAAGATACGCTTTACCCTTCCTTTCCTTGCATGCAGTCTAATAGCTCTTTACCTTCCAAAGATTAAGCCACGTTAATTAGTTTGTGAAAAATAAATCAGCATTACAAACAGCTTTAGTTTCCCCTGACTGAATAAACCAAATTTGGTCACAAAACTGGAATAATAGCATTAAGTCACTTGTTTGGAATGTTTTTGACAACGATGGTATGAGTTAAAAAGACGTCTCTCATTTTAATATCTGTTCGTCCAGTATAAACATTATTCCAATACATCCTATTATTGCTTCAAATAACAGGTTATTGCAAAGTTTATTGTTTATTTGGTTTGCATATAAACATTTAGAAAGTATGTCTGATTAATCTAAAACCTAGTAAAAGCATGTAGAAATTTACATGAATGACTGAAAAATACGTAAAAGAAAAGGATTTGAGATCAGAGTTTTCAAATCAGTACACTGCAAAGCCTGAAAAATGTGCTGAACAGTTGATGTACATGGGAATGTCATAAAAAAAAAAAAAGAAAAAATAGAACTTCTACTTCTACTTGAAGGACTAAAATATGTCTGTGGAAAGATAAGCTATAGTCCATTCAAATATAATAATGATTAGAACAACTTTATAGCTAATAAGCACAATCTGATGTGCTTAGATTTAAAACAAATGCTTACGCTTTTATTTAAGCTCTTTTTGCCTTCAAATGTCTCCAGAGATGGTTCCAACATAGACTTCTCATTTCTGGTTTTTACATATTAGACAAGTAGATATAAACAATCCTCTATATCCAAATGGGATCTATCCAAGGATACCAGATGAGCTAGGTGATGTTGCTGAGGGGCCAACCTTATAATTTTCAAAAATTAATGACAATTGGGAAAGTTTTCTGATGACTGAGAAAAGGCAAACATCACTTCCATCTTCTAGAAGGAGGATCCAAGTAAAGATCTCGCCTCACCTGTTATGGGGCAAGTCCTATCAGAAGCTATTTCTAAACACATGATAGACAATACGGTAACTGGAAGCAGCTAGCATGAATGTACCAAGGGAAACTCATACCTGGTCAACCTAACTGCTTTCTGTGACAAAGAGATTCTCTCTGAAGCAGTGGATGCACTTTGACATTAGTAAGGTCTTTGACACGGTTTGTCACAGTTTCCTTAGTCCTGAAATTTATGTGGACAGTAAGGTGCATAGAAAAAGGACTGGACTGCTTGACTCAAAGACTGGTAGCTAGCGCTGGAAAATGCAGATACTGGGCAGCAGGTAGTGGTGTCTTTCATGAATCAGTACTGGAACAAATGTATCTTAATGTTTTTTTGACAACCTCGATGGTGGGACAGTGTGTGTTCTCAGCAAATTTGCAAACAATGCCAGAGATTGTGAAAAGCACTTAGAGGGCATGACTGTTATTGAGAGACACCTAGACAGATGGGAGAAGTGGGCTAACAGGAACCTCAGGAAGTTCAGTAAGAGCAAATGCAAAAGTCTGCACCTGGAGAGGAATACACTCAAGTACCAGTATATGTTGGGGGTTGATCAGCTGGGAAGCAACTTTGCAAAAGCTGGCAGACTCTAAGAAGTTGATGAGCTAGCAGTGCATGCTTGTAACAAAGGCCAATTGCCTTCTGGGCTGCACGTGCAGGACTGTAGCCAGCAATCTGAGAAGTGATCCTTGTCCCCAGTTCAGTACTGGTGAGACCATGACTGCAATATTGTGTTTTCACAGAACCTGGGCTGCCCCTTTCAAAAAGACATGGACATCTTGGTGGTAGTCCAGCACAGGACACCATGACTGTCATGGTGCTGGTGCAAATGACAGACAAGGGAAAGCTGAGCAAATTAAACATGGAGAGACTAAAGCTCCGTAAGACCTTATTGCTGTCTGCAGCTACCTATCTGAGGATACAGAGAAAATGGAGCAACCTCATGGGAGTACTCAGTGATAGGGTGAAAGGTAAAGAACAAGAGTCAGAACATTGGAAATTCTGACTAGATACAGGGTTCTATTTACTGTGTGGATGGACAAATCTTGGAACAGTTGTCCAGAGAGGAGTAGAGGGAGGGTTGAACCCTGGAGGTATTCAAGCCTTGCAGTTGCAGTCCTGCACAGCCTGACTGAACGAGTCCTGCTTTGGGTAGGATGTTGGACTAAATTCAGGGTTCCTTCTAGCCTGAATATTTTTGAATTCTGTGATTCTATGTCATTCTTTTGTTGCTTGTTGAAAATGGCAGTTGTTTCATTATTTTAACTGAAATATTCTCAGTGACAAGGAAAGCCAAGTGTATTTCCCCAACTAGCTTACCTGGACTAATTTAGCAGCTCTAGAGAGTGACAGCAGATTGTCTTTAGATACTAGGTAAGTCTAACTGTAGACAAAACTTCAGTACCATAAAGTATGGATTAGAACACACGTACTTAGCAATGGTTTCTGAATTTTCATTTAAGGTTGACCAAATGTAGAAAGCAAGCAGCACTAAAGCAAAATCCAAAACTTTACCATCTTAGTGACAATTACATCTCACCAGGCTCCAGAATCAGACTTTTGTGAGTTTTTTTCTTACCTTATAATTACTCTTTTCATTTTCTAATGCAAATGTATGAGGCAGGCTGAAGAGAAAAAAACAAAAGTGTGTGTTTTTTACGGTTTGGTAACTAAGGATTTTTCCAGCTAACTGGGCAATATGAGTAACAACTCTTACAGACAGAGGGCCTTGATTTTCCAGGGTCTAGAGAGACAATCTGCAAAATGCTTATTCTCTCTTTGTTCTTTTTTTGGTTGTTTCCTTTTTTTTCCTTTGTTTATTTGGTTTTTGTTTGTTTGTTTGAGTTTGGGTTTTTTTGCCATCAAGAGTCTGCAATTAAAATAACAAAAGTAAAACACACAGGAAGACAAAATAAAAAGTTTGTTTGAAATCTCTGTGTCAATTGCTTTTGTAAGTTTGGAAAATATATGAATAGAAGCACTTACAAACGTGAAACGGATGGACTGAATGCTCTGTCATTTTAGCAAAATCTTTGCTCTTAATAATTCATGGATCTTGATTTCACTGACAGTACTTGAAGCTGAAACAGAGGCTGGGAAACATTAAAGCTTGAGTTTTGAAAGCATGGGATGCAAATATCAAATGGGAGGCTCATACCAAATGATACAGGATATTTTATAATCAGCATGAGAAGAAGTTAAAAACAAAAATATCCTTCTCCTCTGTGAATTAATATCCTGTTTTTACTCATCAATAATTCATCTAGTTCTTGTGGCTACTATGCAATATGAGCTCTGTGTCCTAGATCTGAACAAAGTAGAATTTCTGCCCCAATTTTGACAAAGAATTATATAATTTCTAGATCAAAAGATCTTTAGACACATATAGAAACTGTAGCTGAAAGAACTTCCACTTAATTTTTTTATGTTATTTTGTTTTGCTTTGTTTTACAATTCATATCTGTCTGAAGGTGTGTTGCATTCTGACATTTTGGCTTTAACTGTAGCACTGTGAGGAAGTGTTGCAAAAATACCTGAAAAAACACATATAATTCAGAGGAAATATACCATTATTTCAGGCAGTTTGGGTTCTGATTGCATTCCTTGTGTTCATGGAGTTAGATGGCGGAGAGTGTCAGCTGTTCAGACCTTAGGGGAGGAGAAGCAAAACTAAGGCCCCTGCATAACTTTGCAGCTCATAGCAAACCAAGTGAGCAAAATTATACACACTGTCATCTGAACATTGATAGCACATCAGCATGTAACTTTCAAGCAGCAAAGTACCAATCTGTTGGTTGACAGGGCAACACAGACACAGAAGTTGGTGTTGAATGCAATTGCAGCTAGGTGAGTTAACAAGGCATATGCTCCTAGAAATTAGAGAGTAAACCTGAAAGGAAGTCTAATGCTTATTCTCCTTCTCAGTAAGTTAGCAGCTTTCAGATATAATGCATATCACTGGAAGGACTTGGTTTAAAAATGTTTTAGTCTAAACTCTTTTTCAGAAAATTTAATCTAGATTCATTCGACTTAGCTTCTGGAACTTTCCTGATGAGTCTAACCTAGCGACAAAAATGGCATATGATATTTCTGTACTTAACAGAATGACAGCTCAAGAGAGAAATTCAAATGAGATAATATTTGAATCATCCTGTGGAGAGCCTCCTTCTCTCCAATAAGTATAGAGGGAGCCTTGAGTAGCTACACTCCTAACAGAAATATCTCAGTTTGAAGACCAAAGTGAGATAGAATAACTCCAAGTTTTGTGCAGTTCTAAGGAATTGCAGACTTTAAACCCTTCAGATCCATGGCAAGTTAATTAGGAGGGTACTAACAGGATTGCATAAAAGCATAAGCACTGTGTTGACTGTTTAGTCATGTCTTTCTGGTGCTACACAGGAAAATAAGAATTTCATCTTTCCTTTGGAGAAAAAAAAACCCTAGAACTATAAATCTACCTACAGCTCAGTTTTTTGAAAAGAAAATAAATTGACAATGTGGTATAACTAGTAATAAAGCAATGTTTCCCTGACCAGGCAACCAGAGTAAAAATCTCTCTGACAAGGATATGAACTGTGGTAAGGCAATTTTTTAACATTTCTACAGACTAGAAGATGTGGATATCAAAGAACAAAAGATCCTACATTGATTGGCTGGTTGTATTGATTGATTTATCTCTTCACAGCAGTGCTAAGGCTGCTCTAAACATCAGAGGTACATAACTCCTATTTTACCTGCCTGAAAGTTAACCACTGGAGAGTGATTCAACTAATTCTGAAGTAATCTTCTGGTACAACCTTCCCTTAATGAACCACAATTTTTTCCAGGCATATTTTGCTGTGCACAGAGACTCTGAGAACAGGATAAACATTCCCCTGAGCATCCACAAAGTGTTTATTGTCTGGTACAGTGGAGAGCTAGGGCTTGCAAGATACTGGGCTAAGCATTAATATTCTCCCTACTCTAGCCTAGTGCTCACTTGGGTCTCATCAGTCATCTGGGAAAGAGTTGGCTTCCATTGCTTCTTGGAATACCATAACCCATGATATTGTCACGCTGAGATCTCCCATCTCCCTGCTCTTTTTTAACTTATGTTTTTATACATTTTAGTGTGTTAGTGTTTCTCCTCCAGATCCCTGGATTGCTATTACCATCTCAACACTTCTATTTCTGTGTTTTCCGTCTACTTATCTTGCCTGGCTTTGCCTTCTGTAGTCTGTCAGCCACAATATTTGTGATAAAACAGGATGAAAGTTGTCCATCAGTTCTACAAAGAGCCAAACTTTGAATTACAGGTAGTTCAAGCCCTGGCCATTGGTCATCTAAAGTCTTGATTCGGAAACATAATTTTAAGTCTCTAATCACCATTAAAGGTAGCCTAGGAGGTAGTTATCATTACAGACCAATATCAGTCTCCCCTAGATTTGTTCCAAAAAGGTGTTGTTCTCCTGTCTTTTACATGGGTTCACTACCTTTTTTAACTTTCATTGAGAGTAATGGAAAGCCCTCTCAATTTCAGCTGCTCTGAAAGTGTTGCTGCCCCAAACTGTTTGAAAGTAACTAATTCTACTCTTTGTTCATCAAGGAAGTCCTTCAGTTCAGGACATTTTAGGCTGTGGAATGGCTCAGCTGCAGATTCAGATATCCTGTGCTGGTTTTGGCTGGGGTAGAGGGGTCGTGTTTTGTATTTATGCTAAACACAGTGATGACAATACGGAGATGTTTTTGTTATTGTTGAGCAGTGCTTGTGCAGGACCAAGGCCTTTTTTGCTTTTTATACTGCCACACTTACAAGGAAGTTGGAAGTATATGGGAGGAGACACAGTCAGGGCAGCTGATCCTAACTGACCAAAGGGACATTCCATGCCATCTGACATCATGTTCAGCATATGAAGTGGTGGAGAGAAGGAGGACGAGGGGGATATTTGGAGTGATGGCATTTGTCTTCCCATGTAACTATTAATGTATGATGGAACCTGCCATGGGAAGCAGTGAATTCCTTGTTTTATTTTGTTTGTGTGCTTGATTTTGCTTTCCCTGTTAAACTCTCTTCATCTCAGCTCACGAGTTTTCCAGCTTTTGCCCTTTCTACTGTCTCCCTGATCCTGCCATTGGAGGACTGAGCAAGCTGCTACATGGTACTTGCTTGTTGGCAGGCCCGGAGCAATGTGATATAGTGGAAAGTATCACTGCCCATGACAGGAGGCTGGGAGGGTTAGAGTGGGTCATCATTAAGGTCCCTTCTTACATAAACCATTCTGTGATTCTAGGATTATGCAGCTTCTTGAATAAACAAGTCAGGGACAGTCTTTTTTCTCTGTGGAACTACAGTTATTGAAGTTACAGTTATCTTCACATTCATTATAAATAAACTCACACCAGTTGCATTAAATATCATGTTACATGACTACATTTTATTAAAAACAAAACTTTTCCTTTTTAAAGGTCATTTATTTCTTAGACTGGTCACAATTTCAAATTACAACATTTTGTTTCCATAGGGATTACTTGCAAAAACAACCATGCTGGCAGTCCTCTGCCTTCTGCAATGCAATCACTTTCCAAGACATTTGGTACTTAATGTAGAAATGAGTAGGCTGAATCATGTTTAAACCATTTGGGCGCTCTGAGGTGGACATAACAGGATCAATTGAGCTTTGATCCTTGTTCTTCTCTAGAATAACAAACAGAACTTCTCTGGTGAAGACATTAAGTATTTTCCAAAATAAGGAAATTGTAACTGAGCTGCTCTGGTGTGTGGGATTCATAGGCACAAAAGTGCAGGAAATTCTATCCTGAAACGAATTATCTTCGAATGACATATAATTTTGCTCTTGAAAAAAGGGTGAAGTCTCCTGATAATAAACTTACTCATCAGTCACATAAGTGGCTTGTCCAGCCTCCATGATGAATGCCAGTAACATTGTAACACTATCAGTATTTTAATGAGGTTGTTGTAATTTTCTACACATGTTATGAAATGGCCTATTGTCTTAGTAATTATGAGCCTTATCAGCAAAATCATTATTGGCAGGAAATTTTATTGTGATCTGTGGCAGGTATTGTCTGTGATCTGAGGAAACTTTATCTCCCATTGTTTTTGCATGAAAATATAATTAAGAGAACAGAATTGAAGACATTAGGCCATTAGGTGGATGGGCCCAGGGGAAAAACACAGCTGCAGAGTCTTATAAACTGCAGATACATCCCTGAAATGTTTATAAAATTATTGTGAAAATGAAAAAAAAAGATAAGATTTTGGAAAATTAGGAAACAGACATGAAGTTGAAATGGCCTGAAGACAGCAAGATAAAGATTTTATGTGTTATAGAAATTATAACCAAAAAAACAGAAAAGAAGACGGATTGGAGGTAGAAGATAAAGACTGCACAAGACTTAGACAACTAAGCATGAAGGTTGTATAAAAGGGCAGTCCACAGGGAGTTAAAGTGCCATTGCCCCAGGAAACAAGTTGCTTAATGCTCTGAGAAGGCAGGAAATAACCTTTCTTTCTTTTCTTTTTGCCTTTAGTTTACATAGCTGGTGGTGGCTAAGAGAAAGAGGCACTGTATGCTTAAAGAGGCACCTTGCAATCTAGCTGGATTTTCCACAGTTCTCATCAAGATGGAATAAGAATAAACCAATGACAGCAAAGTAGATTTTTATTTTATCCACACAAATCTCTAAACAGACAAGGATGTATGGTAAGGAAATAAATAAATGCCAGAAACGAAATAAATTAAGGAAGGAAAAAAAAATCAACATATTTGACTGAACTAATGTAACAGGGTTCATTTTTATTAGATCTCACGCAAGCAATTTTTGAGAGTTCAATTTATTGTATAAGCAATGCAATAATACACTGGTTCTATAGCTTTGTTCTTTTATCTACTACAGAGGAAATTGATGTAAAAGTATGTTAGCAGAAGCAAATCTCAGTAGAAAAGACAGCAAAAAGTAAATAAAAATTTTCTTACTTTTAGTGATAAGAAATGCTTAGTTGTCCATTTCCAACCTCCCAAAGACTGCCTTAGCAACACATCATGTATGCTGCATTTTGTGCTTGGATGCCAAAAGGCATGAACAACAACCACATCAAAAAAAAAACTCATCATGACTAGGGTGAAGACAAATGTTAGCCTACACAACAGATTTTCTGCAAGTGTGGATTTCTAATACAAGATAGAGAGAACTGGAAGTACTGTTCAAATCACAGGCATGTTTTGAGATTTTCTGCACTTACATATATATATCAACCCTGCTTGCCAGTGATAAGGAAATTCTACTCTTTTACAGAGTAAAAAAACCCAACATAATCATGGTCTATTCTTACTTTAATAGTTATTTTCCTTGGATTTGTGTATTTATTTTTTTAACCTTACATATGCCAAAGCATTTTCTTTGCTCTATTATGTTGCAAATGCTATGGATTTTAGTTATTAGTGAGTTACAAGCTGGATTTCCAGCCTGTCCTTTAGTTATAACTGTAATGTGGTTGGACATCAGGGTAACGATGTGAATTCCAAGCCAGATCAGGAACTCCCCAGCCAGCCATAGGCATACTGACTGGAGACAAAGGACTTTCTTTTAACCAGTTGACTGACTGCACCACTAGCTACCTTCACAATCAGGCAGCTATCTGATTTTACAGAAGCTTTTCATGTGGGAATTTTTACAGTTCTAGCAATTCCCCCAGACAGGTCCTGCTATGTGTAGTCCAAATCTTAGAATCATAAAATCATAGAATATCCTAAGTTGAAAGGGACCCATCAGGGTCATCAAGTCCAGCTCCTGGCCCTGGATAGGACACTCCAAAAATCACACCATGTGCCTGAGAGTATTATCAAAACACCTCTTGAACTCAGGCAGGATTGGTGCTGTGACTATTTTCCTGTGGGGAAAAAAAGCCTGTTCACCCTCCACTGACGCAGCTTCATGCCATTTCCTCCACTCTTGTCACTGGTCACAAGGGTGAAGAGATTGGTACTTGCCCCTTCACTTTCCCTCAAGAGAATGTTGAAGACTGCAGTGAGGTATTCCCCCAGTCTTCTCTTTTCCAGGCTGAACAAGACAAGTGACCCCAGTCACTCCTTATAAGGTCCCCTCCAGATCCTTCAGCATCCTTGTGGCCCTCATTTGGACACTCTCTAATACCTTAATGTCTTTCTTATATTGTGTTGCCCAAAACTGCACACAATACTCAGGGTGAGGCTGCACCAGGTCATAGAGCAGGACAATCACCTCCCTTGACAGTCTGGCAATACTGTCCTTAAGAGAACAAAGGACGCAGTCAGCCTTCCTGTCTGCCAGTGCAGACCATTGACTCATATTCAACTCGACATTGTCCGGGACACCCAGGTTCCTTTCTGCAGTGCTTCTCTGCAGCCTTTCACTCCCTAGTCTATATAAACAACAAGGGTTGCCCTGTCCCAGTTGCAGATCCAGCACTTAGCCTTGTTAAACTTCATAGTGGTAGTGATTGGTGATGATTGGTGTTTGCCCGGCTCTAATTTCTCAAAGTCTCTCTGCCCTTGAGGGAGTCAAGTGCTCCCCCCTATTTAGTGTCATTGGCAAACTTGCTTCATATTCCTTTGAGTCCCATGTACACTCATGGTTTATGAAGTTTTTGAAGAGAACTGGGCTGAAAATGGTGCCATGTCCCATGGCACCATTCATGGTTTATGAAGTTTTTGAAGAGAACTGGGCTGAAAATGGTGCCTTGTGAAAATCCACTAGTGACTGGACACCAGTCTGATATTACCCCATTCATTACAGCTCTGTGCCTGACCTGTGAGCCAGTTGCTCACTGACGGCATAACACAGCTATTCAGCTTTCAAAAACAGTATCAAAAGCTTTGCTGAAGGCTGAAAAGATTGCATCTACTGGCTTTCCTCAGTCAGCTAAATTGTACAAGGAAATCCGTTTCCACAAACTGGACTTCCCCCTCATGAAGTCATGCTGGCTGCAACTGATTACTCTGTTGTCCTCCAGGTGTTTTTCAGTGCTTCACTGAATAATATTTTCTATTATTTTACTGGACACTGAAGTGTCCAGAGACTGACAGGCCTGTAGTTTCCAGAGTCCCCCTCCTTGCCCTTTGTGAAAACTGGGACAGCATTATCAAGCTTCCAGTCAGCTGGGACCTCTTCAAATTCCCAAGACTACTCAAAAATCATGTTGTCCTTAAATGTGTTGATTATTATCCCATGTGTAATATCCCAAAGACACTCAGGCAGTTCCTGTTGCAGAACTGATAAAACGGTACATAGAAGAAACATTTGTAAAGAGCCAGTAGAGAATTGCTCATGCAAATTAAAAAAATGGTCATGCAGGATAGCATTTTGTACATAGTTGTGATATTTGAGAGCTGTTTTGTATGTAGTTAAGATAATTGATAGCAGTGGGTTATTCATATGCTGGAGTGGTCATGTAGGACCATGGAGAAGCTTGAATTTTGTCCAATTCAGCTAAAGATGACACTGCAGTGATTATTGCAATGGAGGCCATCAAACAACAACTGATCATGTTGTTCAAGAGGTTTGATTTCCCATATGAGTGTCACCCTCTGCCAAGATCCCAATGAATTAGTTTTGCCTTTTAGCAAACACTTTGTCCATGAGACTGCAAGTGCCTCTATAACGATTCATATACACATAATTACTACAGTAGGATTAACGTGTCTGGAAAAGTGCAGACAATTTTATTTATGTTTCAAGTCAAGAGTGCATTTGGAGCTTAGCTGGAAGGGAATTACAAATTTGAGGGACAAAACTCAGCCTTGAAGAAAAAAATGACCTAGTCAAATGCATTATTTTTTTGAAATAGGATAGCAATGTAAAGCTCAAATTTGAAAAAGCAAATTAAGTGATTTTTCAGGGAATCACTAAAAGTCTCCAGCATTGCATAATTTCCAATTAATTGACAATCTATTTATGAAATAAAACAAAGCATACAAGAATTGAAAATAAGCAGATTTTAAATATGTGGATCTCAAAATATGTAGATTTAGCTTAAATACTCCAGTTCTGGGAATCATGGGGAAGTCGTGAAAATGGCAAGGGGATTCTTCTTGAAAGGGAATATTCAGTACATTCAAAGAGGTACCTTACTAAAACATCATGAAAGTCCTATCTTGCCTGATAAAAATCCTGTCTCTGAATTTCAATAAAAGAATTTTAAAATGCTTTACTTATTAGACATATAACTTCAATATCAGTAGAGGGATCTGATTTTTTAAAAGCACATCTCTTTTCAGCCTGTACATTGTCATTTCTATTGTTGAGGGCATAGGAACATGGGGGAGGGGACTGTGGTGGGCAGTGGAGTGGGGATACATTTTGAATTACCATGATAATAGCAAGTTATAGACCTGAAGCCAAAGCAGGAAAATGCTTTTAGATCCAGTAGTACAAACGTAGCCAATAAGAACTGGCCTTCCCTTTTTTAAAGAAACATTTCAATTTTAAGATAGTGAAATTTTATTTTTTGTTTTCAAGCTAAATGTCTCATTGAGTTAAAGAATTTAGATCAGCATAATTATTTTCATTGACCAAATTCACAATCTTTCCAAATAATACTGTGCAGATATTTAAGTACTAAATAAAGCTAACTAGTTGTTATTTTTACACAATGGAGAGTGGTTTAGATTGTTTTACACTTCTTTTCATGCTATCTCATCAGTTTCTGAGAATTGACTTCTATTTGATAAAT
Source organism: Campylorhamphus procurvoides (assembly GCA_013396655.1). Lineage (NCBI taxonomy): Eukaryota > Metazoa > Chordata > Aves > Passeriformes > Dendrocolaptidae > Campylorhamphus > Campylorhamphus procurvoides. The sequence goes on along the minus strand of WBMV01006294.1, from coordinate 151,597 downwards.
TTATAATTTGTATTCTAGTATGCTATATAACTGAAATAGATCCTACCGTTTTCTGGTTTTCTTCTTAATTCTACTATTTCAGACATTTTATTTAGTTTATCATCTTTAATGTCATCTAAATTTGAATCACTTTGTGAAATCCACAGCTTTTTTTGAAAATCTACCCATTGATGTAGTGTGTCTCCATGCTGGAAGTATATTATATCTGGATTAATAACAGACAGGAAATAAGATGACTTATATATTTTTTTTTTCCTTTAAGATAAAGAAATGTGTTAAACACACTTTCAAATTCAGAACTGCCCATTTTGGCACTTTTTTACAAATGAGTGACTCAAGAAATTGTTGAGGTATACCTGATAGTCCATTTTCTGTCAGTATATTTCACTTTTCTAGGCCAGTCAATATCATAACACTGTCCAAATGCTGTGCTAAACCTTTCTGAAAAAAAAAAACAAAAACCCCTTTTAAAAGTCTTTTTGTTTTGTGTTCATTCAGAGGGTGAAAATTAAAATCTGGAGTAATATTTCTTAGTAATCTTGACTTTTCAAAAATAAGGTAGTTTTGAAAAATGGGATTTCCTTTGTTTCAGAAAAGCCAAAGAGTTAAAGATGAATATTTAACCTTTTCTATAATACCTCAAAGACCTTAGAAACTGTTGGAGGTGAGAAAGTATCCCTGGATAGATCTAATCATCTGGAATACTTCAGAGGCACACCTTTACCTGATCAGCATGGCCTCTATTACAGTGATGTTTAAGGAGAAAAAATCTTATTGTATATTGAGATAACCTCGAAACTCCAATCCTGTGATATATAGTCACATAGTCTATTTTTAAATGTTCACTACATCCCACACTTCTGAATTAGCATAAATAGTGTCATTCAGAATTTCTTTGTACTCAAATATAGAAGCATCTAATTAAGTCAAGCTTCCAGATATATGTGACATGCACATAACCTCTGTGGAAAAATCAACACTGAAATCAAAGGCACCCAAGAGTTAAAGAAGTCAGCCCCTTACTTTACCATGAACTATCCATTACTGTTGATTGAATACAAATGGCTCATCATATTATATCTTACTATCTGCCTATTTTTAGTGAAATAGAAACTACAGTTGCAGTTAACTGGACCCACTACCAACTGTAAAATTTGATTTGAAAACTAGTAGTTTGTATGATTTTGTGCTCAGGTAGCTATAGAGGATTGTGGCATTACAGTTTCGCCAGTTGCCATTTACATTGCAAGTTCGTCACAAGAATGGATAATGTTTTCTGTTCCCATTACATTCTACCTAAAACGGAGTTAATCCAATGACAAAATTTAAGTCCTCCTGTTTATAACATGTAACATGTTCTGCAGTTTCTAGTAGAATGATAGTTTTTCTTTCTTCATTCAGTGCTTTGTTTTGAGTAACTTCAGTTTTTGAGACACTGTGGAAGTGTGTAAGTTCTGTGTGAGTATTCTAATTGTCACAGGTAGCTTTCTGACTATTGTGGACCAGCAAAAGAGTGAACACATACAGTACTGACAAGCAGCTATGAAAATTCTATGCCCTATATTTTCCCTTACAGCTTGATTTTTGGGAAGCAGTTTCCCTTTGCTGCTCATGATAATTTGCAGGCATAATTAGTCAGGTACATTATTATCTGGCTTGCTCATTGAAACACTAACGGAGTCAACACTACAGTCAACACAATGGATTACTTCCAGCAGTCCTAGGTGTGAAACGTAAATGCCAGATACTTTGGAAAAAAAATGCACCAAACAAACCCTTCTGTGAACCTCATAACAAAAAATAATAATAAAGAAATTAAACCAGTGTATAAAATAAGAAGCATATAGGGTTTATAGTAATTTCTAATTTTTGCAGCTTCGATCTAAATAATTCTCTTTATCTGGCTATTTTCAAATACCAAGCACTCTATATTGGATTCTAAAAGGAATTTATACTTCTGAACTCATTTCTTTCTCTATTTTTTTTTCCTAAAAAGATCACACGAAACTAACACACACAAGAGTATATGAACATCCATATCATATCAATACTTCTCTGGGGAAGGTTAGAGAGTTTCCATGTCTACCATAGACTACAGTATAAGCAATTAGATCCAAAAATCAAAAGTGGTCAAGTTTTGAAGTGTTCATGAGTATACATTAACATACACATTGTCTTCTTACAATTAGAATGTTGATTTCTGTCTACATTGTTTCTTTCAAAAGCTATTGTATCTTATGACATACATATAGATTAGTCTATCACTTCAGAATGATTAAAACTGAATTATTCATGGATTTCACAGAATATTCTGAGTTGAAAGGGACCCCAAGGAACATCAAGTCCAACTCGTAAGTGAATAGCAAATGATAAGGTCTGGATATTCAGTGGTGTCTTGAATATTTGCTGTTGTATGATTTTTCATAAAACATAAGATAACATCAACTTTAGTAACCTGTATTTCATTTTGTCCTTTTATTGGCAGATGTCAAATTCCAGATGAAAGAAGGTTTGAAGTTTTATAACCAGACCTTAAAAGCAAATGTTGCAAAGGCAATAAAAGATAAAATAAATCTTAATAAGTATTTGCCATGTGTTCCGTAATGAATCTTTTTTCCAACATAAGAAAAGAACAGGGAATAGTTAGACTCAAGAATGACAAATAAAATTCACCTTAACAGATGCAGATTTGTTCTGATATTGTATGAGAGGATAATAAAGATGGCTTGTAAAACATTAAAGAGGAGTAGTATATCTCAAGTGAATGATAACATTTCCTGAATTTGTATTTTGTCATACTGGGCAGCTTATCTTATTTTGACATAATTTATTAAATTCAAAATAATACATTTCATATTTATGCTTTCTTTTCCATTTTATGACCAGAACTAATTATTTCCCCACTCTAAATCTGGGATTCCAAATAACTGCGCCATTCACACAATTACGTTTTTTTAACATGGTTGTGTGGAATCTTCAAGTCATTCCACAGGTCTATAAATTTACATTTCACAGTGAGCAGTAAGAGAGAGCACTGAAGAAAGGTTTTAGAGTTTTCTAGTTCTTTACAATGTATGTAAATGTCTCAAGTTGTTTTTGTGGGGCTGAGATTCTTGTTTCATTTTAATTATCATAATTACTTTTTATTTTCCATATTATGATCGCCAAATTATGGGTTGTTCGGTGAAACCAAGTCAGATGAGGCTGTGCAATTTAACCCCAGCTGAACTATCAGTGTAGCAAACTGTCAGCCCGGTCCCTTTATGGTAACCTCTACTTTTCAGAGAAACCAAGTATGATGTTACAAAGGACAATAACATGAGCTGTGACTTTGCTAAACAGAGGGAAGTGTGGCAGCACAAGTTACTGGTTTGGGTGCCAGTATTGGTTTTAGTTTTCTAATGTGAACATATTTCTCTTACAAAAAAGAGCATATGAAAACGTGGGATTCCTGATGTTTCAAACACAAAACATAAGGAGGTGTGTGTGTGTGTGTGTGGGGAACACACCCAATAAACAAATAAATAAATCCAAAGTTTGCCTATATACCTGACAGTACAGAAATCTACCTTACATTATGGAAGCAATACAGAACACCATGATTTGTGGATTAGAACCTGGACATTTTCCTGGGCAGTTTTTCCCATTATGATAGTGCAGTATAAAAGAAAAGATTTTTTCCCTATCAGGAAATCCTCAGATGACTCCAAATTGCTGATTAAATGCTAACATACTCCCACTGAAAGCAAATCACAGCAGCTGTCAAGAAAACAGGAGACTGACAAGAGAAAATGTAACACCACAGGGCACTTACAGATATGGATTTCAGAGCAGTGGTGTGGATTTTAAGGCCTGAACTTCACCATCATCCATAGACACATTACAGATATTTCTCTTATGAGGCATACTTTGCCTTTAGTAAGAAAATCTTAAGACTGAGAATTAAGACGGGGGAGATTCACAACATTATGGTTACTGTGAACTCCAGAACAGTTCTATATGGCTCTGATTAAAGAAGATCTGGGTGATGAAAATGGCAGCTGCTCTCTCTTTTTGTAAATATCCAGGAGGAAAGAGCAAGTGACACTTAACTTTGTTCCTATTTTGTATCTCTTTCAGATTTCTCAAGGGCTCTTTCTTGTCGACAGTTATTTTCAAAACTACTTCACATGGTTTTAAAAAGCTGCTTTTTGCCTGCAACAAAACTGTACGTGAGACAGAATTATAAGATTATGCAGGTTCTATCATAAAAATAAGATACCATAATATATGAAGGCATCTTTTAACAGACAGACACAGACCTTCAGTCAGCTTCGTGTTGCAGATCTTGCATCAAACCCTGTATATTCTTTTAAAAACAGTATATATAAAATGACATGCTATAGATTCTTCTTAAATGTAGCTCTGCCAGTTTAGCTGTAGAAACACTAGGCATAAATTTAAACGCTGTGATTCTCAGTTTTACTTAAAGAGAGGTACTAATCAGATTCTAAGGGATAATTTCAATACGTACTGAACTCATCTAGGAGTATATAGCTTCTGGGGGTAAAACTGTCTGTTACTGTACAAGCATAAGACTACTGACTAAGAGTAGGCTGACCATATGACTAGTTGAAAAGGTCTTCACCTTCTATTTTATTTTTGGTTTTAATCAGACTTCACTGTTTCCTTATGTTTATCATAATAATGGAATAATGGTGTATATAGTTAGGGTGAAATTAATATCAGTTAATTTAACTTACAGAAAGATGGTTTGCATTTAAATTCAACACTCAGAATCCTTTTAAGTCTATGGAGTGCAATACATGACTAATCACACTCTGGAATTTTTCAGATATCCAAGTCTTACAGAGATGTTTTCTGCTCAATATTGGCTCAATAAAAGGTTTCTAGGATTTAAACAATTATAATGTAGAAGACCAATGTCAGGAACAGTGAGAACAACTGCTATTTTGTCTATATATTACATTTCATGGTTATTGTAGAGCTCTCTTCAAGGACTGAAGCTGAACATATTATTTTGCCTTTCTGGTCAAAGTTACTGAAAAATAAACACCTTCACTGAATCAAGTTGAAACATAAGACTAGTTCAATAAATCCCATCATTTTTAGCTTGGATATTTCTCTCCTTTTACATAACCAGATATCATATAAGCTTTCGTAAATAATGTTACACCTTCAAATAGATAAATTCAGCAAAATTATGTTTGGGAACAACCAGTCAAATTCTGAACGTCTGATTGACTTGGATTGTATAATGCTCCCTCATTTATTGTGTGTAAATATTCACAAGAAAAGGTTTTAGTGTTCTGATAGTGTTGGAAAATAGCAATTTTCCCATGGAACCAAATGAATTTGCAAACATTATAAAGATACTCCTGCCAAAAGGACAACACCTGCTATGGTGATCATTGCAATGGCTGATTCAGCAGAAATACCCCTTGCCCTTGTAATTCCTTTCTCTTAAGTTATTTGGTGCTGCTCAATCAATTTTCAGGAGCAAATGGATCTTTAAAAAAATTACCTGGCTCCTTGCCATAGGGGAAGTTTCCCCTTCTGTTAGAGGGCTCAAGGCTCTTGAATTTTTCCCCCCTTTCTTTTTTTGGTTCATTTGACCCATATATGACATTAAACAGCACCCTGGCTGACAGACAAGGCCATCTCATCATATGGTAAATGGTAATACACTCCATTACACAGTAAGTTTAAAATCACAGCCACACCGAGAAGGTTGTGCTCTGAAACTAAATGCCTCTGCTGAAAGATATCAGCCACCAGCTAAATACGGGAATAAGACAGAGCCCAGCTACTCCACCAGATGTTTCGGAGGAGCTTCCTGCACATGTTCCATGGAGTGTTCTCCTTTGTGTGATCACACTTCCTTGTGTGATTCCACATTCTCTCCCATTCTATAGTTACCTCTCACCCTTCAGATCATGCTTCTTTCCCCCCCTTCCCAGTATCCAGACATGCACTTTGCAGGTAGAAAAGTAATATTTTTTTTTTTTTTTACTATGAATATGTCATAGTTTGGTGGAAATTCATGTTTCATTTTCTTCATCCATATTAGTTCCCTTCTTTCTCTTCTCCCTGATATTTTGCCCAACCCCAGTATCAGCATGTAGAGCTAGAGTTATGAAAGCTACCACGTTGTTCATAGGTGGGCACAGAGGATGCCTGTTTTAAAGTTTGGAGTATGACATAAAGACTAATAGATTATATAAAAGAAATTTTAAGTCTATACAGGTATAACATGTGATAGTTCCTCTCAGGAAATTGTATAGACAAATCAGGGAAACATTGCCTGCAACCCACCCAGATGATTGATATATATAGATAGATATATATATATATATATATATATATACTGTACCTCACATAGCCTAAATTCTTTGAAAAGAACCAGGAATGAAAAGTCTGGCACCCTTTGATAGTTTCACCTATTCAGAAAACAGAGCGAAATCAAACGCTGGAATTTTTTAAAGGAAGATAAAAAAACTGATGGGCATTATGAGGAGAGGTTATTGACAGTAGTGGTACGAGGATAAAATAAAATTTTACAGTAAGGTTCATGCTATAATAAACAATTTATATTATTTAATATTGTGCATTATCAGTAATATTTACATTTTTAGTTGGTTTTGTGTTATGTGTGTGAAAGTCTGAACCATTGTTCAGACTGAAGTGTTAAGTTTAGATACAGTGACATACTGTTACATATTCCATAACTATACTATTCTAGGCATCTGAGTTATCCCCTTCCCACTGTTTCACGCTGTGCCCTGCAGGTTCACCAACAGGGCCAGAGATAGCTAAGCTACCTCTTTGGAGCTGCAAGGCAACATATGAGAATGCTTTTGCATTCACTCTTATTTTTGAATCCAATTGAATATATCAGTGACAATATAGCAGAAAGAATAAAGACAAGAGCACATACTAGTGTACTTACCACAAGAATTTGTATAACACCTCTCTTTCAGTGGATATGTAATTTTTCCATTTTTTTCCATTGAGGAAAAATACAACAAAGAACAATGCTTTAATGAATGCCTGAAAGAAAACACTTTTCCCAAATAAAGATAAATACAATCCTATACAGAGAAATAAAAATGTTCAACAAGTAATTTGGGCAGCAGATTCACTACTAATTAACCAACTCAGACAAGACAAAACTTCTACACTTTGAACTGAGCTAAATAAGAAATTCGCTGCCCTAGACATCACTCAATGTTCACTCAAATAATGACAGATTTGGGTAAATTTTCAACAAAGAGGGGCGAATTAAAAACTAGATATAATTCCACATTGGGTAATGAAACTGTTATTTAAGCATAATTTCTTGCTTTAAAAAAAATGTCCAAGCTTTGTAAAAAAAGTTCATAATAATCACCATAATATCAAATGATTAAGGACTTTAGAGAGAACACGGTCAAACAAAAGAGGGTCAGAATACCTTATAGGAAGAATTAATCATGTGTACTATTGAGATGACTGAAATGTGAAAAAATAAAAAAGATCTGAAATGTAATGCCAAGGGATTTATGCTTTCTGTTAAAATAAGAATATCTGTAAGCTAATATTCTATACGAAGTTGTATCGTCTAGAAACTCTAATCATACTACAGTGTATAGGATTAATGAGATATAATTTATAATCATGTCCATTGCTTTGATCATGTTTGCTGAAGAATTAGATTTTCAGACATGTATGGTACAGAAAAGCCAAAAAACAGACAGATGTATCCCTCCTATATGTTAACTGAGATCCTGAACCACAGCACCATTGCGTTCCTGTATGAGCTCACATTTAATCTGAAATATTGAAGAGCTGTGAAAAAAAAAAAAAAAGGAAGGAATATTCAAATATTTGCATGAAATTCCTGAAATATTTCCATGAAGCTACTGAAAATTTTAATAGCATTTCAAATGGCAAAGATTGCAATTGCAGTTATTTTACTTGCTTGAGTTCTTTTTTAAAATTGTTTTTATCTTCATCCTTTTCCCTGCCATGATACATTATACTGTGGATAAAAGGACAGCTGTTCACTGTTTGTTGTTTTTTTTTTTTCTGTAATATTCAGAAATACCACCTCATTTTAAAAAAGAGAAAATTGCTTTATTCCAAGTGCAAATAATGACTATACTTTGCAAGTCGCCCTTGAAGAATTAGCAGGAAGATGTAAAATTATAATTTTCCAAGTCCATTCAAATTCAAAATTTAGTGGCAATAAATAGACAAGCTCAGCATCTGATATTTTATTTAGTGATAGGGTTGATTGACAAAGCTAAAAAACCCAGTAAGATTCAGAATATATAGAATATATATAAATAGATGTATAGATGTATATGTTTGTATGAGTGTGAATACATATATGTGTGTGTTGCCTGGTCAGTCACACATGAAAACTCTGAGGGCATTTTTAAACTTAAAGACATAAGGATTATCATTAATTAACTGCAGTAAGGTATCTGACACAATAGAATCCAAACTGGAGGTTTAATTTGCTTCAAGAGTTAAAACATAGTGATCATTTCACTATGGAAAATATCGAACATGTGGGTAAGTTTTAAATGGAATATAAATGGGAACTATGAGGCAGGAAGGCTGGCCAAGAGATGTTTACAATAGCCCAGATGCAAGATGACAAATGTTTGGAAAAAGATTTTCCCAGCTGGCATAATAAAATATCTTTGTATTTTTGGGAAGGACTAGCCATTCGATACTGATGTACCAAAATGTTGTTCAAGTAAAAATATGTGTAGAAAACAATAAACTAGAATCCAGAAATTCTCATAAATTAAAATCTGCCATCTTGTTCAGGGAGCACAGCCTTCCTAAAATAAAAACAAAGTCAGAAATCTAGTGCAATATATGTTTAGGTCAGTTTCAAAGATTCACTTCATATGGGTTTTATGTAAATGTAGAAGATTGCCTAGTACCAAAGTAATATGGAAAATACATCTAACGTAAATCTAAATCTTAATCATATATGTCTTGGATGTAAAATTGTGGCTGCATAAACAAACTTGTTCCTTTGCTTAAAAAACCCTAAAACATTGAAACGAAAAATTCTGAGGAAGATAAAACTGAAATCTGTACAAGGATATATGAAAACAAATATATTGTACTCTTTTGTTATTTTGAACCTTTCATTTTTGACAGAAACTTATTACAAGTAGTAGAGATAAAGGCAAAAGGTCATATTGCTATAGAACAGGCAGCATTTGTATTGCAGTAAATTGTGCTGCAGGCAAATGCATAGTAGAGTTCCTTATTTTGATATTAGTTTGGATTTTGCACCTCCAAGCATCAAAGTGGGCAATGGAAGTGAGGAAACTTCACTTTTGGAAGTCAGAATATCAAACAGAGTAAAGCATTAGGAATCAACAGAGACACGGAGAATAATAGCAAAGTGGAGACTGGAAGAAGACCCATTTGTGGTGAATTTTCATGATTGGTTTGGAACGCTAAGGAGCGTTGCTTCCTCATGTTCACTGGCCCACCACTGGCCCACTAAATTCATAGGCATTTTAAGTCAATAACAAACATTCTGAGGAAAAGCAAGCAAAGCAAAGAGAAGCAGAGTGGAAACAAAAGGAGAGGGCAGAACTGCATTTTCTGCATTTGTTTGTTCTTTTTTGGGGTTTTGGTGTTGTGTTTTTTGATGTTGTTGTTGTTTGTTTGTTTGTTTTTCTTTTTAAAGGAACTGGCCATCACCAGGATTAATGACTGAAGGGAAAAGGTAACTATGAAAACTTACAAGCTTGTACTGTAAGTTGAACGGGACTGGATTCTGTTGCCTTTCTATATAGTTAATTTATTTAGATACATTTAAGTGAGACCAAGCATGCCACAAGGTGCTATTCAGTGTGACAGATAGTGTCACAATCCTGGGTTTAATCCTTGCTTAAAAAGCCTTTGACAGACAGCTATAGCAAATGTGTATAACAACAAGTTAAAATTCAGAGACGCTACAAAAATTTGAGCAAACAAGGTTTCCTACTCTGGCAGCACTTCATTAACAAGTCAATTCATATTCAAGATCTGTTTCAAATATGTTCCTTTTAAATTCTAAACCTGACTGAGCAAAGAAAGAGAATGTTAAAAAGCAACTAATTTTCTCCATATCCTCTATTCCAAAATTAAATTTTATAAATTAGATGTTATAGAATATGTCAATATTCAATTCCTTTAGAGAAAAATGATCACACTTTCTTATTTTCAAAGGATTCTATGCTTTGCACAGCTAATCAAAATCTATTTAATAGAAGATTACATTCACATGCGTTCAGGTAAAATAAAGTAAAGATAGATAGGTCATGTGATTAAACTACCATACTCTTTCTAACATTTTAAATAAAAGGGCGCTGTCAGATAACGTGTGCTAAATTAGCACCTTCCTCTCCACATTGCCAGCAAGTATTATTATCCAGCAAACACCTTTGAAGTGTGCTATAGATCAGTTAAATCTTGCTTAAATTTAAATTACATTTTCATTTTGATCAGGCAAACATCTTTTTGTTCTGTCTCCAATATATTTGAAGAGTATGAGAAAAAAAAAAAGAGGTTTAGGAAAGAAATATGAACTCTGATGTTTTGGATGAGATAACTGGCACAGTGCTACAGAAGCTTAAATGGATTGTATGAGTATTAGGAAAATAGAGAAGCAGGAGTACAGAAATAATATGAGGAAAAATGTGTCATGAAAGAGTTTGGAGGAAAATTATATAGTAAGAATTGTTAAAAAAAGGCTCATGGAACATGCTTTTCATTACAGAATTAATTAAAAAATAAAACATTTAATAAAATCTGTTAAATATAGTTTGTATTAAATCATACATCATTCCATAGTATTTATTTTGAAAGTCAGGTTGTATCAACATATGTAAGCATAGAATTATATAAAAGTCACACTGTTGTATTATATAAATCTGAAAGCAAATTATACTTATGTATTATTTTATTTTTAAATGTTTTGTTTGAAACTCAGGAAGGAGAAAAATTTCCTGAAAATCAAAAGCATCCTTGACAACTTCATTGAAACGTGAGACTGTCTACAAGCACTTTGTGTAAAGTGATTCTGCAAAAATGCTGCAAATTAACTGAAAATTTAAACCTTATGAGCCAAACCCAGAGTTAATAATTGATCCTATTTGCATCTTACATGTAAGAAGAAAACTATTGTCTCTCTATAGTAAGAGTGTGTTCAATACTGGTTCACATGGTACTTGATTTAGAAGGCAATTAATTGACTAGGACCTTATATGACACAAAAAAAAAAAGTTATCTTTAATACAGGATCAAAACTCAGAATGCTCAAAAACTGGTAACACAGTGGCAAAAACTAATAAACATGCAAGAAAATATCAATTACTATAGATAAAGAGAACTGCTAAAGCAGTTTGGCTGCCCACTGTGAATTCATGGAAGTCATTAATCTCTCTTAGAAAGTCTCTTTGATAGAGTTGTCAGCTCTAAACCTGAAATGAAAGAGAAAGTCTATTGTGCCATGTGCCTGAAGAAAAATAAAATATGAACAAAAAGCAATGTGCTAAGCAAGTTTTTGGAGGGGACAGAAGCACACACATAGACAGTAACTACTCTTTCTTTGTTTTCATGGGTATACATGAATATATATTTAAGTAGTTGGAAGACTGGTATGCCACGTTCCGCGAGGGAAAGAATGATGAGCCACTCCAGTAGAGGGTGAAGCAGCAATAGCCAATTTATTAGGGGGAGCATCAGACTTATATAAGTTAGGGATGGTGGGTTCTAGAACTAGGGAGGAGTTAAGGGCGGAGTTAGGGCAGAGTGCAACACATAAGGAAGAGGGGGGTGGCAACCGCAACATACAAGGGATAAAACAGGCGGGGTAAACCTTATAAGGGAGTGGTGCAGTGCACCAAAGCTCAACCAATAGGGAAACTGGGATGAAACAACCAGTACGAACAATTGAACAGTAGAAATGTAATTATGACTATTCTAATACAACAAATATCTATCTACTCTATTAGAACAGTAAAACACTTTTTGAAAATGGCAGGCTATGGTCCATTCAGTTTGGTCTTTTTCTCCTTTTGGAGTGGGTAATTTGCTGGTGGTTTCCCCACAGTGGTAGAAATTGATCTCTAATATTTGCATGAAGGACTGGTGTAGAAATTCTTATCCTTAAGCCTAGAACTGCTTCTTTCTTAAATGAAGTTACAGAACATTGACAGACTATACCATGCACATTGTTGTAGATGGTTTGACTTAAGTTTGATTAAGAAAGGATTTTGCTGTGCTCCAAAGTCTATTAGTTGTTATTTATTGCAAATAAATACATGTCAAACATTTCATGTAGTTGCTCAATAATAGAAAATGCTTCTAACTTCTCTACAAGACACCATGGTTCCCCTCAGGTTTTCATGCACTTTAGTAGTTTCTTCCACGTTGCCCTCTGAAATGCTAGCAGCAAAATCATTTGGAAATGATCATGGTGCTAAGAAATAAGGCAGACCAAGTTAGAAGAGATGAAGAAAGGAGGAAGAGGGAAGGAGAAAGTGAACACAGCCGAAAACACAAAAGATAAAGACTGAAATGAACACGGATGAAAGGAACTTTGTTGATCTTTATAATCCGTATTCAGGCTGGTCAACAGCAGTGAAACTGTACATAGTTAAGAACACATACACACATGTTACCTGAATGTAGACTTAAATTTTAGTTTGATAAAATAAACCATTATTGATGGAAAATCTCAGTAGAATTACAATTTGTTCTAAGTCACAGAATTCAGTTTTGGAAATGTTTCCTGAATAATTAGTGTGGTTTGTAGATTTAAAACCTCATACTATTTTTCTCCTGAGTTCCTTTTCCCTGTTCATTTGTTAGCTGGACTTCATTTGCTGCAATGAATGTGGACAAGTAGGTAACTGCATTGATTATGACCACGGCTATGTTTCATTTTCTTAATCCATCTGAAAATTAAGTCCCACTAGAGAATGAAAACTAAAGAACATGGACAGGAGGCAATCAAATTCCTTTGCTTGAGGAATCCTGTCGTCTTAAAATTTAAATATTTTCAGACTAAGTATTTCAGGGTTCTGAATGTTCAGTTCCTTATCAATATAAATACATGGAAAGCAGCCATATCAAAGAAATCATCAATGTGTTAGCCTTCTGCCTAACATTATTTATGTGTTTACTCACAAACTTGTATGCTCTCTAGACTTATGTATATACAGCTGTAATCCCTTGGCCCACAATATATGTACACACAGCTGTTTCACTGGCATCATGGAAATAGTGAAAAACAGTTCTATTTCCCAGGCACGTTTTATATTTGTTGCTTGAGATGTGACTTTCCTCACCAGATATCAGTTAACAAGAAGTTAAGTTCCCTAAGCTATTTGTCTATTTTTCTGTGGTAGTTGGTAGAAAAAGACAGGTTGTGGTAGTGGGAAATTGTCCTCAACAGTTACCAGTCCTCTGCATCTAGCAGAAAAAGAGTTTAGATAACTGCATACAGTTTTTCTTTGTTTGTTTTTTAAAATTTTAAGTATATATAAAAAATTAGTATTTTTATTCAAATATTTCTATCAGCATCTGGAATGAAAATTCCAGTTCATTAGTCAAAAAGCAGAAACACTCTGAATCCAAACATGAATCTATGTTCTGTCAAAGCCAACTGTAGGAGTATGATTTATTTTGAGAGGACTTTGTCTGGAGTTTAAATTTTCTGGTTCCCTCAAAGCCATGACAATAACTCTCCTGGTATCCTACTTGATAAGTGAGAATTTGTCTGAGTAAGAAACTCATGTAATTATGTGAAATCAGCACAGTTTTTGAAGACATTAGAGATGTTAAGAGGTATAGGTGGTGTTACCATAGCAAAACCCACTTTGTATAATCTAGCTCCCTAGCTCCCTGGAGTACCTTCCATACCTTTTAAAGAAGTTGCTGAATCTTCTTAGTGATTTCATAGCAGTACATTATTATGTGCACTTCTAAGAAAAAAGGGGTTTGTGGTTGAAAGTTCATTGGTTTCTCCTTTCAAACAAAATCTGAAGACAGAATTTGATGGTATTTTTATATTTTGTTTATAATGATTATTCATTTTGTTCCTCTAAATGTTAGGATGAAGTCTTAAACGCTGGATTATGGCTTCAGGCTGAGAATAAGCAGCAGTAGCAGATGGATTCCTGAAAAACAAAGATCACGTTTTCATGCAAATGTTCCTAGTAGTAAAAAACAATGGAAGATAAATATTGAAAAATATATAATGCAGAAACAAAATGGCTTGTAAACAGTATGCTTTCAGAGTCAGCTGCTCTTTAAGCAAACTAGAATAAAGTAGCTCTAGAGACACATTACATGATTCAGTGTAATTACTGGCTTGTTCAAGTAAGTGCATTTTATCTGATTCTAATCTGAATTCTTCAATTCAGCGATATGGTACAATGACATACTTTGCATTTTGGAAAATGCACGATACAGAAACACAGACAATACATCTTCACAATTTTATACAATATTGCATGTTATGACACAAAAATGAAATACAGAAGGGATTTTAAGCCGAAGTTATGTTTTCAGAATGATGATGAAGAGAGTTTGGAGATACTGTAAAATACATTTTTTTTTGTTTGCTTGTTTGTTTTTTGTTTGTTTGTTTGTTTTAAAAACCCACAGAAATTTACCTTGCAATTGTAAGCAGTTACTTTTTATTTTTCCTTGGAGCACTTTAAGGAGTGATTTTTGTTTCTTCAGAATGTTCCCAGAAAACAAAAATGTTTTGAATATTTAGACATAATTGTGCAAATAATCTTTCTGTAAAGTGTTTATTTCCTAGAAGATGTCCTAACCACCAAGCTATACAATATAATGATATCAGAGGTATCATTCACACAGTCTGCACTCAATCCCTTTTAAGTGGGACGTGACAAAGCAAGAGAAAATTAAAATGAATTAGGCCAGAGGAAGGAATCAATTACAGCAAATGTATAGCTCAAACAGTTGGAGGGAGAAGTCTAGCATCATTTCCCTTGTGTTATGAGTGCTGGGTTTTATGTAACACATACAAGTGGAACAGGCTGTCCAGAGAAGTTGTGGATGCCCCATTCCTGTAAGTGTTCAACCCCAGAGAAATACGTTCCTGCAACTCACCACCCTCAGTGTAAAACACTTCTTCCTTATGTCCAAGCTAAATCTACCCACTTTCAGTTGAATGCTATTCTGTAGAAAGTCTCTCTCTCTCAATCCTTTTTTTTAAAGATCCCTTTATAAACTGAAAGGCTGCAATAAGGTATCCCCAGACCCTTCTCTGTCCCAGATGAAAAAGATCAACTTTCTTTTTCTTAGGAGAGGTGTTCCAGCCCTTTGACCATTTTCATGGTCAGGGCATCATCGCTGGCTGCCACCAGTCTTAACCTCTGTAATTAGTTCTTCTGAGTCAGCAAGTACAGGTCTAAGAACATTTGTTTTTGGCCAGGTTATATCACATGAATTAAGACATTGTCATCAATGCACTCTAAGGGTCTCCTGGACTGCTTACAGCTTGTTGTGCTGGTTTTTCAGATGTCAGGGGGTTGTTGTTTCCCAGAAGGGTCAGAGGATGCAAGTTAAGCTTTCCCAGTTGAAGTAAGGACATCTTATCAATAACCTCCCTTTAATCAGTTGTCCTTTAGTAAACATCAACCACGAGGTTTCTTTTGTTGTCTTGGCCTCTATTTTTTTGCCCATAGGTTCTCATTCTGTTCATTGTTTTTCGAAGACAGATCTGTTTAGAGAGTCCATTTTTTTTTTTTTTTACACAGAGGAAAAACCTTTCCTCTCCTCCGTTTCCTGTCCTGCTAAACACTTTATAGTCACTGATTGCAGTGCTCCACTCAAATGATTCATCCCACTGTTTCAGTGAATCATTGTATCTTTCCAGCTGCATCATGTTTGCTATCCATGCATGTGCACTGGTATAGAGACACTTCATCTGCATTGTTGACTGCCTCAACCTTTTGGTGGAACTTTTTTGGAGTGTTGTGGGACAGTCCTCAGTATTTTGGTAGGTAACATCCACTCTGTTTCTTCTCAGTGCACAAGCGTTATGGTTATGACTCCACTCCTCAAGTTCCTTAAAGTGTGGATCACTAAATCAACAAATCTGCCTGCAAAGATTCTCCTTCCTGTTCTAGAGAGGTGGGTCTAGGTAGGATTCTGGATTCAGGTAGGCCTGTTTGTTTGTTTGTTCGTTTGTATTTCCTCAGTGAGGCTCAAGACAAAAAGCATTAGTAGACAAATGTAGGTTTCTGCTTCAGTTTTTTTAAATTAACTGAGGAGGATCAGATTACCTTCTGTGGTGGTTTAGTTTTCTTGGCTTTAGTCTAGGCCTTCCCTGGTAACAGGGTCATAACTAAGGAAGTATTCCACACCATTCTTTCATGTTATCAGCTGTATATAAGACCAAGGAGGAAGATTTCTCTCTCTCTTCCTTTCAGGTGTTTGGAGGACATCAGGTCTCTGAATTGGCTTGGCTCTTGTCTATATGAGCTGAGGCGTATCTAAGGGCCATTGTCCGAAAGCCTCATGGAGGTGGAGATTTCTATTGCTTCTCTTGAGGAAAGTTTGGTGAGATTTTATTGTGCTAGTTACTTATTGAGCTTTTCCCTGAGTTTACTAGTGTGTGTATATCTTTTTTGTTTTATTTTTACCCATTTTTGTCCCTTTCCCATTCCTCCCCCCCTTCCCCCCCTTTCCCTTTTGGAGTTGTTTGGGGTTCTTATTCTGTATATTCATAATGTTTGATTGTATATAATTGTAATATATGTGAATGTATATATATATATATTTACACTCTTACTACAATTGTCTTTTGGTACTTCCTTTCTTCTCTCTCGGGATGGTGGAGTCCGTGTGGCCAGCAGCTGGGTTTGGCAGGGAGCCAACCCAGAACTCCATACTTTGCCCCTCTTCTCCATGGTTTTGTCTTTTCTTTCTAGATTTTGGGGGAAAATGGCATTAAATTTTTTCGCAGCAGTAAGAAATTCTGGCTTTACTGAAATCTTTCTTAGTACTTCCAGGACAAATACTTCAAATGAGTAAAATAGCAAGGAATGTTTTTCTGCAGTATAACAGGGAAGAATTCTAACAAAGAACTCTGTCCTTTTTTTTTTTTTTTAAGATTTATGCAGAGCATTGAGTGAATACAAAAAGTAGAGAAAAAGACCAAGTTTAAAATAGATGTATCTGTTGATTACACTGTACAATAACACGTTACTTTTGATGTATTCATTTGCTATCTATATTATAGAAATTCCTTTGTCTTGATGAGCTGTGCCTAGAAAGAGGCTTATGCTATCACTCAGGGATAGCAGTTCTAAACAATTTGTTTACTTCCTTGCAAACTCTTTTCAATTCCACAGACCTTTATTGATCTTCTTTCAATTAATTGACCACAGTCTTACAGAAAACCACAAATAGTTGACATACTAATGAGAATTCCTGACCCCTTTCAAATGAATACTTGACCAGTCAGTGGGACACTCAACAAACCTGTAACTTCATCACTAGCAGTAATTACAATCAATAACAAGGTTAACTTCTAATGCTGTTGGAAAGATGGAGACAAGGGGGATTGCTTAGGAGATACAAAGAGATAGATACATTCCATATGCAGACAAGAAGGTTGCTGGTCACAGACCTCTTGAATCACATTACTTCTGTAAAGGTGCTCCATCTGATGCATAAACCAGAACAAGTGATTTCAGTGCAATGACATTTATGAAAATAAATAGAAAAAACCCAAACAACCTTGCTAAGAAAATCTTTCTTTCACTCCGAAAGCTGAATTCCTTTTAACTCTGATGGCACAAGGCATGAATATTGTGTTTGAACTAGTGAACACTGGATCCCTTCCACCTTCATTAGAGATTACATTCAAATGTTTTAACAGACATTTCTTTTCTCTCCTTTCCCATTCTTTCCGTTTGTTTCTTTCCAACATTATTATAAAGGCTAAAAAATATATACAGTGGACTTTTTGTCAGTAGATGTCTGACAAATAATTGGTTTGTCCTAAATAATAGGAACTAGATCTATAAATGCACAACAGTGTTCAAGAAGGAGAGAAAAAATCTTGTTGAACATATAACAGAAAAAATAACATCACCACAGTCCTTTTAGGCTTACTTTTCTCATTCCCACCCCCTCTTCCCCTCCCTCCCCCCCAGAATATAGAGAAATGTTGAAATGTGTACATGCATTACTACAAATTTCCTCCAAAAAGAGAACTTACTTGGTGTCATTAGGAAGAAAAGCATTATCTTATGCAATGATGGATGTATAATTCTTTAAGTTGCAGTGTTTTGTGGAATGACCTTTGCAACAAGATAGAAAGTATTTGTATGTATTGATATTTGAGTGGTCATTTAATTTAACCTAAAAATTGTTTTTCAGTTGTGTACTAGAGGGGAAAAAAAAGTATTACACATTATTATTGAATGTCTCCAGCTATTTTAGTATTGTTAAAAAGCAGATGACACAATATGAAATTGGTAATGGTTTTTTGTTTTGGGGTTTTTTTTGGGTGTGTGAGTTTTTATGGATTTTTGTTTTGTGTTTTGTTTTGTTTTTTTTGGATTTTTTGTTTGGTTGGTTTCGTTTGGTTTTTTTGTGTGTGTGTATTGTTTTTTTTTTTTAATTTGAAAGAAAGCAAGCACTTCCAGCTAATTGAATATAAAATCAAAAAGTTGCCAGGGGCATGTAGGAGGCATCTCCAGGTTTTTTGATGTGAAGGGAATGAGAATGAGATCTTTCTAAAGGTTAGTCTCTTTCTCTTAGGTAGGTTAGATTTTAAGCACCCATTTATTTCCCATTTCTACTCCTTTGTCTACACTAGCCCAGGGCAAAGACTCCAGCTGGCTGCCAGTTTCTAAGATGAGCCTGATCTTTGCTTCATCTTTAAAATAGTCTTCACTTTTTACAGCTGAAGAATCTTTAACCAACTAAAATGTAAAAATGTTTATTGACAACCAAATTTTGCAGGTCCAAAATCTCCAAAACTAGTTTGAGACTGTAGCTGTCTTGACAGATTTAACCGACTCATAAATTGAGATTTTATATGTTTCACTTTGATTATCTGAGCTGCAAATTGTCTCCAGAAATGGAATTAAAGTTCAGAAATCTACTAAGAAGCCTTTACTGGTTTTTCTCTAGATTTTGTTCCTGATTACATTCCTAACTATTTCCCTGATAGAAGGCTGAACATTTTGTCGGACATCTTGCTTGTTCAGTGTCCACTGGCATTCCTAGTACTACTTTATATGGGCTTTTCTTTATTGTGATTTTTGACAGGTTCAGAATCAAGAAAATCATAATCTCAACATTCCAATGCTTAAAATACCTGTAAATACATATGGTGATGTTTTGTAAGTATGCTATTTTAGGTAGACATAGACCTTCCATCACAATCAATTTGTCACCTCAGTAACATAAAAGGCAGTCCAGATCATAACCTGTGCGCAAATTTCTGGCTTTTGTATTTGACCAGGATCTTAATATTACATCTGAATTTGAATCACTTTTCCTTCCTTCCTTCCTTCCTTCCTTCCTTCCTTCCTTCCTTCCTTCCTTCCTTCCTTCCTTCCAAATTCCTTCCTTCTCCACATTTTTCTCTTTTTTTCAAAAATGTTAGAATGTGCTATGCTTCACCACCCTCCATGATACTTCATGATAATCAAAGTGTTGACTTCTAGATCTGTTTTTCTGTCACAAAATGTGCTTATTGACTAATAAAGCGAAATGGTTTATCACAGGTGTCCTTCTCATATGTACCTAGCATTTTCCATAGTGTAAATCATCCTTCTGACTCTACTACTGTCAACTTCATGATTGGAAAGTGGAGTTCTAATGGGCCTCTGTTGCTGAAAACTTGCTTAACACTTTAATTAATTATTAAATAAATATACAAGTTTTAGGGAAATATATAATAAAGCAATTTATCAAAAACTTAAATAAGACATTTAAAAGAATAAATGCAAATTATGTTACAGTTGTTATACACACAGTACATATACATATATGTGACACAGGAAAGACCACAAACATACCCTATTAAATCAAATGTAATGTTACACTATGTGGTTCAGAATCTTAACAAGATTAATTCAACCCAGAACCCACCTCTGTGGTACATAACAAAGTAATAGGTCATTAGATCTTGCTGTCTTTGACTGCTGCAACTGACTATACAGTAACCACTTATAGCTAGACTGATTCAAGTAGTCTTTTCCACTGAACAGACCAAGGCATAAATTCCTGTTTTGGGTTCTGTGACAAATAACTTAACCATTCCTCCACCAATCCCTCAAAATAACACTGATTGAAACAACATCTGGAGATAATAATTCATGAACTTAAGACAAAATCCATTACAGAGTATAGCACAGATGAAATGAATGAAGATTTCTATCAAACAGAAGCCATGCCTATGTGATTTCACATATTTATGATCGTACTTAGCAATTTCTGTAAGTTGTGATTTCTTATAATGGAGTATTTCTGATATCAGTGTTTCCAGAAGATTAGATACAATTAATGTTTAGTTTTGATTGGTAGTACTCATGTCACATTGAGATCCTTTACTTAAATAATAAATTACCTTAGCTGCTTATGGTGAATTGCTTGGTCTTTTCCTTTTTCATATTCAGCCAAATATCTAATCCAGAAATGTGACTGCTGCTTGTTATAGAGTTTTTTGGAGATGTCCAGGATGTAATTTATCCTGGCCTGGTACTATGTCAGTTTTAATAGGTCTAATTTTCTAACTCCTTGCTTCATTGTGACCATAAAGCCTTTTAGCATTTCACTTGCTTCACCAGGAAAATTTATCCCAGGCTGTGGAATATGACCTTTACATTCTTTCATGCATACACTAGCAACGGATTCATTCAGCCTTTTGGCATTATGAACCTCATTTGTCATTAACAGCTCACTCTTGTCCTTCAATAGTTCATCTGACTACTCATCTACCTTCCAGCTGGTATTGTAATTGTAGCATTTTAATCTATTTATTATTTTAGTCTTCATCATTATAAGTACTAAGAATCCTAGTGTCTGTTGTCAGTCTTTCTTTTGCAGACTTACTTCAAAGGAAATTTTTCCTTCTTGCACTGCTTTTCTGATATCTCCTAAAAAAGCTTATTTATACAATGTATTTCCTTCATATAACATCACTCTTTATTATTTCTGCCTCTTTTCTATTTCCCTTCCTTTCTTCTTTCTTACAATTAATCCATTTTATCCAAGACCATATTGATTTTGCAACTGGACAGAATAGTCAAATTATATTCTGGACTGTCTTTTGTCATCTCAATATGCTTTCTTCTGAATTGGCTGATATGCCAGAGAGTCATGCTACCATCCAGAGAGATCTGGATGGACTGGCAAGAATCTCATGAAGGTCAACAACAGGAATTGCAAAGTTCTGAACTTGGGGAGGAAAAGCCTCAGATGCCAATACATGCTGGCTGCTAACCAGCTTGGAAGGAACTTGGCAAAAAGGGACCTTGGGATACTGGTGTACACCTGCACTTCATTAGATAAAGTATTTGTAGCGAATTAAAGGAGATAATCCTTCTCCTCTACTCAGCCACACCTGGAGCAGTGTGTCCCATTCTGGGCATCCCTTATACAAGAGAGGCATGGGCATACTGGAGAGAGTCCAGTAAAGAGCCACAAAGGTGATCAAGGGACTGGAGCATCTCTTGTATGATAAAAGCTGGGACTGTTTATCACAGAAAAGAGAAGGCTTTGGGGATCTCATCAACGTATATAAATACCTCAGAGTGCATAGAAGTTGCATAGTGGCTGGATCTTTACAGTGACAGAAGCAGAGGCAATGGGCACAAATGGAAACAGAGGTCTTCCCATCTGAATGTCACAATTTTTTACCATGAGAGTGACTGAGCACTGGCACAAGTTGGAAAGGGAGGTTGTGTGATTCCACCTTTGGAGACATTCAGAAGCCATCTGTACACTATCCTTGTCAACAGGCTTTAGGTATCCCTGCTTGAGCAAAGGAGTTGGACGAAATCAGCTCCAGAGGTCCCTTCTAACCTCAACCATTCTGGGATTCTGTCAGAAGTCCCTAAACTTGGTCTTTGTTCTGCACTGTGCTGTAATATACCTGTGTATACAAATACTTTGGGGGGAAAAAATCATAGTTGTTTGTTGTAAAGTGAATTCAAATATTATTCTTTTATTTCTATAGTCACAAATTAAAAGCTTAAGCCTTTTTTCATAATATTGCTACTCAAGTTTTCAGTTTTGAAATAAATTAATATGTAAGCAGTGACCTGTGAAGCAAAACTCTGTCAAATGCACCCTGCTTCTTCTTGGGTTGTGTGTTTCAGCTTACCAGTTCAAAACTATATAAAATCTTTAATATTAATCCAGGAATATTTTCTATTTCCCCAATAAAGTCTGACAGTGCTTCCCAAATTGGTTTTCCTCCCTATTTCTACTTTTGCATATAATCACTTATCATCTGTACAATTCCATTTTCTATTATTTTGGCCATGCAGTGAGGTGTTGCAGAATGCCTGGAATGGGCTGTTTTTGGACTGTCACAATTTTCCATCTTGATTACTTGCTCAACTAAGATAAACTTTCAGTAGCAGGAATGGAGTGTTTTCAACTAGCAGGAATTTTTGGTAACAACATAGTCCCACTAAAATGTATTAAAAATACTTGCTCGAAAGAAGTGGCGTGATTTATGCTTTCCTAGAAGTTTGAGGAATATGAAACACAGACAAACCAAACCTAATACAGTCTCACTAAGCAATAAATATCTTAAAGAAAATATAGAATATATTTACATAGTATTATGAGGAGATCAAATTATTTCCATAGATCTCATATGCTGGCATTTCGATATGAGACTTGTATTATTACTGAAAATCTATTGCAGTAATTGGAGTTATTGACTGGAGTCATTGTAGGGACTGGAGTATTCGGTCTTTTGTCCCATGGAGTACTCTGTAAAAAGATCCCATATCACCTCTCTGATTTTGATAAAAAATTCTATGCTTACTAAATCAATCATATGCAAAGCAGCAACAAAATTAATATTTTATTGATTTATATAGGATATTAAAAAGACATTCATAAATTTTAAAAATAAATTTTAACTAAATATAAGGAGATAACAAAAATTTTCTCTTTTAAGTATGCAGAAATGCTGGTGGGTCAATATATTGTGCATGCTGAAAGATCACTCTTTAAAAGAGTAGGCAGGTATGGAAGTCTAAAGGAAAAGATTTCATTTGCAAGTTGTTGTGGAAATTGTGGAGAATCAATTGAATGTTTCAAAGACTACAGTGAGAACCACCTTGAACTAACTGTTGTTAGTTACATGGAGATTTGTTTTAATCAATGCTAATCTGCTAATAAACCATTCCAGAACCGATTATTTTGAGTGACTTCTGACCACAAGATAGATCAGGAGTAAAACACAGAAATTAAAAATACATCATTTGGATGAGCGAGAAAGAAAAGAGATCCATCTCTTAAGGAACTGCATAAAAAATATTTAAGCAGCTTGAAAATTATTTAAGCAACTTTTTACAAAAACTTAAAAAGTACCGAGCTGACTAGATTAGTCTGAAATTTTTGATGTTTTCAGTAGCAAGTCAGGAAAAGAAAGCTAAAATACAGATGAAGAGAACTTCACTTATTCTGAAGTAGGACATATGAACAGTATGGTTTTTTTAAGTACATAGTGAAAAGAAAGATAAAAACAGAGAGGTTTTTTGGCTAACACAGGGTAAGTAAGCCAATTCAAACTGGAAAAAAAACAGATAATTTGTATTGAACATAAGAGACCGTTTGTTTGCTTCCATATCTTGTGAATTATTGACTGTGTTCTGACACAAGGAATATTATTTCAAATTCTAAATATAAACAGAAACCAATTTTGAAGCAGAAAAGTTTGCAGATATTCAAACTACAATTGTTCAATTAACAAAAAGATTGCATGAAACTGAATGGTGATGTAAATGTTGCCACCCAAGACAATGTCATGCCCAGAAGGAAAGGTAGAGAGAACTGCAGTGATTTGGGGGATTTTTCAAGAATCTGTGAGTGCCATGTCACAAGTGTTTTTGGTCACTTAAAGAATCACTAGCAAGGTATTGGCAAAAGCAGAAATTCTGGGAGCAGACAGTGTTTCTGATCAGCCCAAGGGCAGCTGAACTGCATAGGGTCCAGTAGTCAAGAGCGAGAACTAATTAGCATTCCTGAGATCAGAGTGTGGTGGCCCGGAGGTGGTGATGGTGGTGACTACCAAGTGTCCTGAGAGTGCAGCAACCAAGATGAAGAAGATCTAGTTAAGATCATTAGTTAGGGGAGTAATTCACAGCAATCATACCCAGCATTTTTGCATAAGATGAATAGACTAGCAACCTAGTCAAATGGAATATTTGTTTGTTTCAGAGTTGGGCACAGATGCATAAATTGATGTTGTGATAGAAGCAATTGTACTAGAACAACACTAGCAATTAATGGAACAGAGAAAAGTTAGGGGTTTCACTAGAAAAGAATATGAATTTATGGGTATATAAATCCTCCACTAAGAAAAGGTAGTTTACAGAAGGAAGGAATCTGGCAGAATGAGGAAGATATGAAAATTTTCAACGTAGTGCAAGGACAAAAGGAAACAACCACTTCAGTCTTTTTCTCTTACTAAATTTCTTCTACCTTTAGACAAACATTAAAAGTTGAATTAAATCAGTTTCCTACTCGAGGTAGCACAGAACAAGAAGAGAATGTTGGTTAAAAGATGAAAATATTGAAATATAATTTTATACAGACTTGAGAAAATATTATAAGAATTATGCCTGCACACATGATACTTAAATAAAAACTACCTTTTGGATGATATATATCTGGCACTCAGATTTATGCTTTTTTTTTTTTTTGCAAACTGTTGTGTTTTTGTGGCACAAACAAAAGAGAAAAAGAGCAGTTTCAAAGCAGTTTGAGACAAAAAAAACACAACCATCTGCATTAAAGATAAACGTGTGGAATGGTATAGAAGGAATGAAAGGGGCTGTGGGGAGGAGTTAACACACTGAAATGAGGGAGGCAGTCAAGACAGATTATTACTTGCCTGCTTTCTGAGTGACAGAAAGAAGTAATGAGTTTCTTCTGTAGGGAGAATCTAAGTGAGTCTTCAAACCAAGGAAACAATTTCACTTAGCTGTTACACTGGTGTTATAAGAAGAGAATTAGCAAACAAGTGGAGTTTACTTTTTCAGCACTATGCTTGATTTACCCACAAGACAGTTGTGTATTGAAAAAGCATAGTGGAGTGAAGTACTGCTCTCTACATTTCACATATCAGTGTAAGAAGGAACAACTCTTGGGACTGGATTTTAAGTGAACTGTGATTGCCAGACCTGATGCACAATGTGAAACGTAGGAGAAAACAATTAAGATTTTACCACAGAGTTGTGACTGGTATAGCCTCATTAAAGAAGTAATTTTTAAAGAGGGCAAGATTGCAATTCCTGAGAAAAAGGTATGAAACAGAATATATCTATTAAAATATTTATGAAATGGAATATATACGTTAACAAATCAGTTACATGAAAAAGGTTATTTGGGAGGGTTCATTGGAAAACAATGATGCTTTTCTTAATATATAGTAACTACAAAAAAAAAAAAAGGATTAAATTTATGTACCTCATCTCTTTTCTTGCCTATTTTCAAAATTTTGAAAGAATTAAAATACAAACTGCTACCTCTCTTGATTTTTAAATCTATCTTTCTTAAAAATGGAAAACTATTTACATGTTTGACATAGTGATGTACTATCATCGGGCAATGTTATTTGGTTTGAATTTCAATCATCAATAAACTTCATTATCTTTAAGAAAGAAATCTAATTAAACAAAATAAAAATAATATTTTTTTAAAAGTATGGAAATAGCATCAACATTTCTTTATTCAATGCAATTAAACGACAGAATGTCTTTAAGAAAACAAAATTGTATTTTGATCATTGGATCTTTGGCCAAAAAGTAACATCACTTATAATAATACTGATGTTTCAGCAAGAACCACATTCAGAGCAGAGTGTTCAAATTATCCCTGTAGTAACAAATAAAGTACTGCCAGGCTCTGAATTGCTGCTGTCATCTGGAGCTCTATGCCTGCTCTGATCAGTTGTTGGAGTGGTCCTGGCCCTAGGCTAAGCCACTTAGCACCTCTAAGGCATACCCTGTGCATGATTCAAGAGCCTGCACAGAGGCAAATGCAAACAGGCATTTTGGATACAGAATATGCTGACTAGGAGGGAGTGAGAGAATTTCCTATGTTATTTACTCTAAGAAATTTCCCTTTAAGCTTTTTTCTATTTCTAAAAGCCTAAGTATGGCAGAACCTGTATAATGCTGTGCAATATTACTGTATTATAGATTACTCTATTGGGATTATATTAATGATAACGTATTAAAATACATTATGTATATCACTGTACAGTAGTGAACACATTGCCCTTTGACAGGGTAAGATCACTAAGGAAGAAATGGGAAGAGATTTTTATCACACTGAAGATAAAGATGGTTCAGTGATAGCTATCTACATATCCATGTTAGTTTGAAGTCAAAGAACTCTCAAATAACTTTATTTCAGATTAAATGCATAATTGTTTTTTCTGATTGTGTTTTTTTGTTGTTTGTTTTTCTCAGTGGATAAACATTCAGTCATAGTTGTAGTAATCATTTAACATTCAAAACTTCCTTTAAATGTCTGTTCATTAATAATAATGCCAAATGAACTATTGCAATCATCACATTCTGTTAAACACTGGACAGAGTTTTATGTAGATTTGGACACAACATTTCACTTGAAGCTCTGAAGAAGTTTTGTCCGATGAACACACAGAAAACAGATATTGGATAATTCTTCATAGCTGATAGATCATTTTATTTTGCTTGCAGCTCTCACTTGGAATCCTAATACTGCAATCTTTTTTTTTTTTTTTCTTCCAGAATTCTTGCTTTGTCTGTCTTTGTCTGATCTGTCAATCCTTTGTTTAACCACTCAACTGTAATTATATGCTACCTAGAAAGCAGGATCCAGACAATCACAGTAAAGGTGCCGTCAGCTTTAAAATAAATGGCAAGGCCTTTCCCATAAAATTCAGTCTATAGAAAGTAAAATATTTTTGCACAGTTCAGTATCTGAACTTGTTAAACAACTGGAAAAGGACTATGGCTAAATCACTCCAGTTTACAATGGAATGACCTTTTCTGTTAGGTTTTTCCCTTTTTTCTACAACAATTACTCAGACTTCATGTTATTCCCTTCAACTGCTTTTATTCCTCCACATGAACCAAATATATTTATCTGCCTTGCTGTTATACCAAGCCTATGTACTATAGCTTTGTCTTTAATGTGTAATTTCTTTTGCAGTCAAGTAGAATAATTAGTTCCTTTTCTTCAGCACATGAAGCTTTTCTCATCTTCACTGCTTTAAAATGGAGCTCTCTCTAGCTGAAAATGCCTTCTTGGCTGATGTAAAGGTCCTTGATCGCCACAGCTCTGCAGGAACTCATAATATCAAGATTTCTCACCTCACTGAATACAAGGGATTTTTTTTCCTATCCATGGTATTCTAGAGATCTTAAAAATAAATACTATCTGACTGCATATTAGCAGAAACTTTACATTGGAATATTCATAGAACCGTTTCAGCTAGGATTGTCAAGAGTGTAAGCTTTGGTTTAGCTCTGTTGCTAATGATGCCTATCATTCCTTCTTTATTCTCAAAAGTTACATTATGGTATTTGCCCTTTGAATAGCATGTCACTCATACATATCATCCTATTTAAATGTTACCCTTATCACTTGGACAAAATATTTGAGAAGTAAAGAATGTGGTTTTTCATTCAGCAAGGGTTGTTGTTGAAAATCTTTATTACACTTGAATTAATTTTCATGCCAGAACTGTTACTGAAGTAAAATGTCCCACACAAAGAACTACAGATTTGGTGACTCTTTTCTGAGTTCAATCTGCATCTACTTTTTTTTTTTTTAAAAAAAAAAAAAAGGGAATGTTTCAACTTTACTGTAACTGAGTTAAATCTAAGTTCTTCAAATAGATGAAACAATTGTCTGAATTTCAAGTTTATCAGACTGCTGGCATATGCCGTATGCAGATGAAAAAATTGATGGTGACAAATTCTAATCAATGAAGTAAATGCTAGTGTTACCTCAGCAATGTCTTTTACACAATATTGTGATATTGGAAAAAGGCATAAAAAATGTGGAATTGGTTAAATTCTACATAACCAGTATATTGCAATCATAAAAGAAAAAAATTATTCTAAGCTGGAACAGAACTTACTTGTTTTTTTATATCCCCCCATGCCTCCAGTGTTAGCATTATACAATCACCAGAGGAAGCCAAAAATGACAAAAAGAATATAAAAGTCAAATTTGATATAGTGAAAAACAAAATTACATGAAAATTAAAAAAAACCCCAAACAACATTTTTATTTATACATTTGGAGACAGATTCTTTTATCTCAGGAGAAAATAAACTCACAAACAAGCAAGCAACAAATAAAGCAATTCCTCAGAATGAACTAAACTCCTCTGAAGTTAAGAATGTGACCTTCAATTTACCACTTATTAATTCCACATTAAAATAAATATTATGAGAAATCTTAATAAAAGAAAAACTTAAAGTTATACTTCTGAAGTAAAAGAACATAATTTTCAAATTAATGTGAATTGTGAATGGCATTTTTAAACATTTCAAAATTATCTATATTCACAATGAGCATATTTAATATTTACTCATCAAATATTATAAACATTGTAATTATATTATCTATTTATCAACAAAGACGTGTAATGCAGTAGACCATAGGAGATATTAATTAAAAGTCATCTCTTAATTGTATGCTAGAAAGTGTAAGACAGACACTACTTTCCCAAAGGCAGAAGGAGGATTGTATTTACAGTTCAGTTATGGAGAGGTGCCCAGATTTTAGCTTATCTGTCATTTGCTACATGCTGAGTTTGCTGCATTCAAGCTGCCATTACTAATAGTCTGGGACAGAGCCAAGATATTTCAAGTACTGTATATTCCAGGTCAGAGCACAATCTAGTTAGTGTCATCTGAAATTCATCCACCATTCCTGTGCTTAACAAAGTCTGCTGGTGACCAGTTGAACTGCAACACTGGTTTATGTCTATTTTTTCTTTTTTGGTGTATGCTAAAATTATTTTTTGCCCATGTTTTACATGCACAGCTCTATTTCTTGTTGAAAATCCTTTGGTTTCTACCATATTTGCAATTTCATTTTCAATATTATTCTTTACATATACTATCCAGGTTACGCACACCATCCAGTATGCAATTCCACAGGTGGCAGAAAAAGGAACTTTCATTTCAAATAACACATCATGTTCAGAACAAAAATGCCTGCTCTTCATGGAGCATCAAATCTTTTGAAATAACTTATATCACATCTGTTTTTTGGATTTTCATCTAGCAGCATAGAATTGAAGGAACATTGCAATGAACCATTACAATGAGGATTAGATGCTATAAATAATTTGTTTTACCAAGCATGTTAGAATTTCCATTTGAACTTTAAGGTCAGTGAATTGCTGACTTGTTTAGAAAGTGCAGATTTGGTATTATTCTAGTGGCAATTTCATCACAGAGATATGTAATTTAGATACTTTTATTTGCAAAAACAGTTTTGGTTTTTCTGTTGGTGGAAGAGCATTCCAAAAACCATACCACTATATTGAAAAATTGATATTATTATTTTTATACATTTTTTTTTCTGAGGTTGTTAACCATGGTTAATAATTTCTAGTGTTCACCTTTTGCATATTAAAATAGTTAATATATTTTAAAAATATATTTTACTAGGATTAAATTAATGCTATTAGAAATGTAAGCAGTATGCAGGTAGTGTGGCAGAATTGCAACAAATACCCTGATATTGTGTTGACATATTTATGTTGGCAATAGAAGTAGTGTTTCTAAGCATGGATGACAGTCTGGATAAACCTGAATTTTCACCCTCCCAGTGGATGCCTGTGCACACCCAAACCCCCCCACACATAAAGCAGTGTACTCTTTTGTTTTACTATGGATTATCATTTAACTAGTTGAGATCTACTGTCCAGCCAATAACACGCTTTGTTATGTTGCAAGTTTAGGAACACAACCTCTGGCCTTCTGTGGTGAATAAGTCTTGACTAATATCCAAATTCCCACACAGACACTATTTCTCTCTACTCCTTCAGCAGGATGGGATGTGGAGAAAGTAGACTAGGAAGAAAAGAGCTCATGGGTTGAAGTAAAGACAGAGGATCCGCCAACAACAGATGTGGGCAGCACAACTCAACTCGGGGAAAATGTACTGCTAATTAAAAGAAAAACATTGTTACTGCCTTAGGTAGAGGGAAACAATAAAAAAATCCAATTGAAACAGCATAATTCCTCCCCTTTTTACTAGGTTTAAGTTCACATCTTCACTCCAGACTCCTCTTTTGACCCCCTCGAACAGGGTTTACACTCTGTCAATAACAGTTGATGTGTGCTGCTGCTTTCTTCTCTCTCCTTCCTCCTCACACTTTTCCCTGCTTCATCACAGTGTCCTCCAGGTGTTGCAGGGGAATATCTGCTTCAGCCATGGAGCTCCTCCTCCTTCTGCGCCTCCTGGAACTGACTGTGTCTGGCATGTGGTTGCCCTGGCCTCTCCTCACAGAGGTTGCCTGGCAGTCCCCACTGCTGCCGACACCTGGACACCTGCACCCTGTACACCCTAAGATGTAAAAATAAATAAAAAATAAATGCATAACTTCCACATAGAATATGCAATAATAAAAAGTAAAGCACCAAATAATAAAAGTGAGCTCTATATCATCACTTCGTAACTTGTTATAAAAAAAGTAAGCTGACAAACATTAGCAGATGATATAGAAATCATCTAGATTAATCATCTAGAATAAGAAGAGCTAGTATCCTTCATAATGCGCAGGCTTGTGTTCTATGCAATAATCTAAAATTATTATTTGAGTTTATTCTCTGTTGAAACTTTACTACAGACCTTCACTCCAAATCCATTTGAATGAGTCCCAGAAAGCACAGTACATAATTTTCAAACTATTCAAAAGTTTCCACATTTTAAAAGAAAACAATGTATTTTTCACTTGCTACTGTGGGGCATTATACATTGAATTTCAACAAATTAAAGTGAACTAAATCTCATTCACATCTTAAGTTCAAGTGCTGCACAGACTGATCTGTTCACTACAAATCTGTCGGGAATTTACATTTTCCTCTAAAACACTTTATTAGAGTCATTAAAATAATAAACCCTGATAAATTCAAATTAAGATTGCAGTCTGATCATTGATAACCTCCTTCTGGACTTCACAGTTTAGAGTTATTAAGGTGTCATAACTTACTGAACATGCTCAGGGAGTCTTAGATCCTCTCCTGGAAGATGCCAAGGGAAACTAAATCAGCAGCTGCTACTTTTTCATCTTCATGCCTGGCTGCTGTCAAAACAATCCCTACATAAAATGGGATTTTCCAGACAGGTGGCCACCAGGAACAGTTGGTCTCAGAGGCCCTCTAAATTCAGAACTTGGAGCATTAAATTAAGACAGTTTTTCACTATGTTTTCTAACAGTTTTATGACTGGGTTATATCTGTGTTATCAGTGAATTTTCTTTTAATTCCATTAATAGCTTACCCTAAAGTTGAAACTGATCTGAAGTAACTGCTTTATGGAAATGCTAACACCTATTTTTTTTTTTCTATAATAGGGGCTGGAAAACAGGTCATATCTTGTATTTGTCAACATTGTTTGTATTCATAAGCAAGTAGAAATCCAAAATAGCTAACAACTCTTTTGTGAAGACAACTCAAGACTTCTTTGGATAAAAGGCATATGAAAAGATGTGTTAGTTCAAGAAATATTTCATATCAATGAGAAATAAAAGAGGCTTAGCATAGAAAGATGATATAACTAGTGTGATTTAAAACTTTTTATTAACAAAATAGTAGCTATTTTATGAAGTATTATTGTTGTAGAATAACTGCTTAGCAGTACTTACATGTTTCTTGCCAAACAACTAAGACATAAAGGTAAATTGATATGATTTTTTATTTCTTTTTGGGTTTTTTGCAGTCAAACACAGTGAAATGAAAAAAAGTTATAAAGAAATTACTCCCCTTTGCTTCACACAAGAGGTGTAATGGGAGCAACAAAACTTTGCTTAATTATTGGAATATTACATATGCAAAAGGACATTTCAAAATACTTCAAATCAGGATGAAAAACATGGTATTCTATTTAAAAAAATGCTAAAGATAATTTACTTAGAAAAAATAATTTAACTTTTTTTTTATGTATGCAGGTAGATGAGAAAGGTAGGAGAAAGGAGCATAAACTTATTAAATCTCACTGAAGTCTTTGTGACAATGAGGGATCAATTTACCATGAGAGGTTGAGGGCTAATGTAAATTTCTAAAACTTATAGCCGATTCTAAAAAAAATTTTTCTTTGCCTGAACACCAACTAATGTCAGCTATTTTTTGTGCACCCCCCCCCACCCCCCAAATCTGGAACCTTGAATACAAATAGATTTAGCTCCTCATTTTTATAACATAGGATATTGAAAGAGTTATGAATGTTTACCTGTAAAACTTTCAACAACATTAATATGAATTATTGATTTAAAAAGTTCATGAATTACCTTCCATATCAATTAAAATCTTACATTTCAAGTTCACAAGAATTAGTTTGCATCAAAAAATTTGCTTGATTGCTAGTTTATTAAAATAGCTTCTGGTTTATACTACAACAACTGTGAAGCTCGTTAGTGTTAAAATATGAAGTGATTGACAAATAGAACAAATCAACATTTTAGAAGTTTATTTGCCCAACTAACTGTAGATAGATATTATTTTCTTTCTGATGGAAGAATTAAACAATTTTAGTGTACCAGTTTTCACACTTGTTTGTATTCACTTTTAATAAGGCTACCTCTTCCCTTGTTCTCTGCTTCCAGTTCCTGAGTTACACAGAGGTTGTTTTAATATTATATTAACGGGAAAAAGTTAAAATATCTCCAAGTTCCTTATATATAACTAGAAATACATTTAAATCCTCCTCCCCCCATTGTTTACCTCTTAATGTTGAACCTTATCAAACTATCCACTTCAGGTAATTTTTTTGATTTGTTACCTCAAATGTGTACATTTTCTATCCATTGTTCATATCAGTCATATATAAAACTAAATTTGCCAAGCAATCAAAACAGCTACACATGAAATATGAATTAACTTACTTAGTCTACAAACATCTCTGAATACATGTGTTGTTTTGGTATATTATGTAAAACCTAGAAATATCTTTGCTTGAGGACCAGGGATAGAGTGGCAAGCTTGATTTCCTCAAACTGTCTTGTTTAAACTATAGATTAAGATTGCTATAGAAATCCAGCTATTGCGTATGCAGCCATAACTCATTTTCTGCTCACCTTTCTCATAGGAACTACTTACATAAGTCCATGAAACAATACTCATAATGTTTCTTCCTGTTTTAATCAAATCTTTCTTTTATATGGAAGCAATATAGTGAAAGAACTCAAGGCATCAGTCATGAGACCCTAGAGCTGATCTGTCCAATTATCTCAATACTTATGGTTTCAGCAGTTTCTGAATACAATACGGAATTCTCTAATACTTCATACAAAAATCTTGTTTATAATAAATACCCACATCTTCTCTCATGTTTAAGAGAAATTTTTGATTGACATTTGGAACTTCTCTCCTAGTACCAGAGTTGAACAAGTACATAAAAGAGCTTAGGTGACCAGTTTATCAATCAATGTGCCAATACAGTCATTCACTCAAACAAGGATGAAGCAAACTGTTGCACCAAAACCAACATAATTTACATTAAACAAAAGTATCAGCGATAGAAGATTAGTGACATTTTGTCTTTATTTTCCCAGACAGTTAAATAATTTTATCTCATAAAATGAGATAAACTTGCCTACTAGAGAGCATTTTAAAATACGTTGTGTGTAAAGTTTTATAATATTAACTTCAGAAGCAATATTATTTATTATAATCAAGTTAGTGTGAAAAAAAAAATGAGCAGATTCTTGTGTATTCCTTTCCATATTTCTTTTAATTTAACTTGCTAAGGAGTGATTCACAAGTGACTCTTGTAAAGGCCTCCTGAAAAAAAGAACAACTTCACAGCTCCTTCAGGGGCTTTTTGGGTGACCATACTCTTTCTACAACTGTATTGTTGTCCTAGTTCAGCAGAAGACACCAGTTATCACTGTGTGGGCGGTGATCAAGGCTGTGTATTCTACACCCTCTATTCATTCCCCAAGAACAATGGACCATTTGCAACAATTACCCAGGAAGTCGTTAGCACCTCCACACCCAGCCTGAGGGGGTGTGGGTGCTAATAGGCCATCAACGGTTCAACAATACCCCATGACTCACAGAGTTAATCACCCATTGTGTGAGTCCCCGCCCTGGGGGAGGGACTGAGTGCTCCCTGAGGGTATATAAACAGGGCTCAGAAGACCTTGAACACCTCTTTGTGGGATCCAGAGGAGCAGCAGGACCTTGACAGGAGGAAACCATCACTCTTGAACAGACTACGACCATCACTCCTGGCCAGACCACAGCCATCATCTGCACCAACAGATTTCTTCACTCTGCTTTGGATTTGGGGGAACCACGTGGGTCTCAGCACCAGGGCTAACAAACCCCCTTTGGGCTTGTTCCCCGGGACACTGGGTTATACTGCTGGGTTTTTGGTGAGTTGAAAGTAGTGTTAGTGTATTTATGGTAATACCTTTCATTAAATTGTAACTCTGACTTATAATCTCTCTTGTGATGGGTCCATTTCTCCTGCTGGTTTACCTCTAAACCAGCACAATTGTAGAGAGAAAAAAATTCAAAAAGTATTGCTCTATCACATGGGATTTTACATATAGACTTAAGATTATAAGGTTTGTCAATAATAGAAACAAATAATAAAAAATACCTATGGTAATTAGGAACAGTTTTTCTAAAAAGCCTGTTGAATTCATCATTCCTACAGCTCATGTGTTTTGTGGTGCATATTACTGAGGTTGATAGAGGTTGATTGTAGCTTGATTGTTCAGAGCAGACAGTGTACCAGAGCAAAGTGTAGCTGTGCCTGTGCATCCAAGTTTACTGCTGAGGGGAAAATGAGGAAATGCAGCCTATAGATTTACAGAGACAGTACTTGATTATAAAAAGGGCTATTCCACCAACCAGAACAGACTGAACAGACAGAAGGATTAGATACAAAACACACAGTTTGAAATAGCGCAGAGATGACACTAAATTTTAGGCAAAATTATAAGTGTTTAAGCTGAACAGCCTTGAAAACACCTCAAACCTCTGCCTAGTCACATACATGCCTGAGATGTAAAGCTTTCCCTGTGTAAACTCTTGAGGCAACATACAAACCAAATGAAGAAGGTACTTGAAAAAAGCCAACTTGAATTTACCAAGGGCAAATCACATCAGACTAACCTAATTGTTTTCTACAATAAAATAGCATCTTTGGTCTAGCAGGTGAATTGTTAGAAACAGAGATCCTATTCTTATACAAGTGAATTTGGCAATTAGAAATGGGGAAAAACAAAAATCACTCTGTAGCACAGAGGATGATATTCAATATGTTTTGAAACTTTAGAACCATGCAACAACCATATCAGTGATGCCTAATTACTCCCATTACAATAGAATAACAACCTAGATCTGAGATCTTTGGTTTTGGAAAGAATTGTGTTAATACATATATGGGACCACTTTTTCTGTGTATTGACTATATGATACAATATATTTTGTATTACTGTATTTCTGTATCATTTAACAATAAGATTTGATCCTGGCGTGACAAAACCACCTATACAGCTCAGACTATTTCTATTCAGAAAGATGTCCAACAGAGAAGGAATCACACTGCCCTACATTTCATTCCTTCAGACTCTGCAATGGAATCTGTGAAACAGTCAGGCACCTATATTCCCTGTAGTAACTGCAGGAATTGAAGCATCTCATTATGGGATTCGTAGCACACAGCGTTGCCTAAACAAGGAAGAGCTGGGAAAATAAATGCACCTTAAATCCCAAACTAAGTGCATTAACATATTTAAAAAATAATTAATTATTCATTTTATTAATTAATTTATTTATAATTTTGACCTTTCTGAAATTTCACAGAATATTCTGTCTGAAGGATCCCACAAGGATCACCAAGTCCAGCTTTTAGATCTGCACAGGACCATTCCCAAGACTCACACCATGTGCCTGATGGCTAGCACAACACCAACTCTGTAGTCAGACAAGTAGCTGTGTCTAATTGTCAACACTGCAAAGATATAACTTCCTAAAGTTTTCATTTTTTCCTTACCCACAAATACATATTCAAGCATCTCAGGATAACAAATAAGCATTGTTACAGAGATATGTAAGAGGATTTCCTATATAGCCTTGGATGCTAAGGTTGCAATTTCTTTTTTTCTTCATATGTCCAATCTACATTTCTAAAGTGATCTGGGAGTCTCTTTGGGGAGAGAAAAATAAAACCAAGAGAAAAAAGAGACAAAAAGAAGCAGAGGATTAACAGAGAGCGAAAATGAAAGAATCTGACAAGCAGGAGAAAGTGGAAAGGTGGAAGACAAATTAAAGCTTAGACTACATCCAACAGCAAGGAGTGAATAAAAGGACTAATATGAATAGTAGAGAATTTACAAAGATTCAAAAATACATGTTTCAAGATAACACTAGTATTTAGCATATTTACTGTCTCCTTACAACAGAAGTCTGAAGGCTTTTGTATAGTTGCTATGATTTCCGAGTTGCAAAAGGCTTTGCATTAGAGCTGCACTTTTCTTATGCTGCAGTTTTTATAGTCTCAGTGTAAATGATCTCATTAGCTTCCCGGTACCCTATTCCAAGAGGGATCCAAAAAGCCACAATCATATATTCCTTTAAATCCTCCTAACAGCTTGTTTTTACCATGTTGTTTCAAGAATGTTCCCAAAGTAGCAACTACTGCTAAAAATAACATTAGTATTGTTATAAGAAGTGTAATTGTGCACAGGACAAATACAATTGTCACTTCAGTGATGCTAGGCTACAAGATATTTTTAATCTTTACATCATCAATTTAAATAATAGTTACAGATGGAGAGAAAGCTCATTCAAAGGGGACAAAGGAAAGAAATTGGCATCAGACTGACATCTAACCAAGAGTCTGAGCTTGGAGCAATGTCTATAACTTGTTTCTCTGTAGAGGCAGAGGCACATCCTATGGTGGAGCATACTTTAATGAGGACAAATAGGATGGTTTTCTGAGATTTTTATCAGCTTTTGTAAATTACAGGGTTCTTTGTTGATTTTTTGTGGGTTTTGTGGGTTTCTTTTCCTTTGGTTTTTAAAATATATTTCAGTTTAAAATGCTGCTTATGGGTTAGCATCCTGATATTAGGCCTTCCAGTGGATAAAACTTTCAAGTGTCCAGGCTGCTGTTAGTTATATCTATTGTGATTAGCAAACTGAAAAGAGTAAACTGAAGACGTGTTGGCATTCTGGACTGCCATCTCAAAGAGGCAGCCATAAAGGAGTCCTGTGCTTTCATTTAAAAATATAGGACTATCCCTATCTATTTTTATTAGAATTTAAAGTGCTTTGAAAAAAAAATCTAGATTAGGCCTTGCTGAAGCTGATACTTCTATTATGCTGAACATGATCACTTATCAGAGAATGAGCATGCATGCTGTCATAAAAAATAAATCAACATGTAATAAATAAATAAAAGGATTTTACACATTGGTTACACACTGGATCAGTTACTATGGGATCAGAACCACCTTGTGGGGGT
Source organism: Campylorhamphus procurvoides (assembly GCA_013396655.1). Lineage (NCBI taxonomy): Eukaryota > Metazoa > Chordata > Aves > Passeriformes > Dendrocolaptidae > Campylorhamphus > Campylorhamphus procurvoides. The sequence goes on along the minus strand of WBMV01006294.1, from coordinate 113,632 downwards.
GTGTGATGTGTGTGGAGGGCGAAGATTTGGGTCAAACCTCACAGGGGTGGGGCGGTGCTGTATCCCTCATGACAGGGCCTGGAGCCCCCCAGGGAAGCCCCAGAGCAGCTGCTGGTCACAAAGAGTCTGGGAAAAGTGTAACACCCCACAGCTCCCAGAGCCCCTGATCTTGCTCAGATTGGGAGAGACAGTGGGAAGACTGCCCATTATCCTGGCCTGGAACCCCAGAGTGGTTGGGGGGGATCAGAGGCCCTGCCAGGGGGTTTGGCCATAGAGACCAGAACGGATAAAACCAGATGTTTTTGGGGCACCATGTCACAGCCATGATATCTGGATGGGTGAGAGCTGGTCTTCCACAAAGTTTCGGTGGTAGCTCTATGATCTGTCTCTCCCTTTTTCTTCTTCTCTCTTTTCTTGCCTTTTTTGTTTCCTTTTCTTTACTTTTTTCTTGATGCTATGGATGGCATAGAGCTGGAGGGATTGGATTTGACTTCAGCATGGTGAATTGGTTGAGTACTGCTTTGAGTGTTGTTGATTAATATGTTCTGAGTTGGTATTGTGGTGGAACATTTTGTTTAGGTTGTGTAGTGCCCCTTTGAACCATTGCCAAGCTCCCTTATTTTCTTCCCTAAATCAATAAGGAAACTCCGTAGAAACAAACCCCTGGCTTGCTTTCTGGGTGTTTTCATAAGGTATTAAAAAACCCTCTCTCTATATATAAATATTAAAGTCATACTCTTAGTAAACCTGCAGCTCCAAGGTTGGAGTGTTACAACATTATAGTTACCTTCCAGTGATCTGATAAAGAAGTGCTTGTTTGGCACAATTTTTTACTTTAAGGGCAAGAGAAGGACCATTGTAATTATAGCTTTGATGTTTCAACACAACAGATTTTTCTGTAGGTGGGGAACTTTTAGGTTGAAACCAGGCATACCTAAAGGGAGTTAAAAAGTTTAGGATTATTTTATTCCTAATTAGCATAATTTATTGTGCTGTATACCCCCTACCATGTTACAGGGCAACAAGCTATCTTATTTTAGAAGCCTAATCCTCATATCAATCACTCATGAAGATTGCATTAAATCCCCCTAAAGCCAAAAGAAAAACTTAAAACTGATTTTGTTTCCATGTACAACTTTATTGGTATATATACTCAAATTTATCCCTCTAGTGTGTGAATTAGTGAGATAAATGCACTAATAAACAGAATATAAGAAAAAAATCCCCTTTGACTTAGCTGTTTAGTTCACAAAATTTTTTGGTTTTGTTACAGAAGCAATAATTTTTCCAGTGGCATGACCTTCAATTCTGGTCTGTTGTATTGAGGCTCTCACAGCTCATCAGTCTCTCCACTGTACCATGAGGAGACCTCCTGTAAGCATATATCTGCAGTAAGATTATTTTGCTACAGGGTAGCTGACAAATCACTTCTTCGTGGTACTAGGGGACTTTCTCCTAGTGGAGATACTTTTCAAAACTGATTTTTAGAAGTTAGCATTTTAGAACTTTATTTTAAATGTAGGAAGACAAGAAAAATGAAATACTATCACAAGCTGGACTCTGCTGGTAAATAAGTATGGAAAAAATCATTAATAAATACTCATTGTACATAATGTTTTGTTTCAATAGGAAATGCATAGGAAGCACTCAAGGTAACTGCGTCATGTACCTGCTGTAATGGAAGTTTGCAAAAGAAGAGAGAGATGAAACAAAGAGCTTATAAGTGGAAACATCAGAAAAGTTAGTGAAAAGTGATATCACAAGCCAAAAGGAAACTGAAAATAGGGTGCAAGGAAAAAGCAGAGTGAGTTTGTAACAACATCAATGAAGGATCAAATAGGAATAAATGCTGAGAAATATGATATTGATAATGAGGATAGAAAAAGGTGGAATTACAAAGCATATAGGTCAAATGATATTCGAGAATTAAGGCCTGGAGAAACTTAGGAAAATTCTAGAAAAAAAGAAATCAGGCAGAAGGGACAGAGACATAAAGCTTCCTGAACAAGTCAGTTTAAGACCTCTAAGACTGGATGGAATTCTAATATGTCCTACTGCTTTCTGTGGCATAGTCACCAAACTTTGCTTCCAGGTCTTAGCTTGGTATTATAATGTGTCATCTCCTCATCCTGAATTGGAGGGAACCTGAAGCTTCCTCACAGGGAATCTGCAGTGGTCCATTTATTCTCAGTTTTTCTTAAAAGCAAAGAAGGCAGAAAATGTACATATGCTGTACAGTCTGATAGCAACAAGAGAGAGCAAAAAGAAAGAAGAGGTAGAAAATTGTCAATCAGAATAACATTTGTCTAATTAATACAGGTGTTTAATGATATAAGTATTGATGTTACACTTAAATGCAGATGGATTTACATAAGAGTAGTTTCAAGTCTTTATTTCTATCTGATAATGTATGGACCAATCATTATTATTTATTCTTTACAATCATCATCTTTTTAAGCAGCATTATCATCTGTCAGAGAAATACCTCACTGTAAAAAATTATTAGTTTAGGTCTTTCTTCAATGGAAATTCATTTCAATAGCCTCTGCTTTATTAATATTGCCTTTGGTAGGAGCTATATATAGTATTCCTGTTCTCTAGCTGGAAGTGCATAAGAATGCACTTTAATCAAGTAAACAAAAAAGAAGACCATGTTCACCTTGACTTTTCTGTTATAGTGGTGCTTCAGCTATAAATCTAAATTTAATTCAAATTAAACTGCCCTCAATTAGAGTAAATGGAGAGGTAAATGATGCTATTGTACAACAGAATATCCATTACACTAAAAAAAAATTTAGATGGCCTACTTTGTACCAGAGTGTGGAATAACTGCCAAAACTGCATAAAGAATTAGATATTTTTAGTTATGTACAATTTTGCAATTCAGAATGTGCAAGATTTATCTTAATGAAGTTGGCAGAGATACTTCATCTAGAAAGAAATACAGTTAAGCAAGGCATCTTTCTCCAAAACTGCACTTCTAACTTTTTCTCAGGACAAACAAGGACAATATGGGACAGAACAAGTTATAAATAAGATAATAATAAGGTCACAAATTTTATATAGTCTTGATTATAAGTTTTTTATCCAATATAGAGTTGTAATTCCACTTTAGATTCAATGATGACATTAAGTTACTTGATTGTTGTTAGTTCTTAAAATCTTAAAATTATAAAATGTTCATTTCTGGTTTATTGGTATGATCAGTCTTGACATTTACAACCTTCCTTTTCCTAAATAGCAGTTTAAAAGGTTTAACTTATTTAGTATTTTCTTATTAGCTTTTCTGTCTGGCAAGTCTAAAAGAGAACTGATGGAGTTACATCCCTTAAGATGTAGGAGTAGAGATCCTTTTTTATCATATGTTTTCCAACAGATTCACTCATAAAAGGCACCTTTTCTTTTAGAAAAATATAAAAAAGCCACCTCAAATGCCAGCAACTTTTAACAGAAATATCTAGAATGCAGCTTGTCCTTGTCATCCTTTCTTTACATTTAATGAAAGAACATATAATCCATCAGGAGAGAGAATGGTGTTTATCACTAATAAGTGCTGATTCCTTTATTTGTCAAACATCCCAGGCCTGTTAATCTTTTACAATCCTGGAGGCAACTGTTCAAAATTTAACATCAGAGCAAGGGTCTGAAAGCAATAAAAAATGTAAAAGATTTAAAATGTAATTTACCTTGGTGAAATACAAAATGAGTATGTTAATCAGTAGGTATTTGTATGGAATAATTTCTCATCCAAGTCACTGTCAAAACTGTCTTAACTTTATCGTGACAGTCCTCAGCAATGAACTAAGTAACTAAGTATTTTGGGTGAATTCACTGATTCAAAAAAACCAACAACAAAAAAAATAAAAGCAAGGACAACTAGAAATTTTGTAAGTGACCCTACTCCGTGTTATTGAAGACTCTAGATCACATTATAATTTTTACCAACATTGTTATTATACATTTTTGTGTTTGATACTTACAAACTGATACAAGTATTAACAAATCTTTATCTTAATTTTTAGCATATTTATGCTTACACTTATTTTAGAGTTCTATTTATTTTTATACAGATGGTGCATATGCTTTTTTAGATGAAAATATTGCACAGAACTAAATCTTTTATCTCATGCTAACTGAACAAAACCTTAGTGATGAAAGAACTCAGATTATTTTTGTTCTGTAAGTTTCAATAATTTCTTTGAACATCATATAGATTCATGAAGTTCATATATAAAAGTCAAATTTCTCTTTTGCAAAGATGTGAGAAAATTTTCAGTGCTTTAAATTAAGAAATAGAAGGCGTATGGTTTGGGTTTTTTTAAGGTAAACATATACACAGGCGCATATACACAGGCATGCATGCAAATAACAGAATGAAAAGAGAGTCAGTTTATAGCCATGAATCTATCAAAAACACTAGAGAAACAATATACACTCTTTTTTTTTTTAAGATGACCAAAATGTTTTATTTATATGAAGATTTATAGAAATACATGTGACTGGAGCTCAAAGGTAACTACAAATTTGATGTTAAATTATTTTTATTGTGCAGTAAAACTTATTATGGAATTAATATAGGCACATAAGAACATCATTAAGGGGTAAAACTAAAGGTCACTTTAACCTGGTATTCTGTTTTTGCTCATGCTCAGGAATAAATATATGTGAAGCATATAAGAATGGCACAGATAGACCATATAATATTCTTTTTTACACAATGAAAATTTGCACTTAAAAATCAACAGAAAAACAATCTGTGGTCACTGTTGGTAAGATGGCTGTTGTTGCTATAAAATATTATTCTGTTAATAATTGCTAGTGATACTGATTAGGTGATCAAAACTTTTTTCTACACAATTCTTCTGACATACGTTTTAATTACTAATATAAAATCTGCGAAGGGACATTATAAAGGTAATATTTTTTCAAATGTCTATATTTGCTTATTTAGCAAGAATATGTTTGCCTTAGTTTAATTTACTAAAAGCAAACAAAACCAACTTTAAATATATTTTCTAAAAATATATATATAATTTCAATGAGATGTATAGAATGCACTTTTTGAAAGTTCAAACAAAAATATAAAAAGAGAAATTGTGTCTGCGTGACTGGTCATGTGTGATCAATATCTATAGTAGTGACTTTTGAAAGAATGTCTTCCTGAGGCCATCTGAATCAGAAAGATATCTGGATTTCATTCTATAAAGCTAACATTTTTAGAGTCATGGTGATATATCAAAGTATGTATAATTTTGTACTTCTCTGTAAGCTCACTACTTCTGATTTTTGGGAAGATTGTGTTGGCTGTACTCGTCTCGGTGCAGTGCTGTGCATTATCTTCATGATTTTACTTTCCCCCCTTGACCCCATTTTAACTTCTAATGTCTCACAACCACCTTTTCTACTAGTTTTTGAGGTCTTATCCAGTTGTGTGAAGATTCTGATTGTATGAATATTTAGTACTAGTGGGGAAGTTATTCACAGTGGGTTGCTCTTTTGATAAGTTAGAGGAACCAATCATTAATACTTTTGCTTTGGGAGTGGTGTTTTGGCCCGTTTTATGCACATTTGCTTAGTCATTTTAACTTTTATTTTTATCTTCATACCATACCTGGAGTGTCTATTTCCCCTTTAGACTTTGTTCTTTCTAAGGCTGTTCTAAAACAACAGCACTGTGAAAAGAATGCCATTAATCTAGTAATTGCTCGGAAGTCACAACCAGGTTTTCTTTTACTCTAATTTAATTTTCTTGTGGATATCAATGTTACTGATGGAGCCATTTCTTCAAGTGCAGTACTCATGCACATATGTTTGCAAATTCTGTAGCCGGGTAATATTATTTAAGCCAATTGCTATCAGAACAAATTATCCTGTAAGTGTCACTCCAATGACTTAGATAGATTACATATATGTGTAAAGCATATCAACAGACTTGTGTCCAAGTTGTTTGGGATTTTGTTGTTTGTTTTTTTTTCTTGAGAATAAAATTATTCAATAATTTGGGCCAGTATTAAAATAAGATCATCTTTCAATTTATTTATACTCGTAATGATGAATTTGTCTAGTCTATACTGCACAGAAATAACTTTTGTAGTGTTGCTCAGATTTAGACTATCTTCATATTTTTGCATCTTGCCTAGATTATTTTTCTTCAAGAGGTTGCAGATAGCAATGCCCAATTAATTTTTCCTCGGAGAAATGGACAAGAGACAAATAATTAAATGGGATATACACTAAGATTATTCCTGAGGGGATATAAAGAACTGGTCCATTGATACTGGTTAAATTGCACCTCTATATCATCATAACTATGCCCATTAAGTGGTGGATGGATTTTGGTAACATGCGTTGTATTGCTTTTCCTTTCCTTGAACACTGATCTAAATATTAGCTATGACAGCAGATATTGATTGCTGTGATAACAGATCTGTGCTGCAACTTTTTCTTTACTTTTTTTCTTAATAGTAAATTGTAACAGTATCTTCAAAAATAGTAAATTTGAGTTCTCTTTAAAGGACCAAAAGATGTCACTATGTCTCCATTGAGCATCTAAGCCCAAGGGAAAAAACCAAAACAAACAAACAAAAAAAAAAGCAAAAACCAACAACAAAAAGACCCACAAAAACACAAAACAAAAAGGAGAAGGGGCTAAGAAAAATAGCTGAGTATTGCTGGTCACTATATTAAAGAAGAACATTGGCAAATGTAATTTACAGGACAGGGGAATTTTACTTCTTTCCTTAACCCTTCAGTAGGAAATTTACTGTCAAAAAGTAGAGAGATGTTCAAACATTCAATAAAGCATTCAAATATCTAGTGCAGCTGATCAGTCTGATAATTCTGTTTGGCAATGAAATCACATTCAGAACATATTGATGAAAATGCACTTCTCAAAAGTGAAAGATCACCTTCTCACATTTAAGTTTGAAATATATTGGCCATGTCATTATAATATGTTTATATACCTAGAATTAATTTTTTTTTCTGTTTGGTTTGGTTTTGTTTTTTTTCTTGTCTGCAAATGACACATTTTCCTGAAACAGAGATACTTGCTGCATAATTCATCTTTTAAATCAGATGTAGGTAAGGACTCAAGTATACAATATAGTACTAAAGTATATTTAATGTTGGACTTTTCAGAACTCGATATTATGTTAATAGGTGTTTTCTATTTCTACCACATCATGGAAGCGCATGAGTCTTCATAGCACAGAACAATAAACAAGGTCTCTTTCAAACTTTGAGTCTTTCAGTCTCCAGTAAAGACTAGGCATGAGCCTCTGGGAGCAACAGGAACCGGATCCTGCCAGCATAACATGATGAGATAAGACAGAAGATGTCAGCCATGAGAGTTGCTCTCCAGTTCCAGTGATATTTTATTTTTTAGTTTAATATGAAGCTCAGTTGTATTCTGAAACACAGAAACTTACCAGTGTCTAAAAGAGAAGAAAGCCTATTAACATCCCCCAAACCCATACTTTTCCTTCATGTCTGTTATGGTATCATGTATTTTGTTCCTGTGTTTTGTTAAAATTGTGCAAGCAAAATGAAGCAGTTACTTAGCTAAAGCAAAATATTTACAATGCAAACAACTATCTTGCCATCATGTACAATTCTCTAAAGAACTATATGGCATTTGTAAAAGAAAACAAAAACCCCCTATCAAATAGTAAATGTGAATAGTAAAAATGTGAAATATTTTAATTAAAAAAACCCAACAAACAATACAACAAGCTTATACCTTTAATCCAGGTAATAGGTAAAACAGGTAAAAGGTAACATCTTAACATAGAATCAAGATTATAATGTCTTTGAGATCCTTTCAGAAATTAAATGGTGTGATTTTTTAATGTTACAATATCTATTTTTGAGGATATGCTTGCCAATGATCAACAAGAACCATAAACATTAAAAATTTCCAGAACGTGATAATTTGCCCTGATTTGATAAGAAACACTTTCAGTGTGTCATTATAGAGCTGTCATTGCAGAGATAAAGTACAACTGTAGCAGATTAGCCCTAAATTAGCAACCTGGAGAGAATCATAAATTTTAGAATTGTCTTCACAAGGGCTGGCAGAAAGCTCTTTAAGCTAATCCTTACGTATGATGAGGCATGGATTATTTTAACACCCACAATTTTCAAGGACTAAGATGCTTTCCTGTTTGGATTCAAGAAAGGACCTTCCTTAAGCCAAGGGACCATAATTTTACAGAATTCTAATTGTCTTTTAAAACTGTTTATTTATTACAAAATTGGAGAAGATCTGTTGGAAAAAGTTCAGACTTTTTTCCAAAACATCTTTTCTATTTGGTCAGTGCTTTAAAAATTCACCTGATAGGAAAGTTCAGGACAGACTCATTTCACTTTAGGGGCATTTGAACTCATATCTTCCATGTGAATATCGCACATGACAGGCTGCTATGAGGCTTTATTGTCACACAATTTTTCTCATTATTTTATATAAAAATTTCTTCCTGTTTGGAAAAGTTGGGACTTACTGCTTGTAAGCATATGACTATATTATTGGCATGGCTGTATAAGAAGTACATGTAATGAATTTTAGTGTTATCATTTATGCAACAATAATCTGATCTATTGCATACTGTTAAGAAAAAACAGGAAGACTTCGCCTTCCTGAAGAACACTGAAGTCCTCAGAAGAGTCTAAGGGAGCTTACTCACTCAGAAATTCCGTGAGGTTCTGTTCATGGAATATGCATTACAAATTATTTTCAAGGGAGGACAGTAAGTAGGAATAGAGACCTGAGCCCAACCATTACATAAAAACTTCAAGGACACGAAAATGATACGATCAAGCAAGAACAGTAAAAAAGTGACCTGGTTAAGTCTCGAGAAGTACTACAGGAATCATACTGGCAGTGCTTGAAAGTTTAAAAAAAATAGAAAAAACTGAAGACAGTTAAGAGAAATAATAATTTTTAGTATAATTTTGAAATCTGCAAAATGTATTTTTGGATAAACAAATGAAAAAAAATACAATTATAATACTTTGAGAGAACCATGGGGCCAAAAAGTTGAAAACCCTTGGAGAGCAACTTTAACAGATGTTAACAATTTATATTATCATCCAAAACTTGTTGTTTATGTGTAAACATTTTATTGCTACTGACACATTCAAACTCGAGTAATAAATCCTTAATTACAAAGTGTTTTGCTTTGCTTTGTTTTGTTTTGTTTTCCCTTTTCATGTATGATAAGCATGAAGATGATATACTGTGATATACTGGAACATAGAAGGAAAGCAAAAGTTAACTTACTGGAGACCTCTGTCTGGCATGGGGTTTGTATTTCCTGTAGCATTGAAAACAGAAGAGGAAACAATTAAATGTTCTAGTAGTGCTTGCCATGTTCTTTGTGGAGCTTAACTCTTTGTGTGATCTTTTTCCTGGCCCAGTTAACTTAGATTATTTAACATGTGAAGTCTCACCAGAGAGCCATTTCACTAAAACTTACTGAGGCTGTCAACTATTCTGTTTTGGGGGAAATATGGATTTTAATCATTTGTAGCCTGCCACGTGCCGGAGGGAAGGAAGGAAGATGTCCTCAGCCGATGGTAGGGTGAAGGCTAGAACTCTTTATTAAGGGAGCATGGGACTTATATATGGTTCAGGGAGAAGCTTGGAAAGTGGGAGGAGTTTGGGGCGGAGCACGGCAAGTAGGGGAAGGGCTAAGAGGGATAGAGAGGAATACAGACGGGGCGTGGCTAGCCTCACATGATGATGCTGGGTTACATCACAAGCCAGCCAATAAAAAAATAGGGAATACACAACCAATAGGAGACTGGGAACTGGGTAGCCACCTCCAATCAGAATAAAACATAAAAATACAGGGGGAATGACTATCTATCTAATACAATAAATCACTATCTATGCTACAGAACATCTTTTGAAACATGAACTTCTGAGTTTTGAGGTAGTTGTCCATTTCTGGTGTTGTTCGCTTGCTAGAAACTGTTCATCCTGGTGGTTTTGGCAGCTTTTGAGACAGTGTTCTCTGACAGTAGCCTGAATTCTTTAAGCATCTAGCTATTTCTTCAGTGGAACAAACTATGATTAGAACACAGTTCCCATGTTATGAAATCAGATCTGCGTACTTGTTTTTGAAAATGCTGATTATTGTGGTTTTAGACACTAAAAGTTCAGAAATATGAACTCACACGCACAGGCACGCAGAAATGCCTTGGTCAACATATATTTTAGCTTGCAAGCAGTTTTATGCAACTTCAGTAAACATGAATCAAACTCAATAGTATTAATGCTATACAAACCCCAATGGATTATATAGTATCAAAGTTAACATTAGAAAACACATCAATCAATTTTCGTGCCTGAATGTCAAAAAGAAAGTGACGTTTCTGAATGGCACTTAATCTCTATTCCTTTCTATTTTGTTAATGAAGAGAAATCTTATTAGTGAGAGACTCAAGATGGTATAAACAAGTTTTTGAGCTCTATATACCATATGCTATAGCCACCGATTATGTTCTTGTTGACATTTTCTGCATGTGGGAATATTATCATCTCAAATTTATTATGCTTCTGTTCACATGTACTGTGTTAATTGGCATGTGAGACTTTGAAAATCTGTTCTCAGGCAATATTCATAAATAGTTCTTTTTCATATGAGCAATATATTCAGTGAGTCCGACACTTAAAAGAATGTAACAATATAATTATTTTTCTCCTCACTGATTTATTTTAAGAATAAATTAGTTTAAATTCATTTCATCTTTTCTCAAACCATGATTTTTTTCCACTTTCTTGTGATAGGTCATGTTTAGTGCTTTATTGTTTAAAAGTGAGGGGATTTTATACAATACTTAATCTTTTTTTGTTCTTTACAATTAGTAAGGGCAAAATTACCAAGTAATCCAAAACACCTTACTCCATTTAGCCTTTTCAACTAAAATCATAGGGTAGTAAAGGACAAGATAGGGTGCATACACCATGTTCCACAGAACAAGTGAGATTTCATATATTTCAAAGAAGACATCTCAATTACAGCACTACAAGTGCAGACTGCAGAAAATGAGTAGGATATATGTGAAGATCCTAGGATGAAAACAATAATAGCTCTGTCATCAGAAAAGATGGTAAGAGCTTTGTCATCAGCTCCCTCTAGAGAAGAATTGAGTGAAGAGTTCAGGATGCATCTCTTCTAAATATGGCAATAAAATGAGGCTTCCAGATCAGAACATAATCACATTAGAATGCTTGTATTTTTAATGCACATTGATAGACATCTCTGAAGGACAGCTCAGATCTCAAGGGGGCTGAATGACCTTGTTAGACAGCACTGTTTTCTCCATAACTATTTTGGAAGTCAAAGCCCACTCCTCTTTTTTTTTTTTTTTTTTTTTGAGTTCTTAATGTCAGCATATGACTTTTCTTTTCATTCTTGTCATTCCTAATCATAGCATCTGGGCAATATTTGGCATGTTTTTCTGATCTAAAAGAGAAACAACAACACACCCGCCATCTCCTGCTGGCATTTGTTACATCTATTCAAATATCTCTTCTTTGGCTACCGTTTCTCCGCTGCTAACATGATGTTTTCCATTTCATGTTGTGGAGCACTCTAGTATTTGGTTTCTCTTCCTTGTTCTCTGCAAGTTCCTACTTCATCTTATGCTCACAATCATTTTTACCTTCTGTAATATATGAATATAAATAGCTAAAACAGGGAAAAAAAACCCAAGAAAAAACCCACAACATTGCTATGTGCCAAATACAGAATCTTGCTGTTACCAGGCAAGTATCTTGGTTCCATCTAATAAGTGTACATCTTCCATCTGTGTTAGGAACATGAATTAATCAGACATTTGCTTTCTGAAACTATAGATTTAGTCAGTTATAACTGCTCCTTATATCTGTGTTAGACAGGATGGACTTACATTCTCACAAGGAAGAACAAATATTTCCAGAGAACCTGATCACAATCTCTTCATCTCTATCTTCTTTACAGCCAATTAATAACATTTGGCTCGCAACATCCACAGACTATGTAAAATCACTTTGATACCTGGACTTCTAGAAATCCTTGCACAGTGTTAATGGTGTGCTTCAAGTTGCATAATTTCATTCTGCAATAGCACAAATTACCCTGCAGAAGGGTACAGGCAGAAAAGAGGAGGGCCAATATGTAACACTCACTGATGCACAGCCATAGAAACACACTATAGAGTCTTGGAATACAAATTTTAGTCAAAATATGTTACCATTTTATATGCACCTATTTAACTTTTAATTGTTGCACATAATTGAATTTACTATTTTTTTTTCTGTCATGCTTACTTCTAGGGGCTGCAGAATGCAGTAGCTCAAGACACACAAGCCTGCAGCTGCCCAATGTCCAGATGTGCTGTTATTAATGAGTAGTGAAACTGAGCATGCAACCCTTGCAGACTCAGATGCACACACATACACACAATTCATATATTCATACACACTTCTGGCCACACAGACCAACACAGACGGAACACACAGCATTTAGACAAACACAAACAACAGGAATGGCCTGACCTTGTTCACCTTTTCTGGCTGCTCAGGATGAATGCCCATTAATGGAAAATATGTATATGTTTAATATGCATGTCTTCTGCAGCTGGTCTTACACACTTTGTCTGTCCAATAGCTAACCTCTGCAATCTTTGGACTCCAGTTGCCTAATGCCCAGATGGACACATGCAAATGTGTCTTCCAGTTGACTGGTAGACCTGCTAGTCTTCTTAGAAGGTGACTTGGACCTGCTCATCTCTCCAGTAGCCAAGAATTTACATATGACTACCTGGCTCCCAAGACTCTTATATTACTTGACAGATAGGCCACCTTGATAGTGTCTACAAACTTTGGCGTATAAAGCCACACAGTATGCATGCATTCCAGTTTCTCTCCAGGTGTTGTTACCCAGACACAAGAGGGTAGCTCTGATCCATGGTCCCAGCTAGTGGTGTGGTTGCTAGATCTCTGCATATAAATGTGTATGCAGGACAGACAGTATCTATTCCTGTCTCCAATTCCAGAATACTCTTCCCATGATAAATTGCATGCTAGTGGACAGTGTTTTTCCTTGCATTGTCAGATGCTACGGGGAGCTAAATTCTGGTGCAGAGTGGCCCGTGGCCCCTGGCTCCTGGAGCTGAGGGGCCCTTGGGACAGTCCTGGCAGTTTAGAGAGGGGACTCGTAGCAGTGTGTGTGGAGACAAGTCTTTAATCACATAACCTAATGCTGCAAGTGGTACTGTATGGACATACATGTAAGTCAGAATAAGCCTCATCTCTGTAAAAAAGAAGAAAACGTATATATCCAGAATTCATACACTTCAGATCAATATATCCACTAATTGTCCTCAAAGTTATATGGCGAAAGTGTGGCTAAATTATTTATTCCGTTCTGGATCCTTTCCACAAAAAGATCTATTAACTATTCTTGTTCGCAGAAAAGACAACACAAGTGTCAATTTGTCACAATTTCCACAGATTATAATCAGAATTAGGTAAATAATTAATGATTAACAGCACCAGAAAACATTTTCAGTGTAGTATATTTTAAAATATCCCGTCTCCAGTCATGACTGTTAAAGTGACATGTGGTCAGGCTATCAAACATTTCATTTTGTGTGTGAGTATCAAATCTCAAAGTTGAAGTATTTGTAGTTCTAGGACCTTATCCAATACAAATATTAATGTAAGTATGAAAAGCAGGAGAGACTTGTAAATAGTAAAACTCTTTTACTTTCTATTCCATGCAAATGTAACATCGTTATTCTACAGACATGTAAAATCCAAGACAGTGCAAATATTGTCTAGGTACAATCACCTTTTATACAGTTAATATAACTTTTGTATTTCCTATTCCTTGTACTATATATTTTGAAAGTAATTTTCTTTTTCTATGTTTCCCATTTGATTCACATCCAAGGGAGTTGCAACTGATTCTCTAAATTGCTTGCTAGTTGAAGTTAATTATGCAAAGTTACCATGAGAAATTTGTACACTTTAACATTAAAACACAGTTATGTGAGAGTTCTCCCATTTCATTTATGTGCAGGGTACTGTACATCAAAAAAGAAAAGAAGATTGCTCTCTTTCTTTCCCAGTCTCCCAATTCTCTTCATCTTGATTAGTTCCAGCCATTTAGGTGTGTACAAAACCTTACTTTGTTTATTTCACACTCCTGAGATTTTTATGCCTTGTAGACCAAAAGAGTTCTTATTCCTTGACTTGTGAGTACATGTTTTTCACAACACTGGTAAACAATTAATTAAGAAGACTTTAGCATTAATTTTAACTGAAATAAAAATGATATAATTCTATCTTCAGCCATTTTCAAGCTACACACTTTTCTGAGCTGAAGAACTCTGTTCTCCACATAACTAATGAGAACTAGCCAGTCAAGTAGGAGACACACTTTATTTTAAGATAGGTACCTAGGAGAGGATAGATAGATAAAAATAGCTACTTATCATATCCCACTGACTATAAAAGCATTCTACAGTTAAACATTAAGAAATAATTTTTGTAATTTATTGACACATATATACTTTATCATACTTTTTAAATTCAGGTATCCAATACCTTTATGGGATTATTTTTGGAGCTTACCAAATAGATATTTTAGACATTGAACTACACTTTCAATATATAAGTAAGGGATGTATTGCCAACATTTAAGTAAAAGCATGATATGCGTGTTTCCTGGAGATTTTTTTTTTAATTGCTGCTGCAGATAGATTCATTTTCTAAATGAAGTGCTTAACAAACACCATCATTGTCTGCCATAAGGCCTGCAAGTGCATTATAAGAAATTTCAAGGACTGATGGAAGCAGAGGATCTGCTAACAGAACTGACATCCAACATATTATTAAGATATTTAGAAAAAAGAAAAATTAATGAGGCTATAGACTTTGACATTTATACAAGGTATTACAGGATAGTGTGGGGGGGGGGAAACATTGTGAAAAACTGCAGGAACACCTCATGATGGGTAGTAAGTTGGCAGAAAAAAACAATATTAATAGCTGCAAAGTGATTCAAAAGTGAAAAAACAACCCTAAAAAAATCTGTATAAAATGGCACCCCTGAAATTATCTATCACTTTGCCAGAAAGAGATCTTAAAAGTACAAAGGAGATTTAACTGAAAATCCAAGCTCAGGGGTAAAAAGAACAGTCAAAACGCAAATAAATTAATATTCAATGAGAGGGCTACTTTAAAAAGTGGTACCAAATTTTAATAAATTTAATACTGTGTATAACTGAATAATATAAAACATTGTTGCAGGATGTTACAGAGACCAGAAACAGTCTTGTGTTCAAAAGGTTACTAGGCAATTTTAAAAATTACAAGTTTATTGACAGGTGTTAAACATTAAAATTATAATTTGTGAGTCAAAAAAAAAAGATCTCAATATGGCAAATTGCTAAAAACTGAAAAAATCAAATGCAAAAAACCCTGAAAACACTTTACTGCACTTGTAATGTGCTTATAATCTTCCTTTAGTATTACTGGCTACCATCAGATTCAAGTATATCAGAGTAAACAGACTTTTTATATCACATGATCTTTTTGTTTTATATTTTTAACATACACATTCTTTTGACTTCTATCATACGAGAAAAGTCATCACAACTTTTCACAAATATATTTGTCACAAATATAACAGAGTCATCAATACATACTTTATTAATTCAGAGGTAATAATGTAGATTTATTGCTTTTTAGCCTTTGGATCACATCTGCAACAAATTGTCAAAGTGATTCTGAATTACTTGTAGTGTGAACAGAATTAGTCCTGCATTCTATTAAAATAAGGCATTTAAACATTTAGTTTTTATGACATAAACACTATGATAGTCATTCCTGATGATAGGTCCCACAGGTAGTCATGTCAGTGGGGTATTAAAAAAGTACTATGGGGTTTTATTCATCTGTGTTTGGTTGATACGGAGGCATTTGAAGATCCTGACAATAGTAATGAAGAAACAATTGTGAAGAGTTAGTATCTTAATATTAGTAATCAAAATAGGGAGAAAATGTGTCTTCTTCACAGAAACTGATGAAAACTTGCAGCATTTATAAACAAATGTTAGGAAGATCGGGCTTTGTGCACGCAGAATAGAAATTTTAACACATTTTGGTGACATTTGGAAATGTTACAAAATATTACTCCAGGTGAATAGATATTAATATATACCCAAACTTAAAAACTGTGTTGTGTTTTCCAGAGTTTTAGTCAAGAACAACAAGGTAGCGGTCTCTTGAGGAGATGCCACAAATCAGCTTTAATCAGTTCAGAAGTTGACATGTCTTTAGGTGAGATTTGAGCTTTGATCAAGTACATGCACCTACAGTATTTGTTTCTGTCACAGACAGATGCCCAGGTCTTGTGAGAGATCTGGTATTTCTAATGAAGAACTGATAAGGGTTAGCGGTCAGTTGCTTTGACCGCTGCCTGTTTTATAAACAAGTCCAGCCAATCTTTGTGAGATTAAATTGTTAATCAGCTCAGAATCAGGTACTTCCCTTGCTGTTCACTGCAATTCATTTTCTTCATCAAAAGAAAACATATGTGAAGAAGGAATTTAATAAACTGCTTGTTAATTAGCATTAGGGAACAACTCTAAAACAGATTTGTTTTATTCAATCATATGAATGTTAGTTCCTGTTGTTTAGCCATATTAATTAAGAAAATTGAATTCCTTAGCAAATATTGATGAACAATAAATGTGTTTGTAAATTACTAAGAAATGGTGTTTAACAAGTGTTCAGCTGTAAATATGTATTTATCATTAAATCCTAACTTGCTAATAATTGTACACTACTGAGGGTTAACAAGAAATAATATGAATTGAGACAAGTATAGCAAAATATAATTTTTCCATCTCCCAAATAGTCTTATACTTAGTAAACACAGTGCATCCTATTGTCTTCATCTCTTCATACAAAATATGATGTTTATTTTTAATAACGGGTCAGCAGCTATTTTATCTGTTTTTCAATGCTTGCGCAGAATAAAAGTGAAAATTTCATGTAAAATGTAGCTTAAAATAATTGCTCATTCAATTAATAAATTTCCAATAAGTTGAACAAATAATTTGCATTTCAACTTCTACTTAATATAAAAGTATACATTTTAAAATCAGTAAACAGATGAGCTCTATCACACTGTGCAGTATTTTGTTCTTAACAATATCTAACTGCATGTTTCTGGTAAAGATTTCACTTCCAAATATTTGTCTATTTCTGATATTCCTTAGAGTTTTTCCAATCAACTTTATTGTTAAGGTATTCCTTCATTGCAATTGTTCAGTATTAGAGGACAGTTTCAAAGAATTATTCACTCTGAAATGCAGAAAAATAACTTTGAACTAACTTCATTTAAATGAGTGGAAAGCCCAAAGGAGGCAGCGGTTTAAGTGTATTTATATTCTCTGCCTCTCCCAAAGTGCAGTCTTTGGAAGACAAAAGTCCATGTCCCATTTTAATGTTAAATATGTCTTTCACATAAGTTAAGCTGTACATGTAGGAATTTCAAGAATCTCTGAATTTCATGGCAGTGCCTACCTTTTAAGGTATATCTGCTTAACAGCCTAAAACCTGTTGAATGATACATGCAACTTTCCTGATGTAATCATAAACCTTCTTTAGAGGCAACAAGCACAAATGTGGGTATGTTCCACTCAGGTACTAACATGGACTTGGGTTTATGCAGAGGGACAGAATATGTACCTAGCATTCAGAAAACCAAATGCACTACAGAGTATAAGTGCCCACAAGTATCAATTTTTGCTAGTATGTACTTTTAGTATCACTAAGCTTAATAAAAAAATGAATATTTTTTAAAGGAGTGAGTTCTGACTTCATATCACTGCTCTTTTAAAAAATAACATGTTTCTAAAGGTGTGAATTACTTTTCTCAACATTTGAGAAATATTATTTATAGGAAACAATGTGTGCATACAAGTCTTTTGTGATGTACTATCTATATGCAATGCACAAGGCAGGTACTAAATTTTAATTGATTCAGGAGCTTTACAAACTATGAAGACAATTGATCCCTATAACCAGAATAATGATCTCCAAAACTGACTTTTTTTCATATTGTAGACAAAAGACAATGGTTAGATGTAGACAACTGGAGAATGTAATTTTCCTTTTTTAAGCCTAAAATATACCAAATTACTACAATCCTGATGGACATTTTTAATAAATGTTTTCTAATTTCCTAAAGTGAAATCTTAGCTTTATTGGACTCAACTTGGGTTAAATTTAATTAAATTTAGTAGGGTAATAGGGAAAAAGGCTGAGCACTCATGTCAGATGTTAAACTGGGCACAAATAATTGCACGGAAAATAAAAATGTATTTTTATTTTATGTAGAAGTGGACATTGGAGATCATTAGTTCTGTAACTACTATTTTATGTTTCTTAATATCTCAGAAATATATAGTTAATCTGTATGCCATGTATTTCCATACTTTTTATTTGCATTATTACCGTAAGGTCATTGCTGCCCAATCATTTTAGCTGTGTAGGGATTTTACACTATAGTTAAATTTGAACCAAAGTCCAAAAAATTAATATTCATTTCCAAATGCTCACACAATGAACATCTGTTTTTAGAGATGAAAATCTTATCTACTGAGTCATGATCTTCTCGTTCACAAAAAATACAGTCTTTTAATAATGTATTTAGTGTAATCAATACTGACAGAGACAATGTGCAAATAATTACCTAGAAGGAGAGTGTTATAATTTGAAGGCAGCATGTGTTTGTAAATTGTTCCATACCTCCTACCTCCATGTACCATCCAAACATTTCTCATCTCAGCAAGGTCACAACATGAAATATATAATTTTATAGGAGTTGAGATGAGTTTTTCAGATGCTTTCTTCTAAAATTGTTTAATTGCAGCATTTTCTCTGCTAGTTCAGATGCTCCCCTATGATCCTTTTCTGCTTCAACTCAGCTTTTGAAATCTATTTAAAATCCTTAGAGTTTAGACCATTTGATATTTAGCAATAATATTTCACATTATACATGCTATAGTTTATTTTATTGTAACACCTTTATAATCAACATTTGTACTGATTTGCATATTTTTTAAAAATAGAAATTCAGAGCACAATAACTGAAATCAATGTTTTCTACTCAGAATTTTGTTATCATGTCCAAAATATGTAACTGTCCATGTCTTTATTTATAAAATGTGTATAATAATCAGAAGGAGATTTCAGGCATAGACAGACCAGCTGTCTGCTGAGACAGATTCCTATCATTGCTGTTGATATCAATAACAATGTTGATATTAAAAAAAAAAAAAAAGCATAAGCAGTCACTCAGGTGATGTTGATTCCTTCAGCATTTGTCTAATTTTAAATATGCCAGTAGTCTTCAGTGGAGCAACTCAAGTATTTGTACATAGGTGACTGCTGAAGTGCCTTGCTGAAGCAGAACACTCAGTATGACTGCTCTAGAGGGGGAAGAATATATGGAGTTACAGAAAACAAGGAATAATAAAGAAAATATTTTAGTGGTTTTGCCACTCTGTTGCTAAAGCACTATTTCCAAGGTCCACAAAAGGGGTGATATCACTGCTTAGTCTGCAACGTGTTACCCTGGACATCTTTTACCTGCTGATTTCAACTATTCCTGAAGTTGAAATCTTGCAGGTTGGAATATTTATATGTGCTATATATCTTTCATGGCAACAGTTTAAGGACTTCTTCATGTGCCTGTCCTACGATCTAACAGTAGAACACTTTTCCAGTTATTGAAATTGCTATTCACCCACAATGTAAGGAATAAGAGTATAGAAAAACAAGGGAAAAGATACATTCTGTTTCAATACACACATCACCTACAGTTTACCCGATTATTATTGTGTGGACTGGCTTCATAGACATAAGTAAAAGAATGTGATTAGATAAAACAGAAAGCAAACAAAAAGAAGACAAACAATAATGTTTAAGGAGAAAAAGACTTATCAGAGAAGAGAATCTCTTTATTTGAAAGTCCCACCTCTGGTTAAGCCTACAAGAAAATAATGTGAAAATCACTACATGTTTCTTCAAAAGGAAAAGATATTGCTCAGGCTGACAACAAGAGGTGGATATGAATCTCAAGCAGACAAACACAGAAAGCATATTACAGAAGTATTATATGTTGCTCTTTTGTTTTTCTCCAGGAAATACCAATAACTAGGATAACTGGAACTTAATAAAATTTGAACAGTTAAAGCCTAGATATGAATAGAATACGTATAGGTTTTCTTTGTTTTTCTTTGCCCTACATGATGTACTTTTGGGAGATATTGTTTGGGGTTTTTATTTTTCTTTTTTTTGGGGGGTTTTGTTTGTTTTTTTGTTTGTTTGGTTTTTTGTTTGTTTTTTGTTTGTTTGTTTTTTTTACATTTCAAACTCATCTTGAACTCTGTTTACTGGTTTTTAGTTCAAAAAATTCAATCCATGAAAGGCACTAAATGCATTACTAACATGTGCGGAAACAAACAAACAAAAACCCAAACCCAAACCAAAAAAAACCAACCAAATAAGAACACACACAAAAACAAAGAAACAGAAACAAACCCACACAAACCCCCCCCACCAAATGAAAGCAACCAAACCTGAAAAAAATAGCAACACCTAGGAAATAATTTTCCAGTGTTGAATCACATGATTCCACCATGCAAGAGGCAAGAGGCAAAAGAACTTGTACACTTAATCTGGAAGATTGTGTTCTTTGTTCATAAACAAAGAACTAGAACACCATTTTCTTGATAAATATGGAGATTAAAAGAAAGCCTGTATCTTCCTCAAGACAGCATAAACAAGCATATCTTTGAAAAGCATAACTTCAAATGCATTCAAGGTCAGATGATGTAGTGGTCCAAGACCCTTAAAACCCACCAAATAAAGATTTCTTTTCTTTTGCTTGCATTGCAGTGTTAAGCCTTAGTACAAATTATGGAAAGGATTTTGAAGTTATTTTCCATCTGAACTAGTTACACATGGAGTGGACCTTCTTTTCTTTCCTTGCCAGTTTTCTGCCTGGAGTATTTAGTGTACCTACATGAGTGAGTAGTGCATGTCACTGGATGATAGACTTCAGACAGAAACAGTAAATATTGAAGATCCAGTGTCCACATTATATGACGTTTTATTCTTGCCAGCAATGGATGGGAACCCTGAATTGAAGCAATTAGCTGTTAGAGAATACTAGAAGTATTTATTTTCTCTGTGTGGCCTCATTTTAATCCAGAATGAAAACAGTTGACACTTTGAAGCACTTCTGTGATATGAGTGTAAGTGTATGTGTGATAAGTGACAACAACTGGGAGATTCACTTCAAAATTATGGTCTTGATCTAAACTAACACATCAGTGTAACTTCTTTATTTATTGTTTTCAGGAACAAAGGCTTTAATTTTACCTTGCTGAAATACATTTAGTAAACAGAAAAAACAAAATTAATGTAAAAAAACCCCTACTATTGCCACTATACCTAAATGAAAATTGTATTCCCTTAATCATTAAATAAATTCACTGATGAGAACTCTTAAATTGAAATTGTTTATAGAAGTTATTAGAAAAAAACCTAAGTTTTTTCTAATAACTGCTGAACATCTGATTATCTGCTGAACATGTTTGTATATTTGCAAGCACTGAGAGAAAAAGAATTTAAAACCAATGTTGTGTATGTACTGACAATCATCCAAATCTTTGATAAGAAAAATGGTTTCCAGAAATCTGAACTGCAGATTCATTAAAGTTTTAGGAAATTACTACCTTGATAAGCAATATTGTTAACTGAAAACACCTTCTCTCCTCAAATTGTCATAGAAAAAAACCCTTCTTTAGTTAAATTTTATTTTTACTTAAAAAACCCCTCACAACATACAGCTGTATTCTCCCTTCCTCTTTAATGAAATTCCTTGATGATATTATTATTGAGCGAGGGGTTTTTGATATTTTACATTTTATTTTTTTTATGTATTCTTCAAAACCAAAAGCAACCCACTCCAATTAGTTTGAAAAGGTGCACTGACATGGCAATCAATGTTTTTGGTTTACTATTTATCTAAAATAACCTTTCTTCGTGAGACAAAAGGATTTGTGTTACTTCTTTTAAATCTTTTAAAACTTGGAAAACATTAATGGGATTTGTAAGTAACATAGCCTAACACAAATATAGCAATTGCAAAATTGTTAAAGCTTCTTTCTGAAAACATGACATAGCTAATTAGCAATTAATTTATGTAAAAGTTGCTATTGGCATCTACTTTGCAAGGAACAAAATCACTATATTGTTATCAAGGACCAGGATTTCAGTTTCGCCTACCAATAAAACATAATTAAACTAAAAGGGTTGTTTAGTTGAGTATTATTCTGGAATGAAAAGTACTGCTATCTAACTCTAGCTACAAATTAGAAACTTTTTTTTTTTTTTTAGTTTCTGGTGTTGATCTGTCAATGCTGTAAGCTGTAATTTGTATGTTACTGTTCTGACTATTGTGTTGATGACATATCCTAGATTTAGGGATAACTTCTCTCAGAAGTCTTAAAAGTTTAAAAAGTTGTTTTGCTCATAAGAGGTCTCTCTGTATTGTAAGATGTTAAAAAAAATTATACTCCTCCTGTAAGCTGACAGAAATACAAAAGAAAACTATATTTTTGCTGGACCTAAGTTGTTGCACACTGCATGCTTAAATTTATTTCCTCACAAAGAAATAATAGATAATATTCATGAAAAGAGATCCTGTCTTGGAACCATGTTTTCCCTTAACACTCAAACAATCCCTGATCTTGCTAACAACATTTTCAGGATGAGTATAAATGAAGAAAGAAAATACAACACAGCCCATTGAATAATTTGTTGAAGATTAAAGTATGTAACCATTAGATATCCAGATGAACTGAAAAAAAAAGAAAATAATTAGGTGTATCTTATGCCTGGTTACCAATGGGATAATGCCTTTGACAAAAAAATCTGAGGTTTCACTTCTCATTGCTGATCTTGAATGAGGTTGAGTGGAACATCTTCTAATGTTCCTGATAATTGAAATTCATAGCTCAGTTGACTGTTAGACGTGAAAAAAAATCAAGTCTACAGAAAAGCTTGTTTCACAAATTTAGACCTTCAGCCTTACTCATTTCTTCCTCAGGACAGATGATCTCTCATTTTGTACTGAAACTAATAGCATTATTAATTTTTCCTTTCTAAAATGGCCCCTAGTCTGCAGCTGTTACCTAACTTTTTACTCAAACTGTCTAACTGATGAGCACAATCAAGCTAAACACAGAAAAATTGTTACTGACATGTTGCTAGATTGCTGTTTCTGTTTAAGACCTAAACAAAGGCTGTTTCTGAAAACTTATTTCTAATTTTATCAATTTTTCAGCTTCTACCTCTTTCTACAAAATTTGTTTCAGAGCATAATGTTAATGAGGTATTTCTAACTTAAGAAATGGCTTCCATAGTAAAAACAAGACATAAAAATGTCAGTATCCTAAAACATGGGCTCAGATACGCACCTTCTGCACCAAATGAGCAAAGTAATCCAATTTCTTACAATTAGATCACTAAAGAAAGATAAACAGAAAATGAGTAAATAGATTGTGCAGTCAGCATCCAAGAAAGAATTTGGAGCAGCTCTACTTAATCGAACTTCAAGATCCTTAGCATAAGTCTCAGAACATTTCAGCTGTGCAGTAGAAAAGATACAGTAATCATGTCACTAAAGGAGTGCAGTTGGCTTCACGGCTATAGACTTACAAAATACCTGAAGCATTTTGCACTTATTACAAATAGAATGTCCTTTGGTGAAATAATTTTCCTTTTGCATTTTCATTTTAGCAACAATATAAGGACATAATAGAAGACATTTCATCTTACCTTACTGATGAATAGTGACTAACAGACAGGGATAGTTAAAGGTATTACCTTCCTTTTAATACTGAAGCGACACATTTCCTCACAGCATCTTGTAATGTCACAGCACTCCTTCTTATAGTTCTTCTAATAGGAAACTTTTTTCCATAATTTTCTTTTAATTTATTTGAGAAATTTTCACATATTGATAGTATCCTTAGATTTTGTACCTCTGAAAATCAAAAGATATTAGTGACTTAATTATTTAGTCACAGAGGTCTCTGACCTGTGAACATTAATGTCATAATTATGAATATTACATAACTGTGAAAGTTTATACACATATCTGTACAAAGTATTTCAACTTTCTGACAACTTATATCTGTGCATGGGAAGTGCAAATAAAAGAAAAAGATTGAAATGGACTTGCATAAACCACAAATATTTTAAAACAAGTAAACAGTTAGAGAAAGATACTTTATTGTGTGTCTTTATTGTGATCCAAGAATCCAAATTTAAGAGAACACCCTGATGTTGATTTGGCAATACATACCACACAAACTGTTATTGCCACTGTTCTGATAGAGTCTTTCTGAATCTCTTTATAGTAACTATTTTTGCCAACTGACTTCATATAGTTCACAAACTTCAGCCTGCATGCATAATCCGAATTTATAAGGATTAAGTAAAAATTCCAAAGTTGTAGTGGTGACATCTCTCAACTGAGAGCTTTACCTTCACTGGATACTTAATAGCATACCATGCTTTCACAGGGCAGTGCATCTCATTCTATGCATTCACCAGTTTCTGAGTGCTAGGGAAGCTCTATCTCTTCAATGAGATTTCTGTGATATTTAGGCTTAGTGCATTCACACCTGAAGAATAGAGTGCAATTCAGAGGGACCTGGAAAAGCTCAAGAAGGGGACCCATGGGAATCCCATGAGGTTTAACAAGTACAAGAAAAAAGAAAGTGGCCTTGTACGATGGGAAAAATAGGAAAATGGAACTGCTAAGAGTAAAAGAGATCAAAAATGAGTAAGTAAATTTGATTCTGGCTAAGTTAAACATTCACAAGTCAGTAAGCAAAAGAAAATAGAATGGCTGAAATTTTAGTTCACACTTGTTTACTTCTTGAAACATAAGTATTTAATAATAAGATTAGATGCTTTGTAATCCACAGTTTTTCCTGTGTCTTAGCACTCTCTGTATCCTCAAAAATGGACCTGAGATCCACTCCTCATTCCTGAAGAGTTCAGAGTATGGCAATTGAAAAAGGAGTAAGTTTAAATTAAGGATATAAGAAGACACAAAGCAACTCAAGTCTTAGCTCCTCCTTTTTCAACAGGGTAGTTATAACTAGGATTCATTACCTGCAAAGAGTATACATTTACCACACAGCTTTATAGGATTTTTTATTTTGTCTCCCTTCTTTAAACAATATATGGCTATAAAAAGATGAAAAAATAAGTGGTTGAAATGAAATATGACCACCATTTTAATTCTGAAATTTTTCCAACATTTTCATGTTTACTAGCTAGTTAGTTTAGATATATTGTTTGAATGGAAATTTAATACACAAGTACATATTTCCAAATGAGACGCATACCTACATTTTAAGAAAATATTACTTTCAAACCTGAGGAGAAATTCTGGGCTCAAAGTTTTTCCCCAAAACATCAGTTGCTCTAATAAGTGATTTTATTTTTCTCTTCAAATTAGACATTGCATATATCTATGAAGCATTCTGGCTGCGGCATTACAATTGATATAGGTAAGGTATGTGTGTTCTGTACTATTCTATGATCCTATGATTAGTCCAACAAACTGACCCATTGGGCACAAACCAAGAACTTTTATTGCCAAACATATGAAGCACAAGCTAACTGCTGAATTGCCACAGTCTCAAAAAACCCCTTAAACTTCTTCCTTTAAATCTCTGAGAGTAATACTTGTTAGGAAAAAAAACCAACAAAAAACACATGCTGTGCTTGTACATTACACAATTACTGTAAAGATAGGAATGGGCATGGTTTGAACAGTTAGAGCATTAAAGAAGGAGAGGAAATCCTTCAGTTACTGCCAGAACACCAATTAAGTTGTCTTACAATCTTCATAGTAGGTGATGGGCAACACTGAACGTAAGAAAATTATTATGATACTGTGTTTTTGTTTTATCTACTAAAACTTTTTATGATGCAAATAGTAAGTGTAAGGGTAAATATCCTTTCTGGAAGATTTATGGGGAGGAGATAGATCTTGTTTTGCTTTCCTGATTAAGGAGAAACACCTTGCTCAGAGATAATTTGAAAGTTTCTCCTCTTGCATTTCAGAGGAGAGTTACAGTCTCTCTGATATGAAGAGAGATAAACTCACAGAGGCTACAGGCCCTCTGAGAGGGTCTGGAGGGGGAGACCGGAGAAGATAAAAGTCTTGAAGGGAACGTAAGGCATTTCTTTCTTAGGCTCAGTGGTTTTTTGCAGCACTGTAGAGGTTTTTCCCTTTTAGCTCTAGTGTTCTATAGTTCAGAATAAATTTACTGAGGTGAAAAAGGTAAATGTTCATAATAATTTTTAACAAAAATGAATATGTAAGATAACATACAAAATCAAGGACAATTAATTCAATCAATATCTTTAAAAAAACTCCCAAAGCAGATTCTTCAGGTTTCTCTCTCCCTCTGTGTACAATGTTTATTTCATGAATATGAACATTTTGTTACAGATTTTCTCTGCAAGGGAAGAGCTATCCAGTAATATAAGAAAGAAGTGCTAGAGACACTGTCTGCCATTTTTATACTAAAATTATGATTCAAAAAAGTGGTCAGCTATTTTATATAAGAAGATTATATGTTCTGAAAACCATGTTGTTTAACATATTTGTCAGTGACCAGATGAGGTGATGGAGTGCTTGCTCATAATGCTTACAAATGACATCAGACTGGGTCAGGTATCAATCAATATACACAAGGGCAGGGCTGCCACCCAGAATGACACTGAGAGAATGAAGGAATGAGCCAACAGGAACAAAATGATACTTGGCAAAGCCCAGGTGGACAGTCACAGACAGACTGCATGGGATCTCAATTTGAGGTTAGGGTGGCATTTTTGAACTCTTTCAGTGGTCCATCTACAAGCAGGTATCTTCTTGATTGACTACTGTGAAACTTACAAACAAGCATCAAATTATGAATATATTAAATAATACCAATATTGTACTTCACCTTTGAAATTGTGAATTTGATTCTGCACTTATATACTACAGATAACTGAAGTCACAATATCTGTTAGTATGACTAGTCAATAATTGCTACTTCCTCACTGGGTTCGAATGCATTAGTAGGGATTCAGGAGTTAGGAGGCATAGGTTTCCAAACAATGCAAGGTCCATAACCATGAAGGATGAACTTGCATCTTCAGATTCTCAAATCCTACAGAAGATTTAGATAGCTATTATAAAACTAGGTTATTTTTCTTCCCTGCCCCCTCACCCCTCCCACTATAATTCTATTTAATTTTTGTCAATTTTCCTCAAATAAAAAATATTTCTTCAGCTATAAAGACATCCAGCTAAAAGGTTTGAATGTGCTAAGTTGAAATAATATATTGAGAGCAGGCAAATGCATAATCTGGTTAAAAGTAGATATCTCGAGGAGTTGAGATAATCTTTATAGTTTATTTTTTTAATTAATAATATAAATTTGGATACTTCTACAAAAAAAACCTTTTTTCATAATTTTTGAATTATGTTGAAGAGGGGTTTGTGTATTTTTTTTGGTATTTTAAGTTCAAGATTATTTTCATTCAAATCGTCTTTCAGTTACATAATATGGAAAGAGTTTAATGTAATTTTTAGTACTGAAAAACAGTATTTTTATTTTTTTAAAAATGAGTTATGCCAAATACCATTACTAAATCTTTAAACAAAGATATGACCTATGACACAGCTCTAATATATAACTCCAATACAGAAAAATGCCTATTATTTTAACTTTGATAA
Source organism: Campylorhamphus procurvoides (assembly GCA_013396655.1). Lineage (NCBI taxonomy): Eukaryota > Metazoa > Chordata > Aves > Passeriformes > Dendrocolaptidae > Campylorhamphus > Campylorhamphus procurvoides. The sequence continues at coordinate 85,742 of WBMV01006294.1, read as the reverse complement.
ACTATAATTTTGGTGACAAATCAAGTGCTTGTTAGTACAGCATAGATGGGGTTATTCCTAAAGAATTTTGCAAATATTTATTCTATCAGGTGAGTTCTAAGGTTATTGCAAGTAAATCTTAACAAAAAACTTCTCTGTAAATAAAGCCACAAGCCACCCCAACATTACCAGTACTTCACATAAAAATCCATGCTTTAATTTTGTTGATAATCTGATTTCTTGAAATCTTTCTTCGTATTTCAAAGCATTTTCATGGTCAGGGCTTAATAAAAGGTAGCTAATAAATTTTATACGTATAGAGAATATGAAAGGCAAAATAGTCAAGAATAGAAAAACAGCAATTTAAGAATCTGAATTCAAATCCAGGTTTTGTTTGTGGGTTCTCTGCTCTTTATAGTGGCTTTTATTTTGTTTTCACATATTATTAATTTTTTAATGCATTGCAGATTTTTTATTGTCTGGTTTCCTATTTAGAAGCAAAATGTGTAAACATTATTCATATGAACAGACTTATTAGGAGCAAGACAGGGATTAGTGATGCATATAATTACTTGTGTACAATTGTAGTATGATGGTATTCAATTAGAAACATCAAAGGAATGAGCTATACTCTTCCAAGTTTTATAAAATAGCTGGTAGCTTTTCATACAGGCAACATAGAAAATTAATTAAATTAATATTATATAATTTTTCAAATACTATGTAGCACATTGAAGTACAGCAGCTCCGAATTTTAGATCATTATTTACAGTACCTTCTAATGTCATTAATTTGTTTGCCTTTCAGAATAAATTGTTTGTGCTTTGGAAAATGGAAGAAAAGAGAATGGTATCTCTGACTCAGAAAAAAGAAATTCTTTCTTTTTAAAGAACAAAAAAAATAAATAAGCATACTGTTTCCTCATCTTGCTTTATAAGTTAGGATGGACTAGTTTTTTAAAAATTCTGAAGTCATAGATTCACAGAGTCATTTAGGTTGGAAAAGACCTCTAAGATCATTGAATCCAACCATTAACCCAGCAATTGGTGCCAAGTCCACCAATAAACCATGTCCTTAAGTGTCACAGCTACACATCTTTCAAATGCCTCTAGCAAGGGTGACTCAGCTACTTCTCTGGCCAGTCTGTTCCAATGTTTGTCAACCCTTTCAGTGAAGAAATTTTTCCTAATATCCAATCTAAACCCTGGTATAACTTGAGGCATTTCTTTTCATCCTGTTTCTTTTTAATGAGGAGAAAAAGCCTGCTCCTGCCTCTCTATAACCTCCTTTCAGGTTAGCTGTAGAGAGTGATAGTCTTCACTGACTCTCCTTTTCTCCAGGCTAAACAACACCAGCTCCCTCAACCACTCCTCATAAGACTTGTGCTCTAGACCTTTCACCAACTCTGTTGCTTTCCTTTGGAAAAACTCCATCACCTCAATGAAACATATAAAGAATACTTATAAATAATTCAAATGTTAAAATCAATACCTGCATAGATATTGGTATTTCACTGAAGAGTAACTTAAAGTTTTGTATTTACCATCCTCATTGTTCTGTCATTGACTGTCATTAAATCATTGCTACCTCTGCTCCTCAACACTATGTCACAAGCCATGAGCCTCATTTCTTCCAGGCACTCTCAACAAGGAATATGCATATTTAAGCACTGAAACCAATCATTTAAATCATCTGAATTTCAGACAGAAGAAAATAATTGCATGTTGTTGCTCCAAAGTGAAAAGTTGGATATTTTATCAAAGGTAAAGGGAACATCGGGATATAAAGAAAAACATGGGTTTTTAGCGATGGAATACTGTGAAGACAGTGATCAGCCAAGGATCAGCTCCAGATCCATAAGTAGCAACCAGGGCCCTGATTTTCTGAGTTTGGCTGCACACCAAAGGTCAGGGCTGCTTTCTTGCACTGATGGCAAACACAGAGGAGTTCGGGGGCTCAGCAGAGTGAAACCCACCATGAGAGAGTAGTCATGGCAAAATGCATTATAGGAATGTTGACATTTGTTTCAGATGGTATAGTTTCTAGAAAACTATTTACTTTAAAGATCATTAAGCTGCTTTTAGACAGTTTAGTTCTAATGACTTTGTTATCAAACCTCAGAAGCAAACCATCAGCACAAATGTACATAATTTTTTTCAAATAAAATTGGAAATCTTGTGCATGATAGCATTCATTGCTTTCATCATGAGGCAAATGCTCTGACTTTTGGCCGCTTGAGAAGACAAAATTATACCAGAAGGCAGTCATATTAGTTGCCTTGTAAACAATTATGTATCAAAGTATCAGAAGCCAGTAAACTGAGACTGATACTTTTGTCCAGACAGTTTAGCTCAGTTACTTGCAATGCAAGACATTTTTTTAAATTCATACAGACAGTAAGTTTTCAAATCAAGATCAATCATCTTTTCCTCAAATACTGTTCTTTTGTAGTGCTAATTCACACTTCTTGGATTATTTCTATAATAATTACATGGAATACAATTCAATCTTTTTATGGTGAATTTGAAAGACATCTTTGTAGATTTGTGCAGAAGTTTCATTTATCACTGTTGTTTTTACAGAAACAATATTATAATTACTAATCTGTTATACATAAAAACAATCTCTCTGGCCAAAGAAAATATGGTATGGTTATATTTTACTGTAGAGTGTAGGTACAAGAGTTAAGAAGATGTCTAATGACTCCAATACATAAACTTTTAAAGTCGGTGTGCAGTAGGGAAGACTTGGTAGACATGGTAATGTCAACTAACAATTTTGCTATTTCATCCAAAATTCTTTCCAACAAATTTAAATGAAATCTCTTAGAGACTCTTTAATATTTTTTGTGCATGGTGTAATTTTGTTTTAAAATTTACTTGTTTGATTTTTGAATTGTTATTTCAAAGCCTGCAGTTCTGAACACCAAGATTAACAGGATCATGTGGAGGTCACCGCTGGCTCGCAGACCCCACTTGGTTGCCTAAACAGGACAGAGGGAGAAAGTATGACAAAAAACCTCATGGATCAAGGTAATGACCAGCTACCATCATGGGCAAAACAGACTCATCTTGTGTAAAATTAATTTAATTTATTACAAATTAAAAATAGAGGAAGATTAAATTAAGGAAGTTTTCTTGCAAAATTCTATATTCTCCTGTTGAAGTGAGCAAGCAAAAAAAGTTATTTTAAAAATATTTAACAATACTATGAAGCAGAGAAAGTGTTGCTCAGGATTAAGTGTATTTGGAAATATTCACTAAAGTTGTACATTCTCTATAATTTCATATATCAGAGATGTAAATCTACACTGAACCATTTTGTTGTATCATGCTCAAATATATTCAAGGGGGTTTTTTTATATTTTCAGAAATAATATTTAAATATTTATATTTAAACTTTGCCACTAAACACAACGTAGATATTGTGTCCCCTTTAAATAATATCTTACTAGTTGTAACAAAGTCAGGATAAGATCAATTTAACTAAAGATAGTTCAGACCAAACTTTAATTTTCTCTAGTGTCTGAAGAGATACAAGCCCTTATCTGTCATCTGAGTATGACATTCTATCTCCCAACACACTGTAAATGGCAGATACATATAATTTCTAGAAACTATGTGTCTTTGGAAATGCTGTTGTAAGGGGAAAAGGAAATTTTTAAGACAGTGTTTGGGGGTTGTCAGCAAGATGTATTCTGGGAACCAGCTCTGTGTTTTGGGCCTCTCAAAATTTCTAAGGAAAATGCAATTAATTACTTAAACCCATTAATTCTGTAAGGTTCAAATGCACACAGGTATCCCCAAAATACCAGGCAATGGAAGGATTTAGGAGAATTTATTTTCAAAAGTAAGGAACACTTTAGCACAAAACTGCATCAGGCTGAGGAAAAGACACAACTCCTCTTCTCTTCTCCACCACTTCTGGCTTTCAAATGTGTCCATAAGAACTTATCTTTTCTCATACCAGGGAGAGCTTCTCTGGAAATCAGGAGGAGAAAACATCTAAAATTGTCTTGGGGAAAAGTTACTTTTTCCAGGCAAGAAAGATATCTTAAGCAAAGAACCCTAATTTCCTCCCAGTAAAATCTTCTGGAAGGGTCCTCTCACTTATAATTCTAATTAGTTAATTAAAAGAAATTGAAACATGCCTCCAGGTGTTATATTTACTAATGGGCAGTTTATTTTGATGGTGCAGTGGTTGTTTTTCTTTCAATCCCATACTAATTGCCAGACAGGGATACCCTAGTAGGGATAATACTAAAAATGTATCTAACACAGGGAAATAACTTCCAAATGCTGAAATGCTGTGATGCTCAGAGTTTTGATATCAATCACCTATGTTTTTTTTATTTGAAAGTTTTTCACAAATCAGCAAAAAGATGATATTTTGCTGCACTGAATGCTGCATAAAAATGCCAACTTACTATGAAAAGGATAGAATTTTAACTTCTATGAGTAGTAGAAGATTTTTGCATACACAATTGTTTTCAAGTTTGTAGTTCCCACTATTTAGATTGGAAATTTTTCTTTTCTTTAAGCTTTAGTTGATGTCACCAACAAGCATTGTAAAATCCAGGATTGTTTAAAGCGACACTGTGATCTCCAGTTTGATCTTTGACTTATACTTTATGTAATAAAACAAAGAGTTTAATTCAATAGAGAATATTGAAGATTTTAAATATCATGTAAACAGTCTTTTCAGGGAGTTTCAAATATTATCCAATAACCAAAAATGAAGCTCTCTACATTTAAATAATTCAGAATAGAGTTGGAAGTGGCACCAACAGAGAGGAACTGAAGAAAACTGACTTCTCTCTCTAAAATGAGTCATTGACAGTGGACTAAGTGAAATACAGAAAAAAAAAAAAGCACAGGGGGCTCTGCTTTATTTGTTTTAGTTTTTTTTTAGATCTGTTATACATATTAATTATAAATTAGAGACACAGATCTGAACTGAAGGGTATAAATGTTTAAAAAGTTACAAATAATTGAAAAGGCAGGAAGCCCTTTAGGACTTCATCTTTCTTTTAAACGATTCTGTTTCTCATTTCATTTTGGAAAGCTGAGCTCTTGGACTCATGGGAATGTTCTTTAAAATGCAGGCATGTGATTCTTCTGTTCAGAGGTGACTGACAAGATCTAATCTAATCTGCATGAGTTGTTATTATCAGAAATATTTTAATTATGTGTTTATACTTGACTTGGGGAATTTATCTAAAGTAATGTTGAAAAGTGAAATCTCAACTACCAAGCATTTGCTGGCTTTATTAATAATAAATTAATATTTCCTAGACACACGAGTATAGATCAAACAGTTGAATCTAATGTTACGATTTCCTCACCAAAATAATTTATAAATTCTCTTACTCTCTTTGCTTGTTCATCTAACCACAAACAGATGTACATACTTGAAAATATACAGGTGTTCATATGAGAAATCAAGCTACCTAACAGACAAAGTAGAAATTACTTAAATGGAAGAGGTATCTGCAAATTCAGTAGTCCTGATCTAGCAACAATTTTATGCATATTTCAGCACTTTCTACACAACAGTGAATTGAAATTAGTCAGGTTTTATATAAACATGGTTCTCTATTTTGGTAGAGTCATAGAAGGTTGATTTAAAATAAAATAGAGATTAAAAGTATTGCATGTATGTATAATTATAAGGGTAATTTATCTATCCTAAACAAAAATATTAAGTAAACTTAAATTAGGTATATATCATTAAAACACATTTTCTGACAACAAATTTCAAGACAACAAATCTTTCTCAAAAAATAATTAAACTGACAAAAAATTTGTAAAAAATTTTGTAACAAAATTTAATAATTTAAAAAACTTATTTTCTTTATTTGTAACCTTTTACTAGCCTAAATAACACCTTCTAATTCAGAGGGGGGAAATTCTTTGAAAAATGAGATATTTGGCTTTGCAATGTCTTCTAAAAAAGACTTGTACTTTGAAGCAATTTCTCCACAATATTCATCGTTGCTGTGCTTGTAGTGTGATGAAAGTAAACCTCTGTCATCTTATTGGTTTTTATCTTACAGAAGCATAAGTGGAAACTTTGGCACAAAAGGAGTGTAAAAAGGTACAGTAGAAATAAGCTTTGGTTCTAAATAATTTTGAAGAAAATTAGCACAGTATCAAACAGTTCTATAGGTAAAAACTACAGTAGGTTAAGGAAATGCTTGCTCAAAATAGAAGAAAATAGATGGAAAGCATTGTTTCTCTTCAGAAGAAGGAGGTTGTTAAATATGGGAAAATAGAAAATCAGTGAATTTTATGAGCTGCTTTTTTTAAACTTTCCCACTCTTATTTCATGAAATGGAATATTTTCTTCCCTCAGGGCTGAAAGCTTTTTAGATTTGTTGATGTACTGCCTTTAACTTTGTAGCCAAAACCAACATTGTTTTAATGGCAATGTATTTCTATTTAAAAGAAATTTGCAGTAAAAAGTTGATTCTGGACTGCTTATGTGGAATCCAGTCATTTTGTAATTGCTTCTATAGGCAATATAGCTATAGGCAAGTTGTCATTATTTATGTAAAAGATACAAATCCTGGTTATGAGGAATTTTACCATTGGGATAAACAATAGCCTGAAGAAAAAAGCAAGAGAAGGAAACCATATTTCTAAAACCTTAAATAAAAATAGAAAGGTAAAATAGTGCAAAGAGCTGTAAGGCATCTGCAGTTGGCACTTATTGTGAAACCAATGGATATTGTGCATACTCATACACCCACACACAGTTAAACACACTTGCATATATATTAAAGTTTGTCTTACTTTACAGTAGGAGAGCTTTAAAAGCAGAAATATATGAAAATACTAAAGAAACAGAACTTATTAAACTGTTTAAAATCCATTTCTTTAAATCTATTTAATTAACTTTTTCAGTAACACCTCTGAGATTTGTGTTAAACCTATTTGTTTGGTAGAATAACAAGATGACATATGTATTCCTTTTTTTTCTGGATTTATTACAGTTCAGTCACGTAGCTATTTATTTCTGGTTTAAAGGATAACTCTATGGCAAATCAAGATAGCAAGCAATGTTTCTATTTAAAAAGGAAGCAAAGCCTAATCTGCTGAGTCACTATCTCAATGAAAATCTTTGCAGTGACTTCAGCAAAGAGTGAATATAGGCATATTCCCTGACACTTTGGAAGAACAAAATTTAATTCTGATTGCTTGATGTAGAACTAGATGTCCAGCTGTCAGAATTACAGAGTTGGCAAATTTGTAAGGGACTACAATGGGTCATGTGGTTCAAACTGCCTGCTTAAGTAGAGTCATCCTAGAGAACATTGCACAGGGTTGTGTTCAGATGGTTCTCAAATATCTCCAGTGAGGGAGACTCTGCAGCCTCTTTGGATAATCTGTTCCAGCGTGCAGTCACCTGCGCTGGTAGGGAAGTTCTTCCTCATATTCAGGTGAACTTCCTGTGCATCAGTTTCTGAGCAGTTAACTCATAGGCATTGATGAGGCCCTCTCTCATTCGTCTCGTTTTGAGACTGAACAGGCTCAGCTCCCTCAACCTTTCCTTGTAAGAGATGCTCCAGTCCCTTAATCATCTTTGCTGCCCTTCACTGGACCTAATCCAGAAGTTCCATGTGTCTTGTACTGAAGAGCCCAGAATGTGGCCCTTTGGAGCATCATGCTGAAGAAGATTGTGAACAGGGGTGGTGCAAGAATGCAACCTTGTTTCACTCCACTGGTTATTGGAAAGGGCTCAGAGAGTGCATTGTCATATCTGACTTGGTCATGCTGATCCTTGTGTAGCAGGATGACCATTTTAAGGAATTTGGGAGGACATCCTAATTGTTCCAAGATCTGCCACAGGCCTTTTCTGCTCGCAGTGTAAAAAGCTTTGGTGAGGTCAACAAAAATTACATAGAGTCCTTTGTTCTGTTCCCTACACTTCTCTTGCAGTTGTCTGAGAGCAAATACCATCTCTGTGGTACTCCTGTGGGCTCTAAAACTACACTGGCTTTCAGGTTGAAATTCTTCTGCAATAGCGGGCACTAATCTGTTCAAAAGAATTATTGCAAGGATTTTACCAGAAATGGAGAGCAAAGTGATGAACAGTATGATTTTTCTCCTTTCTTCTTGTCCAGGGCGATGATGACTGCATCACGAAAATCTGCTGGCAGTTCACCTTGTTCCTAGCAACGCACAATGAGCTCGTGAAATTTAGCATGGAATGCTTGGCCTCCATGCTTCCAAACTTCAGGTGGGATTCCATCAACCCCAGCTGCCTTGCCAGTTTTTGCCTGCTGTATGGCCTTAAGAGTCACTTCCGTAGTAGGGGCAAGATCTAATTAATTTTTGTGTAATTTGTTGAATTGCTGAGTCTTGGACTACATGGTTGGCACTGAAGAGAGTCTGAAAATGTTCAGACCATCGCTTCAGGATGAAGGTTTTATCTGTGAGAAGCATTTGGCCATCTGCACTGAGTAGGGGGCTTAGAACCTGGTGTGTGGGTCCGTACATTGCTTTCAGAACCTCATAGAATCCTCTGTGGTCACCCAAGTCTGCGCATAGTTGGGTCTTTTCTGCTAGGTTGATCCACCACTTTTTCTGGATGTCTTAAAGATTCTGTTGGAGCTTACTACATGCAAGGTGAAAGGCTGCTTTTCTTACATGGCAAGATGGCTGAGCGAGGTGTGCTTAGTGATCTGTTCTCTTCTTTGACAGCAATTCCTGGATTTCTTGATTGTTTTCGTCAAACCAGTCATTGTTTTTCTTGGAAGAGACCCCTAAGGATTCTTCAGAGGACTGCAGGATGCTATTTTTCATGTGCTGCCAAAGAGCTTCAGGAGAGGGATCTATGGGATGATCTTGAAGTCTAGTTTGAAGGTTTACCTGGAAGCTGTCTCTCACTGTGGCTGTTTGAAGATTGTTAACATTGAGCCTCCTCCTTGGAATGCCACCCCTCTTAGGTTTGGGCTTAAAGTGGAGGTTGAGTTTGCATCACANTTTCTAATCGTGAAACCAACTCCTGAAAGGTGACTTTCAGTTTTGGGTTTGCCTGATCAACAGAGTGTGTAGCCAGAGCCCTGTTCTTTAAGGCTGCCTACCTCATGGAGACGAACTTCACTGAGAGCAGCAATGTCAATGTTGAGTCGTGACAGTTCGTGGGCAATTAGAGCAGAGCGACGCTCAGGACGTCCACCATCCACAGAGTTGAGCATGGTTCTGATGTTCCAACATGCTAAAGTTAATTTGAACACACCTTTGGGGGCAGCCTTTGTCTTCTTGGTTTTGTTTTTGTTTGACCGCAAGGAGGATGCCCGTTGGCCGTGGCAAGCCAACAGGGTGAAAGGTGGAGATGAGCTTTTGTTAGGCGAAGTCCTCAGGACACAGGTTTGGTTAGAGTATCCTTCTCTTAGATGGATGGCCTTACAGGGCTAAGTGAGCTCTATCTGCCCGGGTTTGGAGTTAGAGTTGTCCTTCTCCTAGGATGGTTGCTGAGGGGCTAACGAGCCCATTCTGCGCATGGACACACTTTGTCTGACCCTTCAGTTGAGACCTGACTAACATGGGAGACCCTACTGGAGGCATGTACCACCGCCAGCACAGCTCGCAGCCTCATAAGGGCATTCAAGCTTCTCCCCCGCGACAAGAGGGTATCCATGGAGATGATATAGATATATACATGCATATTTAATGAAAAAAGTTATAAAATAGAATTCATTGTTGCCAGAAAATACAAAACGCCAGGCATAGACAAGGCTATCTATGAAAATCTGTTCACTAACATTATTTTAACTAAGTGGAGAAACATTAACTTCCAACGTTAGTCATGCTTTGAGACAAAAAAAAAAACTGACAAAAAAACCCCATTTGAATTAGATGTTTACAAGGGTTCTTGAATAAGTCTGTCAAGAAATTGTTATTGACACATTTAAGTGTTGATACTTCCCTCAAATATTAGCCATTGTTTAAAAAAAAATGTTTTATGTTTGACAGCTCTCATCAGTAACTGTTGAGTAGCTTTGGCCTAAAAAAAATGAAATAGATTTTTTTCGGGGCAGGACATACTGGCAAGCAAACGATCAATCTCCTTTCAATGAACGCTGTGTTAAGATTAACAATTAATTGCTCACAATGAGAACACAAACATAAAAGTATTTGTTGCATCCAGCTCTGTATTTCTCCTATCAGGACTCCAACTTGGTTTGCTGGGATACAAGCTAAAGGTTAGCATACACTTCTGTGAAGGGTTTTGTTTGGAATTTTCATTAAAAGCGCTTCATATGACATAATGCAACTCTGTCTCTGTAAGTAGATGCTGACTGCTTCCCAGAATAAAATACATTTAATATACTTAATGACACCAGTCTCAGCAAATAATTTGTCTTTGTAACTCTATGCAGAGTTTATATGAGTTCATTATACAATGAAGGATAAGACTTAGACAAGAGAAACTAAGGTTACAAATTAATAGGATTGAATGTCAAAGAGGTTACAGAATGGTCACTGAAGTCTGTGTTCAGAACAGCATATGAGAAATTTAGCCCAAGATGGATTCATAGCTGAAACGAATCAAGTATATGAAAATAAAATAGTGTAGATCTTAAGAGGAAACAAGATCTGACAGTTGTACATCAGAGCTAATTGGATATTTCCAAATATTCAGACTCTATAATTCATATCAGATCTAAGAATATGGTAATATAAAATATTGTAACTATAAAGGGAATCGTAATATAGTACCTAGAACTTCAAGGTCTTGAAGTTCATTAAATATCTTCTACTAAACTGTCTAAGAGTTGCCCGCAGTGAGTTGTAGGCAACGTGATCTAATTCCTTTCAACTTCACTGCTATTATCCCGACATAATTTAATGAAAGGGAGATTTAACCCTAAATTCTTAGTAAAAAAATGTATATAAAACATATTTATACAGAATTGCTTCAAAATTGCTATGTTTGTGTTTTGAGTGTAAAGTTTACCTTCTTTTAAAAACTGTTTTAAGTTCATACTTGGAGACCAAGGCACAAACTAACAAGATTCATGAATTCTTAAAGGACATGAAAGGAAAAAGAATCAGGATACAAAAATATTTTGTTTGCCTTCTGTTTTGATTGAAAGGAACATCTAGGGAGTGATCATGTCCTCTCACAAAAGACTTCATCAAAAGCATTCACTACTTCTTTTCTTCATAATATATCTAACACAATTAGCATATATTTTATAGATTTGTAGGATTTACATAGGGATGGAGAATAGAGATAAACTTGAAAGTTTATAAGATTTTGTAAATAACTTTAAATGCACAATAAAACATTAATAGTGAGAAATGTTTACTAAATTCTCAATCTTTATGTAGTTTAGTATCTCTTTCTGCCTGGCAGCTAGGAGATAGCCTCATTACACTGTCCTGCTCTTTTCCCCAAACCCTACATTCTTTCTACATGGTTTCTTAACAGTTTTCAAAAACATATGAGAATGAATTCTGCAAATCAAACATGCTCAGTGAAATAAATCTTCAGGGAAGATTTCAAGAGAAACTTTCTAAATTACTTTCTGCTCACAAGAACTCCCATGACATGTACTGCAATAGCTGACATTTTTCCTTTAGAAAATTCTATTGTAATAAAGAGATGGAGGGTTTAGGGTGAGGGGAAGAAGCTTTTTCAGGGAGTAACTTGTCTGGAAGATCTTTAGTTAGCATTATTTATCATTTCCAGGATGAATTTCTGATCAGAGGAAGGGAGAGCTTATTCTTTCATTAGTAATTGATTAACACAGGAGGAAAAGCAGCTAGGCACTATTTCATGTCAGTCAGACCTTTAACATTGCAGGTATTTTTCCCTACAAACAGGTGATTTAGTATTATCTCCTATGACTACTTCAGTAACATACCATAGGCCATCTGGAATACAAATGAACTATAGTGGAACTGGCTCACACAGAACAAGACACAACACAGTTACATGAGTTTGGTTTTCTGTTTGGCCAAATATGCAAGCCTACAGTTAAAGAATAAGTCTAGTTAATCTAATACCATCCTGAACTGCCTTTCGTGATTTCTTGAGTTAGTGTCTTTCTGCATGATTCTGCTTGCAATTGCGTGACAGAGAAATTTAAGAGTTTGTTTCAAGTGGCAGAAATAATTTGTCTTGTAATTTTTTCAATAAAAGTATTGGTTCCACATGAATTAGTAACAAAACAAATTGGCAAAATGAGGTGTGCCATGGTGTCCTGTTTGGATTTAACATGTCATTATTAAAAAAATAAAATAAAATCAAGAAATCTGAATGTGGAAGTCCAAATTACTAGAAACACAAAGTTCTGAGATAAAATCTCTGACAAAACGGAAGATCTGAGTGTTTTTAACTCTTACAAGAAGAATAAATAAACCTGGACATTCATAAATGCCCAGCCAAAAACTGAAAGACTGGTGTGTCCTAGAAGTGCAACTACACACAAAAACCTTTCCAAATGGTGCATGGATCACTTCCAGTTTCAGTTTAGCAGGCTTACCACAACAAATGCAGTTTTTTAACAGCTGGCTAAATTTGTATCCAAAGCTGGTAAGTACCAGCCACAGTTGCAAGATGTGCTGAAGCTTCTGCTTGAGCTGTCACACAACACTGGTGATAACTAAAGTTTTCTACTGGAGCGCCAGTCCTCTATCTTGCACATGTATATAATGACCCAGACATTCATTACCTACTGTATAAGGACACCTCAGAATAACACTTTCCATGTTGATGAGCCACCATTTTCTACACATGCCATACCTCTGCCTGTTTGTTCCTAGCCTTCAGAACCCAGCACCGTGAACTCTACCACTGTCTGGGCCCTCAAAACACCTACTTGAGTTTCAATATGAAAGCAACAATCTGTAACCTCCTGACAGATTTTCCCACAGAATCATACAAAATGTTGGAAGGGGCCTCCAGAGTTCACCTAGAGCAACTTCCTGCTCCAAGAATGCTGATTTGAATATTAGATCAGGCTGCTCAGGGGCTTATTTAGCCAAGCTTTTACAATTTCTAAGCATGGGGATTTCCATAACCTCTTGGATCACCTTTAACACAATCATTTAAATGTATTGCAACTTTAGTAGTTTAGAATTAGCCAACAAAGGAAGACATTTTTGGAAGTTGCCCAACAATTAAGTGAGCCTCTTCAGGGAGTAAGGATAATTTTTGAAACTGTAGTTTAAGTAAGACATATTTTATTCTCTGGTCTCTTTGATGAACCCATAGAAAAAATAATATGGTGAAAACAAACAAAATCAAAAAATCAGGAGAACTGAAAAAGAGCAAAACACAAACTATGCAATTTTATTTTAAGTAGAAATGTAAATAAAATACATTAAAAATGTTATGAGCACAAAAAAAACCCAACTAAACAAACAACTCAAGTGAATACAAAAATTTAAATTAATAAGATAATATAGAGTGACTTTACATAGTAAGAATAAGAGTTTTAGAAGTTATAGAGTAGAGACGGGATGGAAATGTGTCAGAATACATTGCTATAGCATTCCTGATTAACAGTATTTTATTTTTTTTTTATACAGAGGAAGTTGAAAACTGAATTAGAAATTGTCACAATAGGACAAACCCGTTTTCTTTGGTTAAGACAATAGTTCTTGTTCCTGTATATCATGCTTTTCTGATATTGAAGAAGATCTACTAAGCCTCTTTCAATTTTTTATCTCTTTCCTGAATTGTAATTTGGATTTAAGACAGTGCTTTTTCTCTGTATATGGCTCTTCTTATTGCTGCAATGGACCCTTTTGTCATTGTACCCAGGAGAGTAAAGATATGTCAATAAACAATCAAAATAAAATAAATAAGAGATTACTGCATCACAGACAATTAATTACTGGTGCTTTTCACTCCAGATTTGCCAAAGAACCAGATTTTATACACATGTTGTGTTGATCTTTCCAGTTATATTGTTTTATTACCCAGATGAGAATTGAACAATTACTGATTCACATGAGTATGCCTTTTGAATTTGTACTGCTTCAGACCTTGGTTATCTTTCAAATCCCAAGTAAATTATACACATATCTGGCTGACAGCTTGAAGAATTCTTTTGGGATACAGAGTGAATCAGGAAAGGACAATGAAGATTCAATTAATAGAGATTCATCAGAATGGCATCAGACATAATATCAGAACCTTCTAACACCTCCCTAAGCATTTTCAAATATTGGTATATAGTGATTCCAGCCATTGACTTTAGAAAGATATTCCAGTCCTTACTCTATTAATCAAATAAAAATTAGAAGGAATTATGAAAAAGAGATGGAAAAGATTTAGAGACTGTCCTGTCAGATTTTATACCTACTGCATATTTTCTCATTCTGTGCAAAATCTACCTTTAAAGGTCTCCATAGGCATGTCTATCTCCCTATTGGCAAGTGTTCTCTGATAATCACTCCCTATAGTTCATTACTGCCTTCAAATATTTGTAGAATATCATGACCTACTTTGTCATTATCTGTTAAACCTAGCTCTTTTAATCTTTACTCAGAAGTCAATAGATTTCTCCTGTTCATACTAGTTATTTTTTATAACATATAACATTAACCTAGAAGATTTTATAATTTTCTCATTGCTGACTCTAGGCTAATAATATTTATACCTATCATACTAACAAATGGTCAAAATCATAGAATCTTTTGTGTTGGAAAACTTCTTTGAGATCATTGATTCCAACCATTAACCCTGCACAGCCAAGTCCACCAAGAAACCATGTCCGTAAGTGCCATGTCTGCATGTCTTTTAAATACCTCCAGGGAGAATGATTCAACCACTTCCTTGAGTAGGCTGTTCCAATGTTTGACAACTCTTTCAGTGAAGATTTTTTCCTAATATCCAAAAACATGTTATAACCTGAGGTCATTTCCTCTTGTCCTGTTGTTTGTTACTCGAGAGAAAAGACCAACCCCCATGTCTCTGCAATCACCTTATAGGTTAGCTGTAGAGAGTGAAAAGATCTTTTCTTCTCCTTTTCTCCAGGCTAAAGAACCCCAGCTCTGTAAGCAGCACCTCTAAGAAGTTATGCTCCAGACCCTTCACCAGCTCTGCTGCCCTTCTCTGGACACACTCCAGCCCCTCAATGTCCTGTTTGTAGTGAGGGGCTCAGAACTGAACGCAGGACTCAAGGAACAGCTTCACCAGTGCTGAGCACAGCGCAACAATCCTTTACCTAGTCCTCTTGGCCACACTATTTTTGATACAATCAGGATGCCCTTGGACTGCTTGCCCTCTTGGGCACACTGCTGGCTCATGTTCAGCCAGCTCTTTACCAGCTCCTCCAGGTCCTTTCCACCAGGCAAATTTCCAGTCACTCTTCCCTCACCCTGTAGTGTTGCATGGGGTTGTTATGATCCAAGTGCCCGATCCAGCAGTTAACAGTGTTGAATCTCATATCTCAAGCTGTCCTTGGCCCAGTGATCCACTCTCCAGCAGATCATCACTCCTGCACAACTTGGTGCAAACTGACTGAGAGTGCACCGGATCCCCTCATCCAGTTCATCAACAAAGATGTTAAAGAGAACTGTCTCCAATACTGAGCCCTTGGAAACACTACTAGTCTGCATTTAACTCCATTCACCAGTGTATTCTGAGGCCTGCCATTCAGTCATTTGTTTTCGGCAGTGAACAGTGCATCCATCCAAGCTGTGAGGAGCCAGTTTCCGCCAGGAGAATGCTGTGGGAAACTGTGCCAAAGGCTTTGGTAAATTGTAAGCAGACAGCATCCATAGCCTTTCAATCATTCACTAAATGCATAACCTTGTCATAGATGAAGATCAGATAAGCCAAGTAGGACCTACCTTTCATAAACCCATGCTGTTTGGGCCTCATCCCTCAGTTGTCCTGCACATACTGTGTGATGGCACTCAGGATGATCTGCTCCTTAATCTTCCAGTGCCAAGGTCAGGCTGACACGACTGGAGTTGCTTGGATCCTTCTTCTGTCCTATTCTATACAAAAGCATCACATTTGCTCACCTGCAGTAAATTGGAACCTCTCTGCTTAGCCAGAACTGCTTGATGAATTATGCCCTTGTATCTTGACTAGTATCATTAGGTGGATCCCATCTGGCCCCAGAGATATGTGTGTCTAAGTGGTGCAGCAGGTCACTGACTATTTCCCCTTGGATTATGGGAGTTTCATTCTGCTACCTGTCTCCCAGCTCAGTGGGATGGGTTCCTGTCGACAACTGGTCTTTCTATAAAGGATTGAGGCAAAGAAGCCAGCAAATATTTCAGCCTTTTCCTCATTTTTCATCAGTATGTTGCATGTTCAAGTATTGGACTAGAATTTTCATAACAGAAATTCTTGGAGTCTAGTAATGCAATGACATATTCTAGTACAAATCAAATAAAAATGGGTCTGACAGAGATAGCTACAAAAGAAAGACCATAAGAGGTCTCAAACAGAGAAGAAAAATAAAAGCAATGCAATTTAAAAGAAAAATAAAATCTGAGGAGAAAAATATTTACCTTGTATTATGAGATTTAACAGTGAAGTTATTTTTAATATAAAATCTTATTTTAAGCTTGAAAAAATACTCCCCTCAAAAAAAATCCATAAAAAAGAATTCTACTAGTAATTTGAAATTGTTGAACATTCCTTCTCCAAATTATCTAGACAGTTATGCTAAAAAAAAACCCAAAAAGCCAAACAAAAACCACCACCAAGAACAAAAATACAATTTGACACAGTAAAACATTAAGATAAAGACAACAAAGTTGTGAAAAAACCAAAACAGAAACAATTGCAGGAACTGAATTTCTATCTAAAACTAGGAATACTAGGCAAAAAGTCCATATGCATTCAATGAGACAGAAAAAGACTCAACACAATGAGAAACAATTAAAGCAATTTCTGCATTGGCTATGCTTCAGTGACATTAAGGCCCTGATACACAAATTAAGGATAAATTTGCATGAAAGAAAATATAGTTTAAAAACTCAGCAAATTCCAGTTAACATAAACAGTGCATTTCATAATGTCTTTGGTTCTAAAAGAAAAAAGAAAACAAAACTTGATGTTGTGTGCATTGCTAAACAACTATATTCTCATTTTACTAGCTCATCTCTCATTCTTTACATTACCAACTAGCCTAGGCTAGATAAAAGTGATCTTTTCCTGCCACAATCACATCCACTATTCATTCACTCTGATTCTTCTTTCCATAAAATAAGAAAATTGTTTCAGCCTTGAAAAATGAATTCTTAGCTATTCAATAGCAAGAGTATTTGGGGGAAGTGAAGTATTCCTTAACATATCACTCTGAAAACAATATGCAGAATGGAGAGCTGAAGGAATCTTTGTGTCTTATGGTGTTGGTTTTCTTAGCTCCAAGGAAATTAGACCCATGTAAAAGGGGTCCTTATGACTTTCCCTGAAGTAGCCATACAAAGACCCATAGAACATAGATGACCTTGCAGCAAAAACTTCCTTAAAGACAAGGATTCAGTAATTTTTATGTGGAAAATTCTTAGCCTATTAAATATAACCCACTGACTCCTGGTTGGGTTCTCTGTCTCTATCACTGTTTATAGGCTTTAGTCCACACAATACAATTCAAATACAGTTCTTAATCTAGTCTTGGCCAAGTACTCTAACAGATACTTTCCCCAAAATGAGCATATTTTGTACTAGTGAGTAGTTTCTTACAAATTAATACTTTGACTCCAGTTCATTTGCTCAGTTTTTATGTGTGATAAAAAAGAAATATTTAAATTCATTTTGGTTCCACTGGGATCAAATCTAGAGGGGTAGACACTGATGTCTTCTCTGTGGTGACCGGTAACAGAAACAAAGGGAATGACCTTAAGTTGTACCAGGGGAAGGTTTAGGTTGGATGTTAGAAAAAGGTTCCTCACCCAGAAGGTGGCCGGACACTGGAACAGAATCCCCAGGGAAGTGGTCACTGCACCAAACCTGACAGAGTTCAAGAAGTGTTTGGATGATGCTTTCAGGCACATGGTGTGACTCTTGTGGATGGTCCTGCTCAGGGCCAGCAGTTGGACACAATGATCCCTGTGGGTCATCAAGATTATTAGGTTGGATTATGCTCCCAACTCAGCATAATCTGTGATTCTGTGAAAAAGTATCATTAGAAAAGAGCTTGTATCAATAGGAGAATGTGGCCAGACACAGATTTCCAGGCCGTGTAAAATGTGTTTTCAGGACACAGCAAGTACCCTGCTTGTAAACTTACTCCTTCTGAATAAAGGGAATAATCCTTGTAGATTGTTGCAGGAATCTACAGGAATCCTAAAGAATTTTTCTATGTCTGTGAAGGAACATGGAAAGAACTCGTGGGACAGGGTGGATTAGTTGCAAAAACAGAGGAGCAGCAATATATCCATTTTGTAGTGCTGCTAATATATACAGAGAATTTCTTACAGCTTCAGCAAATTGTACTTATAAGCTTTCAGTCTGAAACTAGTAGTCTAATTTAATAAGAAGGAAATTGAATCAACTCCCTCCGTTAGTGTTATTATTAAAAACCTCTTGGCATTCTCTAAAAGAACCACTTCATTTTGTTAAAAATAATATATCATCTTTATTTTGTTTGGGGAATATTGACTAGAAGAAGGATTTTTCTTTTAAAGAAGTTGCCATAGAAACTAATCATAAAATCATAGAATCATAAAATCTGGTTCCAACTAGTTCCAACTCCTCTGCTGCAGGCAGGGACACCTTCCACTAGACCAGATTTCTCAGACCACCATCCAACCTGCCCTTGAAAACTTCTGGGAATGAGGCATCAACATCATCTCTGGGAAACCTGTCCCAGTGCCTCATCCCCCTCACAGTAAGGAATTTCTTCCTAATATCTAATCTAAACTTACTCTCTTTCAGTTTGAAACCATTCCTCTTTGTCCTGTCACTACATTCTCTTATAAAAATTCCCTCTTCATCTCTTTTGTAGGCTCCCTTCAGATACTGGAAGGCCACAATTAAGTCACCCCAGATCCTTCTCTTTTCCAGGCTTAACAATCCCTCCTCTCTTAGCCCTTCCTCATAGGTGAGGTGCTCCATCCCTCTAGTCATCTTGGGAGCTGTCTTTTGGACTTGCTCATACATATCCACCTGCTGATGACCCCAGAGCTGGATGAAGTACTCCAGGTGGAGACTCACCAGATTGGAGTAGATGGGCAGAATCCCCTCCCTTGACCTGCTGGCCATGCTGCTTCTCGTTTGCCAGCCTCTCATCCACCAGTACTCCCAAGACCTTCACAGCAGGGCTGCTCTCAACCTGTTCATCTCCCAGCCTGCATCGATACCACAGGTTTCCCCTACCCAGGTGCACTTGATCTGGTTAAATGTCATGACATTCCCACAGGCCCACTTCTCAAGCTTGACCAGAACCCCCTGGGTGTCATCCCATCATTCAAGTGTGTCAACTGCACCCCTCAGCTCGATGTCATCTGCAAATTTGCTGAGGGTACACTTGATCACTTCATCTATATCATTAATAAAGCTATTAAATAACACTGGTCTCAATACTAACCCCTGAGGGACACCATTTTTCTCCACTGTCTGTTTATTATTTTGTAGGAAGTAATTGATGATTTGGGAGAGAATTTATATGCTCTTTTAATAGTTAAATTGTCTTCCATCAAGTTGTTTTATGTTAACTCCCATGTGGCATATCCCATGAAATTTCACCCAAATGTCATGTGTCCATCAACAGACTATGGACAAAAAAAATTACATGGAAGCAAAGCTATGGAGAAAATGCTCTGTTACCTGAAAATCCAATAGCACAAAAGTTTTATGAATGATTTCTACTAACTGCCAGCGATTCAAGGCTAAAAAGCTGATATTTCTTACTAAAGGATGACACACTGAAATTTTATGCTGATCTATCATAAAGGTTGTATTTTTAGACAACAGTTTTTCAGGAATAGCACTGGAATTTTCAGATAATATCTCCAGTGGGATTTTTGATACAGAATCACTTAACAACTACAAATTTCATACACTACATAGACTTGTAAATTCAAGAAAGTGCCTTTGCTGATGTTTGAAATCCCATTGATTTCATAGATACCACCTCATAGATACTCAAAAGTCCTAACATAATAAAGACATCTGTAACTGTTAATATATCTTAACCATATCAAGACTCAAGAACAAATGCTTCCTGTGGGTTTTTTTTTTTTAAGGAATATAAAAACATTTTGAAAATACTTTTTTAAAATTTAATAGAAAGAAATTATTCCAAAGAATGTTTAGTACTTCAAAACATGTTGTAAAATTGCTAACAGATTGACTATTGACCTAATTTTTAACCATAGAAATCTGTAAAAGATATCACAGCAATCTGTGATATTTTTTCTTTCTAAACATTCATAAGAACAATTCTTAAAGAACTAATTTTGCAAGTTGTTAATAGCATGTATGTCTTTAATTTTCTTTTAGGGATTTCTTTGTTAAAAACCAACATGTAAAGTGAGTCAATCTTTTGAAAAATGTATGCACTTAAAAACGCCAAACATCTAGAGGTTATGATTTTTTTTTATTATTTTATTTTGTGTATATATATATATATTTCAAATGAGTTGGTTACATAAAATCTGGATAGATTATAAATAGTAGGAGTTGGTGTATTCTCAAAGTTCAGTGGAAATTTGACAGAGAAATGGACCTTAATGGAAATCTACCACATTCCAATAGCTAAGGATGAGGAATATTATCAAAGACAATTCTGAAAGATATTTTCATTTACACATATATATGTGTATGCATACCTAAACACATATGTATGTTTGTACAGGTTTTTATTGTGAATTAAATTGTCTTTTCTGTTTCAATTTTTTTTCAAAATATATTTCCTTTACTGTCAATCATGTTAACATATTTGATAAGAGGAAACTTACATCTGGATATTCTAAGGTCTCATAGACTCAAACTGAAGAAAAATAATTATTGTAGTAGAGGATCTCAATTTTCTTCCTGGCTACCTCAGGTCTCATTTAACTGGCAAAGCTGTCAGTTGTCGTGGAAATGTCACCTATGATGCAATTTCTGGAGGTCTTCCAGTGTGGTCTTTGCTGAAATTATACAAACAACAAAAAAATCTATTTTATACAGAGATTTAAAACTTTTTGACAAGAGAAGGTCAGTTGGCCTAGCAAGCCTTAACCCTTTAAATTCACTCTCTCATCCCCAGTTTAGCATTAAAGAGGTGAAATTCTCAATAAGCTTTCCAAAACATTTGACTTGAAATCAAAGCAGAAAAATTTGTCTTTTTTGAAGTCTAAATTTTTCATTAGGTTTATTAGTGTAAAGATGTGTGTGAAAATATTATAGTCAGTACCAAAGGCACTGTTTTTACTTGAGACCACATTTTTTCCTCTCTTATTTAATTCTTTTTCATATTCTAATAATTTGAGATGGTCATGATTGTGAATACCTTTTTTTTTTTTTTTTGAAACTATGTAATTAGGCTTACAGCACTTTTAACTGAATATTGGAGAAATTATGACTTATGGAGTTTTTAGCATTAGGTCAAGAATTTAAATGAAAAAAGATTGCCATTGTTAAGGAAAAAGCCATATCAAGATGGTGAAACTTTGTTCAGCCAAAAATGTTGAAACTCTGGGTTGTATTCCACTTTTCTAGTGTTCATTGGAGTCCTTATTGTGGTATATCAATACTTAAAGTGGACTTATAAGAAAGGTAGAGGTTTTACTAAAGCCTGTAGTGATAGAAAAAGACGCAATGGTTTTAAACTGAAAAAGAGTAGATTTAGATTAGATATAAGGATGAGGATTTATGATGACGATGGTGAGACACTGGAACAGGTTGCCCAGGGAAGCTGAGGATGCCCCACCCCTGGAAGTGTTCAAGAGGTCAGGTTGGATGGGGTTTTGATCATAGTGATCTCTGTCCATGACAGAGTTGAAATTAGATTATCTTCAAAGTTCTCTTCCAACCCATACTTTTTATGATTTTATGATTCAGACAAACTTCCTTTTCCTAGCAACTTATTGGTATCAAAACACACTGATAGGTGCATGGGTTTACATGATTTAGTTGCTGAGAATTTTCTCTACAATATTCACATATATATTTATCCCAATATCCTTCACAGTTCCAGAAAAAAATAAAAGAGATTGTCTGTCTTTATGAAAACAGAACTGAGTCTTTTTTTTCCTCCTATCCCCCAACAGAGCCTCACCTCTAATAACTTAAAAATTGAACACTTTCCTTCTACAATGGAAATTTTTAGAGGCAGCTATTCAGCAATTTCTTCTGGCTAACAAACAGTACATAGCTGAAGCAGAAAGGAACTGGCTTCTGTTATCTACCATGTATAGGTAACAAATCCCCACTGAGCTGTGCCATAACCTTCAGTCTTTGAAACTCAGTAACTTTCATTTCATGTCTGTTTTCTCTGCTTCAACCTTGCCATGTGTTTTTGTATATCATCATTTTGTGGTTAGTGAAGACTTACTGAGAGATGAAAGCTCCTGAATTTTCATGAAGTTGTATTGCTGCACTTTTTCATTTTCTATAGTCAATCTTGATGCTTAAGCCAAGATTGAATGGATGTACAAATCTTTTTAGATTAAACCCTGTGTTTGGAGCCAGCATTTATGTGGCTGAAAATTCGCCCTCCTATTTTTTGACAGAAATTATTGTCAGTAGTCAATATTTTTAATTTTTTTAACAGTTTCTACCTTCAATTTCTGTATAATACTTCTGTATGATACATCCGGAACCCCTTTTATGTATACTAATAGCCTTATTAGATGTAACTTCAGTCAGAAGCATTCTCTCTCCTGAATACTTTGCTATTAATGTTGTCTTGTCCTCTGAACAGTGGTGTCCTGCTGGGCCATCAGCAAGACTTAAGTGCTATAGTTTGTAGGATCAATATTCTATTAGCATGAAGGAAACAAGATCACCGAAGGCTTAAACTGTGCAGTACAGCTAGCTATAAATGATATAAGAAATTATCTTCCTTTAAAATACTGTAAAGAGGAAATTACTTTTGTTACACTTTTTTTTCTTTTTTCCATGGAGAAAAACTTCTTTTGTCAGCTAGCAAGCACCAACATCACAACCCCTATTCAAAAAATTCCACCACCCTCTAGGTTTATCTACCTCAGTTCCAGCTACTTCCTGTTAATGGTAAGGATGAAGTTAGCTACGTGGTAGGAGGACTGGTAGAAGACCAAAGTAAGTTGTCTTCTGAAATACTTTTATAACACTTCAAGACACTGACAAAACAGTACAAAGCTTTGTAAATACATGCTTACATATACTTTTGGGACTGCCCTCAATTTTAGAATGAAATTTTTTTCTATTGAAAACCAAAACCCATTCTATTCTTCCTTGGAGCATTTTTTTTTATTTCTCTGTGCGCAGAAGAAAAGAATATATAGCAGGATATTGAAGGCGAAATTAATTCTCCTTCTAAGTCTGTTTCTCAACTGTCACTTCCACATCTTTGTTCAGCTTTTATCCTTGCAGAAAAATTTTAAAATTTGAAAACATGTCTACAGTTACTGCAGTTTTTTATAGAAAATATGTTTGACATTTCTGACATTTCCATTTAAATTCCCTATTAATAATTACTGCCATAGTTTTAAATTTGCCCTAGAAATTTCATCTTGTTTAGTCTGTTGGGTTTTTTTGTTTTGTTTTGGTTGGTTGGTTGACTGGTTTTGTTGTTCTTGGTTTTTTGTGGTTTTTTTCCCCAGACAGATAATAGTTTGAAATTGGGTAATTTTATCCACTAATACACATAAACAGGTGGTTCAGATGCTGTTAAAGTATCAACCAAGTATGCATTATCCCTCAGGAATGTTAAACAACAATGTATATTTCATTGACATCATGTGAGCAAAATGTTCACCTTCTAATGTTCACAATATTGTATAACTTTTTGGATGTGAAGGGCTCATGAAAATAAACAAAAATCCACTGCTAATACCCTTCATAGGTATCTTCTGTACCTTTAACAGATGCATGCACATTTGTGTGTAAAATTATGTTAACAATATCATTGATCAGAGTAGCTGACAGAGAGAAGCTGTTTGCAAAACTCATAAAGGATTGGCTTAGATTACTTAATTTTTTCTTTCTATTTTCTGAATCTTTTATGGTTGAAAATTGCAGTGATAAATAATAACTATCTCTTGTTCTCTATTTCTACCCTGCTTCCCTTTGTTCATAGAGTTAATGCTTTTAACAAATCAGGACACTGTTAGAGAGTTATTTCTAATTTTCTTTTTATTTTTTTTAGTCATGTTTTTTTCTAGATTGCAGAGAAAGCAGATGGCTAGCAATTATGGTCCTGTGGTATTTTTTGGCTATTCATTGGTGTAGAAGAGAGAAAAAAGGAGGGACATGCTTCCAGGAAGGTGAGTCTGAGCACCGAGGGTGGAAAGCAGGGTGCTCGTCATCTCTCTCATTTATTACCTGAGAGGCTGATGGCAGATGGAATGAAAGAACATAGCACTCCTGTAGGGCTAGATAAGGAAACAAGATCATTAATTGCTATGTACAAAAGCACAATAAAGAAACCAGTGGAAAAACTGCCTGGCATCAAAATAGGGAATAACTAAAACAATATCAGTAGCAACAATAAGATCAACAGCAATAATAAACAACCAGCCTTCATGGAGCTGTGCAATTTCAACTTTTTTTGCTTTTTGTCTCATGATGATGTGCCAGTTCTACCCTTACAAAGTTTTTATAAAATATAGTTTTATATTTTCCCCCATCATGATCTCCCCCACCACAACTCTAACACTGCCCTCCCATTAAATTCCATTGTGTTGGAGAAAAACAGGTGTTCAACAATCTGTGGCATATGGAATTACTACTCTTTGGCTTTAACTTACATCTGTTCCCTTTTCTGTAAACTGCATTGTGATATACATTACCTGGTTCCTCTTTGAATAAACATGTAGTAGTTACAAAACAAGTTTCTTCTTTTTCTTTTTTTTTTTCCTTTTCCATTTTTTTCTCTTCTTTTTCCCTTTTTCCTTTTTTCAAACTCTTGCAATGCTAACAATGCAGAGTATGCTGGGGTGATTGGGAGACGTGCGTATGTGTATAGTAGTATAAGACATTGCAAAACAAGAGGAATGTTGCAATTTTACTTTGTGTTGATGCTAAGGAAACCTACCTAAAAAAACTTCAATGTGCCTTGTTTCTACAGACTCTGGAAGGAATCTGCAGAACTTGAAAAAATGGAACTAGTTAAAGATTCAATCAATATTCCACTTGTTGGCCTACTTTTCAGCACCTCTGTCACTGTTTAAAGCTATGCTGTCTGGCCTGCAAATTCTTATGCCTAGTTTGAAACTACAAAAGAGGAATGTTTCAAAAGTTCAAAGCAAATCAGCCAAGCTGCATTCAGCTCGTAGGGTGGTAAAAATGTAACATGTTTTTGCTTTAATTTACACATTCATTATGTTAATTCTTTGAAGATATTCTGGGAGTAACGTGTTAACAACCTTCACTGGAACATATTCAGTTTCATGCATGCATGAATGCATGTTCGTGCATATTTGTTTTAAATATGGTTTAAAATAAATTTGTCCTCATTTGGCAAACCAATTTTTTTCTTAGAGTTTGAGGATTCTGATATTGAATTGTAGTGAGATTAGTTATTTCAGACAATCAAGTATTCTCACTACTCAAATCTCCCCAGAGGGACACATTATACTATAAACATATTTACTATAGCTGACATCATGGATAATATATTAATTCTGATTTTAGTTGTATGCTGCTTTTCTCTTTCACATTCTTGTTGATGTCAGATTGGTAGTATGAGAGGCTAAATCTGCATTAATAAATTATACATTCCTGTATTTGCTTTCTGGTGTTGCAGCTTGTATTATTAAACTCTCTCATATCTCATTACTGGGAGGTTGTGTCAAAACTATGTGGTATTAACAGTAACATGCAATATTATCCCTCAAATCATGCCCAGGCACTATCTGGGGAGTGTTAGTTGGCCCTGAATAAACTGTACTAAGTATGGCAGCAATTTAATAGCACAGTTTGTTGTCTTCCAGTACTTAGTGATGGTCCCTGACCCAGCCAAACAAACCAGTACAGGTATAACCTATATGTAACCCTCCTCCAAGGGATTCACTTAACTGTGGTACAAGGCCTGGTTTTGATAGAGAACAGCTAGGCAACTTTGGCTTATATTTCTGAGAAAACTGCTAAGCAGTGGGAAGGAGCCGTCAGAAAGTACATAAACCATGAGCCATTCAAGGTAAGAAAGGTAAAAATTCAAAGAGAAGACCAACATTCAGACAAAGAGACTGCATAGTTAGCAGGTCAAGGATTCAGGAGGGAAAACACTGTCATGAAAGGGTATAAAATCCTAAGGAAAAGACCCAGGAAATTGGAAAATAGCAACTTGGCAAAGTAAAAGGAACAACACAGTTCGAAAAGTAACAGCAGTCAACCTTTATTCATCTACTTGCTGAGTGACTGGACAACAGAGACTTTTTAGGTGTCGTACCATTGGTGGTGAGCATATTAATACTTAACCTTTTAATCCTCATAATCTGTTGTGCATGTTAGTGAATAAATATTTGGTTTGGTCTTTAAAATTACATATGTCTTACTTCTAAAGCCTTTTGGGTTACAGTAAAAATTGTCCAAACAACATAACTCAGAAAGTCAAGGTAGTAAAAATACATGAAAGACAAGTGATTAGTTTGATGACAATCACTTAAAAAATAACTATTTTCTCTAGGAAATGTTTACTTGTGTTATACAAAATACTGAACAAAATAAAACAAATATCCTGTATTTCAAGTGTATTAATGGAATTTTAAAGATTTAAAATTTATGGCCCTTATTATGTATAGAACCTGATTTTACATGACTATCTCAGGCAAACAATTTATTGCAAGATTAAGATTATATTAGAATATAATTAATTGAAATGCAGCACTAGGAAAAACGTATTAACCTTTTCTTAGACAGAGTTTATCTTTTTACATTAATTATTATTAGTGAGAATAATGTTACGGGGAATCAGTTAACATTCCAAGAAATAGCTAAAATAAACAGAAGAACAAAAATATGGATGGCCAGGCTATGATGATGCCCTCAGGTTCATCTCTGCTCCCCTTCTTAACTTCCAGCTCTTCTGTATTTTACTGGTCTTAAATCTCACGGTCATTGTGGCCAAAAATATTTGAGTTAGTAGATATACAAATTTAGTCTAACAAAAAAAATTATTTCAACTAATATTCTTCATTCTGCTTGCAAGTTCTGTTACTTTGACTTGTTCAGGTCTTGTCAATCATACAGTGGTGATTTAGGACATAGGGCAGCTGTTACTGTGTGGTTGTGTGTGCCTTTACACATTCACAAAGGACATCTATGCAGCCAGGACACATTAAAAAAAGGCTAAAATAACAATATAAAGAAAAAATGCAACAAATCCATAAAAATCTTCTTAAACTAGCTTTTTATTTAGACACTGCCATGGTTGAATCTCAGCTGGCAACTAAGTACCATGTAGCTGCTCACTCAGTCCCCCACCAGTAGGATGGGGAGAGAATTGTAAGATTAAAAATAGGAAAACTGGTGGGTTGAGAAAAAGACAGTTTAATAGGTAAAGCAAAAGCTGTGCACACAAGCGAAGCAGAACAAGGAATTCATTCACAGTGCTTCCCATGGACAGGCAGCTGTTCAGCCAACCAGGAAAGCAGAGCTCCATCACATAAAACAGTTTTTTGGAGACAAATGCCCTCATTTTGAGTGTCTCTCCCTTCCTTCTTTTTCCCCCAGCTTTATGTAGTGAGCATAATCCCATACAGTATGGAATATCCCCTTGCCCAGTTGGGGTCAGCTGTCCCAGCTGTGTTCCCTCCCAACTCCTTGAGCATCCTTGCTGGGGAAGCACTAGTAGAAGCAAAAAAAAACCCCTTGCGTAAACACTGCTCAGCAATAACAAAAACATCACTATATTATCAACACTGTTTTCAGTACAAATCTAAAACAAAACTCATAGCAGCTACTGTGAAGAAAATTAACTGTACCACAGTCAAAACTAGCACACTTTTCACTCCTTATTCTACACTATATGGTATTATGCTCAGTATATAAAGCTGGGGGAAGAAGAAGAAAGGGCTTATGCATGGAATGAGGATGTTTGTCTTTCCAGGTCACTGTTACACATGATGGAGCCCTGCTTTTTTGGAGATGACTGCACACCTTCCTGCCGATTGGAAGAAGTGAATTAATTCCTTGGGGTTTTTTGCATGCATGTGTGGCTTTTGCTTTATTGTTAATCTGTCTTTGTCTCAACCCACCACT
Source organism: Campylorhamphus procurvoides (assembly GCA_013396655.1). Lineage (NCBI taxonomy): Eukaryota > Metazoa > Chordata > Aves > Passeriformes > Dendrocolaptidae > Campylorhamphus > Campylorhamphus procurvoides. The sequence continues at coordinate 57,443 of WBMV01006294.1, read as the reverse complement.
TTTCTCACTTTTACCCTTCTGATTCCTTCTGTCATCACACTGGTGGGGGAGTGAGCAAGTGGTTGTGGGACTGCTGGGGTTACACCATGACAGGCACAAAGTTTTACATTCATTAAGGCTTATCCACACATATTCTTTCTGTTTTCTGAGTCCAGATATTTCTCTATCCATCACTGTATTTAAAAAAAAAACAGACTTTACAACAATGAACATATGAAGGAAAAACATGCAAGAAATCTAAGCTATTTCAAAACTGTTTGACTCAGTGCAATGTAAATTAATAAATAAATATGGATTTTATCACAGAATTATCATCTTTTGATCTACCTGACATAGCTGTGAAGAGCAAAAGGTAACATTTAAAAAATTGACATTTAAATAGAAAACATACTTATATTTCACCTCATAAAAGGTTTAACATATATGTCTGTTGTTGCTCCTCAGTAATTTCTACCTGTTTCACAGTTAGCTTGTATATATTTACTCTCCTGTGAGGCTTTTTCATTCATTTAGTCAAGGAAATAGGAAAGTACAGTGTAACATATTCAAGGAAGCAGTTCCCATAGTCAGTTTCATCCCAGCAGACCTATGTATACCCTGCTTAGAATCTAGGACTTGAGTAACAGTCATGATGATGGGATTTCAAAACTTCCTGCTTCTTCAGAATGAGGAACATACTAGACTTGGCAAATTTGTATAAAGTTTTTTTTTTTTATTTTACAACTGGAAAATGCTAACCTAAGCTGCCATTTCAGTGACTTTAATTTGACTTCCTATTCATAAGCAGTATTTCCCATTCCTCTATTTCTCTCTTCCCCCTGGATATCTGTTGGCTAATTCTTTCCAGTATTCCTATATGTCCTGACTTTGACCAAGACAGGGTTAATTTTTGCAGTAGCTGGGAGCGAGCATGGCTAGGACCTGGAGGTTATTCTATACAATCTTACATCACTTTCCAGAGTGGGGGGAAGGGGTGTCTTCCATGTCTTACAGTGTGGCGGAGGGAACAATCAGATATTGTTAGGCGTTAAGCACTTGTGTGTGAATCGTTCTTTTACTGTACACTCTATTATTAGTAAATTGGCTGTTACTGCTTTGTTTCTGATCTCACTGCCTTTTCCAGTAAATTGTTATTATCTCAATTCATGATCTTTACATTTACTCCAATTCTCCTCTACAGCCTGCCACAATGATAAGGGAAGAAGTCAGGAAGAGTGAACAAGTGGCATACGGTTTGGAGTGTTTCAGTGGGAACTCTAAACCAGGGAATACCATTTCTAAACCATGACAATATATCACTTCAAAAAACTGTTGAAAGATTAGTCAAGTTTTGTAAAACCATGGCATCTTTGGAGCTTTAAATAATGTTAAGAGACCTCTGAAAATTAGCTTCCTGTGGCCTTCAGAATGGCATTGAGAATTTAGATTTTACAAATAAAGCGTAGTTGAAAATTTTGTTACTGGTATCAGCTTCTGTAGGGAAATTAGCAGGCCTGTGGATTTCTTCACAGAGCAGGAGGAATATGACCTTGGCCAGGCTGCTCTGTGCTTGTGAAGATGGGCAGCCTGCGGAGACTGTGAGAACTCAGAAGACAAGTACAGAGACAGTAGTTTTGTAATTGTAGCCAATGAGTGATTGTTTATGTGTGTGAACACCAGTGATGTTGGTGCGCGTACACTTAGAGAATACTGTGGTTGTAGAAACGCCATTAGTAAACCGAGCTTTGTAGTTAATCCATACTGGATCGTCTCACTGCTCCATAAGCCCGCCTCCAACAAGCTTCCTTCCTTTGCAGTTTCACTCCACACTATTTATTCCCTGTATAGCTGTCTCCATCACCAAAGCTCATCATTTGAACTACATCAAGAGTTTATGCAGCAGCATTAGGTGAAGAATGGCAGTTGAATACCAATTACTGTGCAACAGTGTACTAAAATATTTGGCAACTCTTTCTACAATACAGTACTTACAATAACAACAATAGTTTGCTACATGCCTATAATTCTTCAGTTTAAACACAGACTAACTCAGACATAAACAGATTTTGGGTTAAAAACTGATAATGATACTTTGTTGGCTCAGAGCTTTGGTCTTTGACCTAGCTTTGCGTACTCTGAGCAATTTGTATTCCTTTTCTAAAGTTTCTCAAACATATACCAAGACAGCAGCACCTGAAAGAATTGAAATGATGGTTTAGATACTGAGAAAGTTTTTGCTGTATCATAAGTATTGCAGCATAAAACTTTTTATTTATTTACGCATACATAGATTTCCTAATAATATGCATGTCAAAAGAAGCAGGTTCAAATTGGAAGAGAAAACAAGGACCACATGGGTGTATACAGGCAAAGAGGAGAGGCAAGATTCCTACATAAATAAATAAATATTTTATTGGTATATTTTATTGGCATACTTTATAAAACTGCCATTTTATTTATTTAAATATATTGTTAGCAATATCTGTTTCATGATGTGTTTAAGTGAGACGAACACATTTTTCACAATTAAGGATTTCTTTAAATTTACATCTTTCTCTTAAAGAAAAAAAATCAAACTTCTTAATAATTAAGAAACAAATAAGAAAGAAAAATACAGTATTATGCACAAAATGTGGGATTAAATTAAAATAAATCAGGTTTTTAGAACTGAGAATGATACCATAAACAGGTAGCCATTTAGGTACTATTTTTGTGTGTATGTGTATATTACCGGAGTAGTCTTCATTAGCCATTGCTTTCAGAATATGTTTTACTCTTCCATTTTACAGTGCATCAGTGCTTCTGTATGATTCAAACTAAATTACAGTGGTTCAACTAATAGATTCATCAAACTAAAGAAAAATAATCCTTCAGAGAATATTTAGATTTTCCAATTACTTTTTACTCAGCTCAAATTCATGGAAAATAGAATAATACAAAGCATATGTTTGGGTTGGAAGAAGCCTTAAAGTTCATTGAGTTGCAACCCCACTGCCATAGGCAGGTACACTACACCAGATTGCTCAAAGGCACATCCAAACTCATCCTTTAACACTTCCAGGGATGGGGAAGTTGTTTAAAACACTTCTGTGATATTTGATTTGCAAAATATCACGGCCAGACATAGTTTTATTAAGCTACTAAAGAAAACAAATATTAAATCACACAGAAATATTTTTGAAGCTGGTGTCCTTGTCCACAGATAATTCTCAGATATTCTCTTATCATTTTTCAGGAAAATGTGGTAGCATGGCAAGATTTGATCCAGGGCCATATGATATCTGCTCATTTCTGCTCTGTGGAGTATATGATTAGCATGTTCTGTTCTGAAACTACTTCAGCAAAGGTGAGTGGTAAATATATTTGTAACTGGAGTAGCACTAACAGATTCATCTTTGTTTTAAGCTCAGTATGTCCTCCCTAAGACTTTGTTATCACAATATCTGTAACAACGCTAATGTGCAAGCCATTGCGAGGATGTCTGTCTTCATCATTGTAAGTTAGACAAAATTGGTTTTAAAGCTCACATATATTTTGGGCATTACTAAGGCACTACTGAATTTATCCAAATGATTAATTAGTCACTTATGAAATCAGTCACAACCATAGTTTTTTGGGCGCCAGAATTGCTACCGATTGACTGATGTGTTGTGAAAAATTCAAATGCTCTTTGAAAAAGCTAAAGACATAAATTCCTCAAGCACAGGTTCCTCATAATGCAAGGAATTTTCAGCTTTGCATCTTATTTCTATGAGCGAAAAACAGATGGAGCCAAAGGTGTGTATATATTTTGACATGGGAGATTCCTGTTTCTGTACCCTTTCTGGCATCCTACACCTTACTATGACTACAGAATGCAGTAAATGCTTTGCATTTCAATTTTGACATCATGTCAAATGATTAAGAGATCGCTGAGATTGTGTGTTAGTAAAAATATGTATAAACATTTATTTTATATATATATAGATAGATATTAAAAATACAGAGCCTTCTTAAATATCATTAGTGACAGGATAGACATAGAGCCAAAAAGTTTTAAGACTGAGTCACATTCTAACCATGTAGTGTGGGACAAAATTTTACTACATATTTCTACTGATATCTTGTTCTTGTTTAAGAACAGACATTTTACAATTCAGAATAGCTGTGCATTAAATATATATATATATGTTTAAGAAGATACTTCCAAAGAGGTCTTCTATAGCTACATACAAAACTTGGGGTCTGTGCAGTAAATCAAGACGGGAAATATTTCTGCAAACATTTGAGTGTTTTCTAATGAGAAGTGAACAACTTTCTGACACTGTCCTTCTGACATTGACAGTCATATTAGACAAAATAGGATTTTTTTATTATTATTTTTTATCCAGCCCTTTCTCTATGATATCTTGTTTCTCCTTTGAATGAATAATTCTTTTAAAATTTTGTGCTTGGAAACTTCTTTCTGTCTTTTCTTCCATATTATAATACTTTAATAGTATTTATCATTTTTTGTAACTGTATACATATTATTTGTTTTAATCACTAGAAGCATTTATAATTAGATGAACTTTGGAGAGGCAAAAAGAGAGGGAGAATGGTCATGGACCTTAGCTCATTAAAACTGAAGTAGCTTCCTTTGTTTTCATAGGTGTGAAAGTAAAAGCAGAGGTGGTGAGTGGTTTTAGTGTCCATTATTCAAAATTTAGTCTGCTACACTTGTGTAACTTTGGACCTGTTTCACTTTGGTACTTTTTAATGGAATTTGGGTAGATTATAACCTCTGATCTACCACTAAGCATTAGTATTCACTGGCATGAGCACTGAGATTTCTGATTATGTTTTGTGGAACAAAGGAGACAATAAATGTTTTTGATCTGTGATATACCAGTCATCATTGACTGGTTATTGTTATGTGACAGGGCACAGGAAGGAATATTTGGCTTGTGCAATTTTTTTGTAGTGCAGTTTTAATGAATAAATACTGCCTGTTGGACATTATTTTAAATTGCTAAATATCTACAGATGCCTGAAAAAAAACTTTTGTTTATTTTTTATGGATGAGGATGTAGACTTCTGCAGAAAGTAGGAAGCACATTTGAGGAGTTCATTTGGGTTTAAGGCATAAGAAATTTTTCAAGTTACTGCCATTTAAGTCACATGCTCAAATTCTCTGAATGCTGATTTTGCTAAAGGAGTAACTGCATGTTATCGGCAGTTACATATTAATTTAGAAGTGCCGTTTCATTCTTGCTTTCCGATATTTGGCTTTTTTTCCTTAATCAATATCTTCCCCTAGGAGAAACAACATGTAGCAGGTTAAAACTCTTGCATATAAGTGAAGGTTTAGTTTTGTATTTTAATAGCCATAGGCAAGCTGTGTTTGAATTCAGGAATTCGTGGTAACTAACAATTGGGTAATTACTGCTAGTATTAATTATTCATTAAACATTTTATAATGTGTTAACCTTGGAAATTTATTAGTTTTATGCAAATTTGGACCTTTAAACTGGAAAGAATATTCTGATATATGTACTGTACTATTCAGCAGATTTATAATCCTAAACATTGGATGACATTGTTGTGCTACCGTAATACTCTGAAGAGCACTTCAGTTTCGCAGTTAAAAAGTGACTCTTAAAGAAGAGAATTTTACTTTCAGGGCTACAAACAATTTCATCCAATTTCCTGTCTGTATTTAAGAGCATGTAATCACATCCTGATTTACTATTTGTTGGTTTAAATGACCTATTCTGACTTCCATTTATCACGTTATATATATATATATAGTTCTAGATTTTTTCAGCCAATTTAAAATAATTTTGGAGCAGAAATTTATTTCCCATCTCCATCTAAAGTACCTACAAGTATAGGGGATCTTGAAAAATGACCCAAAGTAAATGCAGTGATTGAGAAATGGAACAGCTAAGTCAAAGCAAAAAAAAAAAAACAAAAAAAAACCCTAACAAGTGGAAATTGAATACAGTAAAAACTGTAACTTTGAAATCAAAGTTTGAGCAGAGTTAAGAAGCAATTTAGTCATCAAAGGATTTCTAAAACTCTGGTAATTTGATAACATATCAAACCAATTTGGTTTACAAAGAAGTATGAACAATATAAAATAACAGAATTTATTCTTTGTGGGATTTTTCATTCCCTTTAAGAATGACATGGAAACTCCAGAAGGTTTCTCATTTTGTAACCTTATGAGAAGATGATTATTTGCCCTTTTGCAGAGATCCACAGAGTCAAAGACAGTGTATCACTGAGAGCTGAGGCACCTCAGAAGTACATTAAAAGAGTCACCAGCCAAATTTCTTAATATATAAAATTACTGATTCTTATATCTCAGTTTTTAATTTGGAATAGCAATTAAGTTGATGGCTGGCTGAGGCAGAAACATATCACTCTCATCTGGGATGTTGGACAATAAATTACATTGCTTCAAGTGTTCTTGAACCAATAAATAAATATTAATTTTTTAGTGGTGTGTAGCATATACTGAATGTCCCTTATTTAGGTAACATCAATAACAGTAATAAGATGAAAAAAAGAATGATAACATTTTAAAGGCTGGTACTTCTGCCTGGGAATGTAGTCAGGTAAGAGTAGACCTACATATAGTACAGTTCTTCTTTCTAAGGTCTTTGTTTATATCTGAAAGTAAGTTGTTTGTTGTGGCCAGATTACAGAGTTTATTTTTCTTTGCTCTCTGTTATGGTGAGAAATCACACAACTAAAATATTTATATTTAGAGGTAACAGTTGCATGTTCACTAAACAATCACCATCAATAAATTTCACTTTGATGCTTTTTATGATAATACACTGTAATTGGATTCAGCAGTAAATCCAAACACAGCTCTGAGGCATTGATTTTCCAAACAGTTCTGTCAAAATTATGCAGTAAGAAATGAAGCAGAAGTTTGATGAGGCATATAATAAAATTATTTTAAAATATTACTATTGAGCAGAAGATATTAGTGAGTTGTTATTTTTTTTTATTATGAAAATCCTAGAAGGGACATCAAAGGAATTAATACAATTGTCTATACTGACCTTTTGTAAATGTACACTGGCAGTCAGAGACAGCGTGTTTAATTTGCTGAGACTGACAAGCAAAATGCCTGTCATTGATGTCAGAGCTGTTGAATGATGGTTCAACTGAAAAGCAATAAAAAAAATCCAGAAAAAAATCTCCAAAACAACACCAACAAAAAACACTTTGCTTTTTTTTTTGTTTATTTGTTTTGTTTTTTTTTCTGTTAGGATTTAGAACATAATTCTTGGAAACAGATGATTCATTTTTGGACAGAGGAACTTTTTTTTTTCTTGTTTTGATGATTAATTCTTATGCTATCCATAGCATATTGTTTATTAGTGCTATGTAATGATTTATAGCCTCTGCTCATGTATGTCACTAGCATGACCTTCATGTAAAACACATATTATCCAAGTACAGCTCTTTATTCTCTTTCTTCTCATGTAACTGGAGTCATATATATATATATTCAAAGTCCTTATCTGGGGAAAAAAAGGACAGGAGACAAGAAAGGGTTTTATAGGTATAATTCCCTCTTTAGTGGTGGAGAGAGAAGCATTTTGCAGCCTAAAAAGCTAAATCAACTGTAATTCTTCTGTACTCAATTCAGTCTTTCTGAGAAAGGAATGAAGTGAGTACTTGCTGTAGGCTACATGAACAGGAAAATTAAGTTTGTGACAAACAGTACAGTAGGCTCTTCATATAAATGAGCATGAAGGTGTGACCAATTCAGGGATCAGGGTACAGTGCTACTGTATGTATAGACTATGCCATGCACAAACCTTATCAAAATCAATATACATTGATTTGCTGCAGAATAAGTTGTTCACTTGTCCACAAGGTAAAATGTCCAAGTTTTGCTTTTGTACCTCCAGCTTGCCCTTGCCTGAGCTACACTGAATACTTTCATAAGACTTTTTTCAGCCTTCACTGAGTTTGTATGTTTTTTAATATATGAGCAAAATTTTTGAACTATTTTTAAAAACTAAGAGGATATGACCAGTACTATGTCACCATGTATATTATTTTCCCCTAAATTGCATAGATCAGCAACAATTGTAAATCAAACTCTACTCAATCTTTTATTATGTTCTTTGAGAATACCCTTGTTTCAGCTCTAAGATGACAGTCTAAAAGAATTTTCAGTCAAAATACTGCTAAAACCAACTTCTGAATAATAGTAATAACGTTTATTCCAAGACTAATTAAAATTATGCAAATAAAAAAGAAAGGATCATAGTATTACGTTTCTTTCTTGTTGTTACCACTAATACTTTGTAGCAACCTATGTTAAATTAATTCAGATGAATATATCTAAAAGAGATTTACTTATAGAATATGCAATAATTTCAGTAAAAAGGAAAGACATATCATACAGAATTCTGCCAAAACAAGCACTGTCATATTTAAAGCTTTGCTAAAAGGGTTTTTGTTGTTTAAATGCATTATGAAAAAAATAAAAAAGGTGACTATTCCAGATTTAAGTAACAATTTTTAGCCTGAAATTAAATGTGGATCCATTTTTAGTTAAGGATACTGGCCTTGTAGTGAATTTTCAATGGATGTTGGTACTCTAAAGTTTTTAAGAATGGTCTAAGGTTGGGTTTTGTAACCTGAAGCTTTCCATAATTAAATCGAAAAGAATAAATGTTAGAAAAATAATAGAAAGAGTTACAGAAAATCATGTCCATATTTTTACATTTCTCTATATTTTCATATAAAATTACTTAATCTTCTTTGCAGGAAAAAATGGACACAAGCATAAGTTTTTTGAAACAAAAATGTATTGGAAATGCCCGAGCAAGATAAAAACATGATTTTCTTTAAAGGAAGTATATCGTAGAAAGATATAATATATATTAAAAGTTTTCATATGAAGGCCAGGAGTTCTATTTGTAGATTTTAACATGCCAGAAAGACATAAGTTAGTACTAAAGACTGTGATTCGAGCCCAAACAGGAGTGGTGGTAGAAAGGAGATTACTTAAAATTCCTAGGGGAGGTTGCAAACAGATGACTTACACAAATGGGTATGACCCAGTCCGAGGGTTGATGTTGATGTCTTAAAAGACCATGGCTTCAAAGGGTGAGATGAAGCCAGTGGATGATGACACACTGCAGAAGGAAACTGAAGATATGAGTTCTTAATGGGTTTCAATTTTAGGGTTATTTGACAGACTAGGAAAGGGGTAGAGATTGTTTTAAAGGGGTAGAGATTATTTTATACTATTCAGTTAAAAGGTTTTAAAATACTCTATGTTTAAAAACAATTCCCCGGAAACTGGTTCTTCTAAATACATTAGACTGAAGGTGAAGAGAAATACTGCTTTTTAAAGTCTCAAGCTATAAGTGGATTTTCATCAGAGATGAGAAGGAAAGATGAGGCTAGGAAAGAATTTTGAACATCTATCTGTAATTACACGGAAACTTTAATGACAGCTTTCCACGTGTTTATCTGAATCTTTTATTAACTGCTTAAGAAAAAAATTACTATTCAAAGCAATTTATGCAACCATTCCACCAGAGAAAATTTTATCTTTGTGCAATGATGATTGACAAATATCAGGAATACATTTATCTTCTTAAACAGGAAAACAAAGAATTTAGGTGGTATGCTATCTAAAATGCCTCCGATGTTCAGTTTCCTGAGGTTAGTATAACCTAGAAAGCCTATCAAGCTCAAGCTGACACTGCTCAGTCAGTTTGGTTAAAGGTTGCTCAGCAGACTGAATACAGTCAATTGTATGTTCAAATTCCTTTCTTATTGTCAGCAGCAAGAGTGAACACCAGTTATATGAAAACAAAATTGCACAACACAAAAGAGCTCTTAGGATCTCATTTGGCAGAGCATGTCTCTGAGAATCTGAATTTTCCTGTGGACCCCATGAGTACTCTGTGATAGCCTAGAGTGAGAGCCATATTTTAGCTGTAGTTTGCTAAATACAGATTTTAACAGAAGATCGTTCGCTCTGTCTTTTTTTCAGGATATAATTCTATTAATAAGTCACATTTTATATGAACTAAATACATTTTTATTACAGAAACAAGATAAAATCAACAGGTTGCAGTAAACAGGTTTTTTATTTTATTTTATTTGGAGGAATTGCTCCAATTTACAACTGAAAGCATGGTGGTCATCCTATACAAAGTATGTTCAGTTTAAGGTGGTTGAGTTGGCTGAATATATTTTTTTGTTATTTCCAAAATCAATGCTGTCACTGATTTTCTACACATGATTTGATTTAGTTAGGCGGTTGTTGGTGACTGTAATTTGTTCTAAGATTTGTGAAATCTTTCAGTTTGGGAATTTCAATTCCACTACCTGCACTATTATTTCAACTCTGCAGGAAGAATATAAACATCTGTAAATCACCCTTTTTTTCCATTTTCTTTCTTACTCTGTCTGCAAGTACCTTTCTTTTTCATTTGCAACTCTTCAGTTATGGCTGTCTCTTTTTTATACATTTACAGATTTTTCTTTTTGATGATGAATTATTTTAATAAAAATTACGAAAATTTAGTTCAGGGGAGGAGGGGAACTGCCATATCAGACAAGGCAGTCTCTTACTATTACCACTGAGCAGGCTAAGAGTGAGTAAATCTACTCAGAAAAATGTTACAAGGTTTACAAAATTAGGCATTTATATCAGTAAGCACATGATGGATTTAAAAAACTATCAAATATGAAAACATTTTTTTTTTACTATGAAAATAAGAGGCACATTAGTGGAAATAGAGAGATGTGGTCATTCGTAGTTTTTTATCCTAGTGTCATAATCTGGGCTGCTTTATTCTATATCTTCAGTTTTAGCAATTCATACAATTTTGTATATGAAAAAAAAATACTTTCAGTATTACTAAATACCTTCACAGTGGGACAAATCTGAGTACTGAAAGGGTCTGTAGTCCATGAGAGAAAAACATAACAAAGTAAAAATCAGACAAATTCACTTAGAAGCAAAGTTTTAATTGAGTTGCTACTTTAATATTTCCTCCAATTGTAGCCAATTATATATCTCTTGACAGCTTTAATTTATGAATAGATGTTCTTCTTTGGAAATGCTTCAGTTATACATAAATCAGTATGTTTAATACGGGACTAAAAGTGTCCAATTCTACACTTTATATTAATCAGCAAGTCAAATTAGGAAACCTAATTGTGTCTTCTAGAACTAAACACTCGTTGACTATATAAATCTATTTATCATCCCATTAAATCAAATGGTTAGCACTTCTGCTGAAGTGTTAACTTCTTCAAGGAAAAAAAAATCACCAAATTCTGCTCTGTACTGATAAATTTGGTATCACTGACAAAAATTGCATACCAAAGCTATAGAAAATACCAATTTCTCAAGAACTTCTGATGACATAGGTAAAAATATTAATTTATGAGGGTGAGAATAGCTGTTGTTTAACAAAATAGTGAAAAAGACAGAATGTACAGAAAAAAAGAAAGAAACATAGAACAAAATGAGATAAATTACCCGAATAGTGAATCTTAAAAATAAGCTTTTCTGTAATTGCGAGAAAATTGGAGTGTTTCATCTTGACCATCAGGCTATCTTATCCAGCTTTTCATTATTCAGACCAAGTATTGTCACTAAAATGAATTCATCAATGTAACAGAGATAAATGATCCAACATGGAACAGACAGAACTATCTTCCTGTCCTTATGAAGAAAATTGTCTCTTTGTACTATTATATCAGTGACAAAGATGTCTGGACTTTATAAGCATCTCTTTCCATTTAGTCTGCCTTAAATATTAATGATGCAATGATTTAATCTCTCTATGCTGTATTCAGGAAAGAGTTTGAAAGCACTAATAAGGAATAAGACTGTTTAAAGCATAAAATAATCAAATTACTTTAAAGATATGGCTAGTTCTCACCATGTAGAAATAATAATGTTAAATAAAAAGGAGATGAGTTCAAAAGAATCTGAAATAGACTGAGACAGCATCTAATCTATATAGTTTTGTCAAGAAAAATTGCATTTGATTATGACATTCCTCAAAGGATTGTCTGCATGGATATCTAAATTTTAATAAAAAACACTACTATCATTATCAGTTCTATAAATCTCTTGATGAAAAAAGTGTTTCATAAAATAAATAAAAAACAACCCCACAACAGACTTTCAGTAAAAAAATAGATGTAGAAAATGTAGAAAACACTGTCGGTAGCTTTAACTCTGATGTATTGCCAGATTGTTTTTAACAGTGGTGGAAAATAAATTAGAAAATCAACTATCAGATCTCAACACATCAGAGTTAAAGTTACCTACAGTATTTTCTACATTTTGTCTTTCCCCATTGCGTCTGAAATTGTAACAGCAAACTCTAGCATATTAGCATTTTAAATGAAGTAGGCATAGTTTCCAATGCCAAATGGTAAAGATTTTGCAAGCCGGAATCAGAAGTACTGACAGACAAATACTCTGAGTTTTTCAGCTCCAAGACTCTGAATAAGGAATTTATTTAGTTTTCTTTCTGTGAGCATAAGTATGAATGCCAGATTGAATCTACAACAGGAGAACAGAGAAAAGCTCCCTATCTCATACTACACACTTGTTACACTTGTCACACTATACACTATACACCTCTTGTTTTGTCCTTAGACATTAATTGAGGACAAGTTAAGAGAAAACAGGTGTAAGTATTTATAGAGGATGAATGAGCCCATGCAAAGCAGAGGAATCTCTGGTCACCATTTGATATAGCCAAAATCCCCATACCTTCTCCAGAATGGCATTTAGACAGGTATTTCCCATTTGACATTGGTACAGTTTGAAATGTTTTTTCCCAATGCAAGTTATGACAAGCTTGTCTTAGCAAAAACACCATGTAAGAGACATCCAGCCTTTTATAGGAGGTGGCTATAATGAAGAATCTATAGAACAATTTTATGAAGTGATGCAAACTGTGATAAAAGTACTTTATTATTGGCTGCTGTTAGATTGTTGGAGAAAATGTAGGGATTTATTTGAAGTAAAATGGCTTAACAGTTGGTTATATATGAAAATATTTATTAAGGGAGTTCCTCTCTTGCCACACCATAAGGTGAAACAAGAGACATCCCATCTACTACTCCCTTCAGTGTTAACACCTATGGGAATTAAAAAACAAAAACCCCACAAAAACAAACAAACAAAAAAACCCACAAACAAACAACCAAAACCACTGGGATCACAATGTTCCAAGCCCAATAAACAAAATATATCTGGGAGGGCTGTACAATGTAGGATTTTTTTTTTTTTAACCACATCATAAAATCCAGTGTCTACAAAAGGATTTGATTAAATACAATTCAACAGCCTCAGATAATGCAATAATGTGTAATGAACAGAGTATTAGGTAGAAGGTATTTTGCAGAACGAAAACCTACTGCTATTTAGCACCCAGAATTACTAGTCATGAGGTGTCCTGGGCACCATTCCAACAGCAACATTAGTAGATGTCCTAGTCTCAATTTTAAGAGCTTCCCTTAAACTGTATGTAGGTCAAAACTCAGAGGTGACAGAAAATATCTGATACATTTCTCTGAATGAAAGAGAATTGCTGAGAAGCCAATTAAAGAAAGAGAGACTGGTCTAGTACTAAAAATATTTTCTTAGGAGCAAGTAAGGGATTTATGTATTAATTGCATCTCTGTTGCAAAGAACTCGTCACACTTCCTAACTGTAACTCTCCATTAGTCTCCCAGCTCAGTAAGACTTTCCTGTTAATGGATGATGTCTCTCTCTTATTTAAGGAATTAGACACTTTCCCAGCTTCATCTGTTTTAGTGTATAAACCCCTTTAAACATCTCACCAAAACACTGACATAAGCATTCAAGAGGGGACATCTAAAAGGAGTGACTCCATTAAGAGGGGACCTTGAACGCCAAACACCAACACTAGGAGTATGTCTCTGAATACACAAACAGAATAGGAATGTAAAGAAGAAAATGGCCGAAATAAATGTTGAGGTTGAAGTAAAAATGAAGCAATTATTTAGAAAATTTAGTCAGAAACATCAGTATTGGAACTGAGAATACTTGAGAACACGGAAACTCCTACAAGCATGAAAGGATTAATTAATCAGCTGAATTCCACTAAACCCAGTTTATTTATTGTGTAGTCAGAGACACAGTAGAGTCAGATTCCTTTTTTTTTTTTTTCAGTTAACACTGTTGTGTAGGTTTAAGGAGAACAAGATTAACATCAACTCAAAAGATTCTGCTCCCTGGCCGCAGATAAAGTTGAAATCAAATGTTGAAGATTAAAAAAAGAGTTAAACCTAGAATGTAGAGGTACCAGAGTTTTAGTGTATACTATAAGATAGATAACCATTTCTTTTCCCAATTATAAGATGAAAATAAAAACTTAGATGAAAAATTATCATAGAAGACCTGAAAAAGATGTAATTGAGAAGTTTGTCTAACCATGGATCTAAAGAAGAGAAATAAAGTAGTAGAACTTAATGTAGTCGTCAGATCAAGACTAGATAAAGCTAATAAATGGGCACAGGCACAACTAGTGTGAAATATTGTTTGCATATAGTACATTCAGCTATGAAAAGTTCTCAAAGATTTTTATTTTTACTCTTTTTCTTTTCTTTTACCCTGGTAACATGAAAGGAACTTATGCCTTCACAAATGCATTTACTAAGTAAAGTCTCATGCATGAGATCCATTTTGCATAATAATGTGTCTACACAAAAAACTAGTTATCTAAGCTCTCATTAGCCAGTGGAGAATTCCATATAATTAGCAGGGTGTAGAGAACTATTCAGCTCCACTTAAAACACATGTTTTGAGTTAGTGAGTTTTTGGTTAGTGATACCTCATGAGAGATGAAGATGCAAAAAAATTCTGGTTAACATTACGTTAAAACCTCAATTGTAGTTTTTATAATAATTAAGTTCAAAATTTAGACGTGGTTTAATTTGAGGTTTTGGGTTGAGGTGATTCATAAAGATGCACAAGGGTCATCAAAGTCCAGTTTCTTGTCTCACGGAGGACCACTCCAAGAATCACACCATTGAATATCTTAAATCAAAATGATTATGGTATAAACACTTACAATTTTAATTATGTCACAAATGTAACATATGATAGTAATAGGAATGATTTTGGGATTTTTTTTGACAAAAAAAATAAAGTTATTTCAAAGTTCAAATGCAATACCAATGAAAATTTATATGACTAAACTGAACTTTGTGCCAAGTGTCACTTCAGAAAGAATACTGTCTCTGGATGAGGAACACTCAAAAGATTAGGTATAATAAAATTCCTTCAAGACTATAGGTCAAGGTTTTCCATGATTTAGTCTTCCTTCCCTGAGCATTTTATGTCACGTCTGTTGAACTAAGTGGTGGAGAAAAGCACTTTAGAATGAAAAAAGATGCTGAAAAACTGATACTTTTTTCCTAATAAATTAGGTTTTGTTTTTAAAGAAATATCGTTATAACTTACGTATCTTCCTACATAGCAACAGATATAATGTATTTTTCTAGAAGTTCTATAAATCCACAAATGCCATAACAGATACAAAAGGAATTACAACTATCTTCATAACTCTTGTGCCTACTCTGGTACTTGAAAATGCTTCTGTGGGTGTTAAGAAATGCAGAGTTAGAAATAGCAAAACTAAATCAATCTTATAGAAATATATATATATATATATGTATATATATATTTAACTGTACTTTTTAAGCTATTTCCTGATGGCAAAAGAATTATTTTAAAAACAGTCACCTGGACACTGCTTGAACAGGTAGGAGGTAAAAGAGACAGAAGGGAAGCTGAGCTTTGGAAGTGTGTGTGGAGGGGAAAGGTCTTTTCAGATTTGTTCTTATTTCTCATTATCCTACTCTATATAATAGAAAGAATCGAATAGAATAGAATAGAATAGAATAGAATAGAATAGAATAGAATAGAATAGAATAGAATAGAATAGAATAGAATAATTTCAGTTGGAAGGGACCTACAATGATCATCTAGTCCAGTTTCTTGACCAACTCCTGGCTTATCAAAAGTTAAAGCATATTATTAAGAGCATTGTCTCAGTGTCTCTTAAACACTGACAGGCTTGGGGTACTTATTTTGACAACAAATTAGATTAATTTATTTATGTCTGTTTTGCCTGTGTTAGTAGTTGGTAAGTGATCTCCCTATTCTTAACTGGATCCACTGGCTTTTCGTTGTATTTTCTCCTCCGTCCTGATGATGGAGTGCTAGAGTGACTTGATGGTCAACCTAGCACACTCTCAGAATCTTTATTCCCTGAAGGTGGAAGACATCGTACTCCAGATAACTTTTTCCTTTAAAATTAAAAATAGGCAGCTATGTTGTAAGGATATCAGAGTTCAAAACTGCAAGAAGGAAGAAGGAGTCTGCAATCAGGTTGATCTGTTAGACACATGGTTCTTTGTGTGAACAAATGTAGGAATCAGTGAGTTTACTGGAGAAATGCCCAGATTTAATAATCAGTGAGAATTTATTTGATCTTTTCAAATCATACTGAAGGATCTGTGAAGTTACATATACAAATTTAAGGGTGACTTTTGAAATCATAAGCATTTATTTGGCACAAAACTACATTTTCTATGCTGATGAATGTTTTCAGATGCAGATAATGACATTTGATGGTTAAGAAAATTTACTGATCACTAGAGGGATTAGAAATAAAATAAAATTAGTTCAGTGATTTTTTTTTCCACAGACAGTTGTAATAATCACCTGGTGATTTAAAAACACAAAACGAAACCCCCCCAAAAAAACATACATCAATTTATTTAATGAGAAAATAAATAAATAAGGTATTTGCTTAAAAATATTATATCTGGCTGATGCCTAAAATCCTGGAAGATAGGCACTCAGAGAAAACATTAATAGAGAAAGACAGACAATACATTTATTGGGAGTTTGGAGGCTCTGAGCCTCCGCTGGGCCTACAAAATGTGCATTGTTTCAACAAGGATCTCTGCAACCAAAAATCCCCGTAGAACCCCGCCTCCAATAAAGTTACAGTTTTTATACTCTTCCTAACAATTAACATATTACATATCTATAACCAATATTAATTTCCATTTCCTTTGGTGTCCCACCCATCAGGGTCCTGGGCTATGCCCCTGGATCACCTCCAAGGGTTTCTGGGCTCTTCTATTTTTTTGACTTCAAGTTGTCTTGCAGGTGGCTCTGAAAACATCATGATCTTCAGAAAGCCTGAGAATACGTGAGACAATCACTTTAGTAAATTCTAACATCACTTAATATGTAAGCAAGAAAATCTATAATTCTCAAACTCTAAAAATCTACAAAATACACACTAAGTCTTTAGGCATTATGGCAGTGTAGTCATTGCTGTGTAGCCAATGTATCTGATGATTTTGTAATTGAATTGTAACACTTCATTAGGGAAAAATTCCCCAAATTTCACCTTTAAATACTTACATGATGGCATCAACTCCTGCTACATTACAGCGAGGTAATAGTAGAAAAGAACTACTATTCTTCTATTAGACATTCTGTCTAATAAAATAATTCAATAACAATTGGGCTGTGGGTTCTGGAATGAGTCTTGATTTTCTTTTTTTTTTTCTTTTTTTTTAATTAGAACAGGATCTTTGAGAAAAAGTCTGAAGGACAATTCAACAGGTGAAAGTATTTGGTAAACTCAATTAATGAGGATGTAGGCTAATCCAAATTGCAGTGATATCAGTGAAAAAAATCTGATTCAGTTTGTTGGTTTAATATATTTTGTTTTACATTTATTAAGAAAAACAGCGAAAGGAGGAATTCTTAAAATATCTACCAGCTGGCATCCTTTTCAAAAAAACAGTTTTGCCAAATCTGTTTGTAACAATTGTATTAATAAGATCGGAATCATTGGTCAGGAAAGTAGTTTGCAATGAAGAATCCAGCCAGCCTTACATCTTAACATTCTAATAAATACATACTCCCTACTGACAATTAGTTTCATATTGCATGCAGAATTGAAAGTAAGAGGTACTGGTGAGAAATCATCATAATGTACCAGACAAAAGAAAATTATAGACAAAAATACTAAGCATTCCTGACATTATTAAGATTATTTTTCAGGTAATGATGTGGGGTGGAATAATATAATGTTATTTTAATACTGTATTAATTTGTTATTCTCTATATTCTATATATTCAAATAGCTAAAGTGGCTAATCCAGACATTTATTTCACTTTTCCTTATTAATGTAAAATGAACAAATTTCCTTTTGTTTGAAGTTAAAGGTGAGAAAAAATATTTCTGTCTTCCCACATGGAAAAATAAGACATCATACATACGCTCTATAGTACCAAAATATAGCTTAGTAAAAGAAAAATATTTCATATGTATGTACATTTTGAATTTAATGTGCATTTTTAATCTTTTGACTAGAGATACAAAGTTTAGTCTTCAGAGTACATCAGTTCAGCATAATAGAGGATGAACTAAGAAAAAGGAATGTGCAGTTCAGGATACTGTGACCTAGCTTTAACAACAAACAGAAATGTACTCCTTCCTTAAGCATTGTACAGATGAGCGCATCAACATGCATAGGGTAAGAGCTCTGTTCCACAGTCTGGAGCTGCAAATAGTTCCAATTCTCTCAGAAACAGAACTCATACATCTCATTTTTGAGACTGCTATTCTAATAGACATATAAAGAATGAAAAATCTTGTGAAGCCTTCAAGTAAGCATTCTTTTCTCCTGGTTCTCTTTACTCATTCCTTCTTATTATCTCTTTCAAAAACCAAACAAGAACCACTCCCAAAACCAAGCAAACAAACAAACTCTCAAAGTGCCAACCATTTAACTTTTTCCTTTCTTTGTAGCTTACTGCAACAAACATCAACATCAAACACACACATTTATATCTGTGTTATGTCTCTATTTGAGAACTGCTTTTTGAAAACTTGGTTCTTCCAAACGGGACTCTGTCCTGCTTTTCTAACATCTCTGAGTAGATATTTTGGCATCACATCTGTTCTGACACGACAAGAGATGCCATACTCTAGAATGGTTCTCTCCTATTCTACTCACTATCAGGAAATGTGTCAATTTTCTTATCCAGGTTATTTAGGTTTATGTAAATCTCTGGTATTTAGAAGAAAAGCAGGCTCTACAGCACATGATTTTTGATAAAACTCCATTATAGATGGGCAGTGTCAAGCCTCAGACTTTGTTACATACTTTATTCCATCTCTTGGAAAATGCAAGTTGAGCCTGTTGTTATTTAACCAGACTTCTGCTGTAAGCAGTAGCCTCTGTTTTGATAAGGTCTCCTTCCTGTTTTCTTTCACCATTTTCTGTCACATTCAACAAATAACTTCTGTTCTCTCTCAAGGTCCTTCAACACTTGTCTTCCCCTCATAAACCTACACTCTTTAAATACAATGCATTGACCTTTAAGATGTCACCTCTTGCCCCCAATCCTTTAGTGATGCCAGCCTCCCTCATCTGCCCGTTAAATTTTCAAGAAAGCATGATGGTGTTTTCTCCCCTGCAGCACCTGAAGCTGAATAAGGACTCACTCGAAGTTCTTTGTCATATCTCATTTCAAAATAAATATTTGTTGTGACCCATATCCCACTTCACACAGAGAATCAGACACACCAAACCCAGCAGGTTCTCAGGATGTGCTGTGGCCTGAGCAGGTTTCAGCTTGCTTTAACACTTTACTGGTGACTGAGTGAGTTTTGCCTCCCCTGTTTTACCTTCAGCGCTGGGAACACCACTGTAACACTTAAAAGCTTGTAATCTGCAAAAAGTGAATGTGACAAACACAGGGAGCTAAGGAATTATGGCTAGTCCAATTAATATTTTAATACCTGAGTAGTTCAAATTACATGCTAAAACATAAAACCTTCAATAACTATACAGTTCACATTTTTATACACCATGACCTAGACATCCTAGCTGGTTCCTGATGCTTTCCCCAACATGGGCCTCAGCCTGCCTTGGTCCCTGAGGCTTGAACTGTCCCTGGCAAGCTTCAGTCCAGGCGGGTGGTGAGGGAAGGGTAGTTAGAGCCCTCAGCAGCCGCAGACTTCATCCCAAGGGAGGAGTGGCCTGTCCATATTAATGATTTCTTTCTCCTTTTTTTCCATCTGGAGTCTATGTGGCCTTATTTTCATACTCTTTTAACCATATATGCATCCTTCCCTTGGGATGCCGACAGGATTTCCCTTACTAAAAGCTAGGCAGTATGGTAGTGTTAGTATTAGCACTGTTAGAACCGGTGGTGGTAGCAGCAGTGGTAGCAGTAGTAGCAGGTGCAGTAACCGTCTTACTATAGTTTTTTAAATACTAATATTCTAACAGTAGACTTTGGTATCTATTCACGGCATTCAAATCATAAAGGCCTGTAGGGTTTCAGGATGAAAAAAATCCTGCCAACCCCTCAAAAAATAAACAGACCTCAGCCATGATAACTTAGTCCTACATTTGATAAAAATAACATAAAAGGAATCCTTTTGAATAAAATCAGAAGTGCTAAAAATATGTACCAGTATTTTTTGAGTAGATTTCATTTGTTCTAGAACAATATACTTAATCAGGGATAAAAAGACATCTAACTTTTAAAATAATCCATGTTCTCTTTCCTTGAATGACATAATAATAGATCTTATATACCATGAATTTATAGAATGTTTCTCCTTGTCTTCAGAAATATTTTTGGTTTAAATTTTTTTATAAATATAATTAATATTGTTACTATAAAGATCTTGATTGCTACACATTGTACTGTGCTATCATCATGACAAAATTATTCATACTCAGTACTGACTGCAAATGTAGAGTGCATAAAAAGAAGGAAATAAGACAAATAATCAATGAACATTCCACTTGTGACACCACCTGTAAACAGCTGATGGTTTTATTCATTAAGCTTGACCTCAGATGCATTGCTGGAAATTAACTCCCCACTCACAGGCCTTTAGAATGAGACATTTGTGCAAGCCTGACATCAGTTCACCAGTCTGAAAAACTCAAGCCACTTTTAATGTCTGTACTTAAGCAGGTTTGATTACTTTATGCATGTATCTCAGATGGATTCATAAGATAAAATATACACTGGGAAGGTAAAGGTGTATCTTTCACATACCAAAATACAAAACAAAATCAAAACCCTATGAAAATATATTTTTTTTCAATTGTATCCTGCTGTCATAGACAAAAAGAGCATAACCCACGGAATGGAAATATAAGATAGCAATGTAATTTTTCATGTTGACGTATTTCCAAAATACAAAGCCAAACTTTCAGGGAATTTAAATAATTCAAATTGTTTTCAGTATTTTATAATATATGCTATATTTCTTACTGCACTTCCTGGTTATTCTGTGCAGTTTAATTTTCTCAAGAAAGAAAAAAAAATTACTTATAAAATGCTATTTGAGGCATTTTAAAGACATAAAGAAATATTTTTATATATTTTAAAGGGCTTGAATTCAAAGTGTGAAAATCCTGTAAAGATATGTACAGTTGTTGCAGATTTTTATAGGGCTGTAAAAAGCAGCAATTTATAAAGTTAAAATAAGACAATAGATATGCTTGCTCTTCATCTGTTGGTGTTTCGTAACTTAAATGGTGACCATCTTGATTTGACATCAAGTGTGTGTCAGTGTGCATTTTGGCAGTCAGGAATGTGTAACAGCTGTTATGTAAAATTACATATAAACAAGAGTGTCACCATTCTAGAAGAAAAATTGCTATGAAGGAAAAACAATCACTTATTTCGTCAGGTTGAACTGAAGATCTCAGCTCTCCATGTACATATGTGTTCTGTTATCTTCAGAAATAAACAATGTCACATTGTGTGTAAAGCTTTATGTAAAGCTTCTGTGGCCAATGATAAGGCAGTCTAAAATATTTAAAGTTTGTTAAATTTTACAGATACACTGAATGGAAAAAAATGGAAATAAACATTCTACCCAGGACTGTCAGTTAGTCTATGGCTTTTCCTCTGCTTAGAAATGACACACAGAGGTCTGCAATGATTCTCATGTAAATTTCCACATCTGAAAAAAAACAAATTTCCTCTTTCTTTTTTTTTTTCTTTTTTAAATCAGGTTTCAGTATTCATCACAAGCAAGGAAAACTTTCGTATTAGTCTCTGAGTCTCTTATGTTTTTATTTCCTAAAAATATTGTTGGCATTTTTTAGACAAGATTATATTTGATGCTCTTAATTCCAGAGTCTTCTCATGGCTTTTTTCCCCCCAAATGTTGGCCTTCTGTGAAATGAAAGGCTTGTATTTCTGGTTTCTGAAGGAAAGGCAATTAAACTGAGTATATAGTATTCTGCATTTGTTGTGGGCCAACCACAGTCTAGTTACTTTGTGATAACATAAATAAGCTAGGAGCAAATTGATTGCAAGTCAAAACTGTTTTATTCACTAATGCCCATCTTAATTTTTGGATATGAACAGAAATGTGTCTGCTCAATCATTCTGTGCAGCTGAAATTTATAAGAACACAACCTCTGTATTAGAAATAGTTAATTTATGAAGAATTGAAAGTATATTTTTAAGGATAAAACAAGGTAACAAATTTTCCATGAATTGAGGGAATATATTTATTCAGTACAGAGAAGGTTACTTTTATATCATTTTCTGACAGTTGAATTTTGCTTGTGTTGAGTCATAGGTTCTGTACAAAGAACAGAATGCTGACTTTTTCATTATTGATTCATTTTCTAACTACACTAGATAAGACATAATGACATTTTCTCTAAGTTCTCATGGAAGCATACCTAGTGCACTGCAGAATTTTTCAGCTTCACTTTACCTCAGTGACTGATAATCTTCCAAGAAAAATGAATGATGTGACATTCACATAAACACATCTGCAGCTTGATTTCTAAACATGTCATTTATCTTTACAGATGTTGTAAAATGATTATGCATCTAAAACATCTAACTGGAAGACTAAATAAATGCAGCTATCATTTTGTACACTGCTTATGAAACATAATATTTCTTTTCTTCTGTTAAACTGAAATCCAGAGAAAGAAAAAAAATCTATTGAAAATATGAAGAAATTTCAAAACTTCAGAGGTATTCATCTTAGTGTCTGAGAGAAGGAAAAGCTCTCAGCTTTTTGGAATAGGAAAAGGATCAAGCATCTTAAGAAGTCAAGGGTTAGTTTCATTGGCATTGATTTTATGCTGGAACATATTTTCTTAAGTCTGCTTTCCACTTTCTTAATGAATTTATCAATTTTTTTTCTCCTCATGATTTAACATTTCCTATTTCAATGGAAAACTGGGAAAGAAGATAGGCCTAGATTTTGAGGCATTTGATTTAGTCATCTTCTGATGTGAACGCTGCATGAACCTTATACAGACCAAGAATTTATTGCTGAAGCTGGGTTGAATGACTGTAACCCAGGGCACATTGATCACACACATAGATATACGTATTTTTTGGGCCATTTGTGCATCTTTAAGCCATGTCTCAACTAAATCCTTTTGTTCACTTCAAGCCCCAATATTCCATGGCTCCCAACTTCAGCTTGACACAGTACCTGCCTTGTCCTTGTTCTATTTCCACAGTAATTTTAGTAATTATTCTAAACTCCCACATATAGACTTTGACACAATTAAATGAAACAATTATTCCTTTAAGTGCTCTTATTCCATGAGTTCTTTATAAGTTTCCTTTCTCTTTTTTTTTCTTTCTTGCCTTCCGTTTGTCTATATACATATCTTAAATAAAATAAAAAAATAGTTGCAAATCAGTACTGCCAAGTATTAAGGTTCAGGGGTTTGCAATTCATTTTTTATATATAAGTCACAGAAGTTCTGATTTCTGATGGGTTCAACTGCTAATGAATAAAGATTGAAGTGAGTTCAAAAGGTTTTCAACTCAGTTTTAAGTTTATTGGATGAATGCATATTGTGTACACGCCTGAAATTCTGTCTGTAAGATTTTGTATTCTGAGTGTTCTTATCATAATAAATAGTAGGCGGATATTTACTGAAAACCTATGTGGAGGTTTAGAGTCAAGAAGTACCTGTTTTCAGAAGGAAGATCTGAAAAATTACAAACTATGTCACTGCTTTCAAGGTAACTGTCTTTAAGCTGTGTGTTTGTGAACATAAATGAATCTTTTAAAACTGAATAAATTATTTCAACTCCAAAAGTTGTTCACAGAAGAACGGGTATATTAAAAAACTACCAACCTTCATTACAGTAAGTGTGTCTTTTAGAGGTAACCACACTTTAGTACTTGAACTGCAATGCTGTGAACCATCATGTTTTTAAGATAAGCCCTAATATTTTACTAAAAAAATATATTTTACTTAAAAAGTTTAGAATTGCATCATTATTAGAGAAAAAAGCTTCTTATTTGAAAATGGAACTGCTCAAGTATATGATATGTAATTTATACTAAAACAAAGTTTTAGAGACATGTTCTTAAGATACCTGATCCAGATTTATACATTATGATTTCTTAGAATTTCTATTTAGCCTGTAAAGTGGTAAAGAATGTTTGATCTGTTATGTCTTTGAAAATTAAATTTTAAACAGTTTTTTCTCTCTTTTACTCACCTTTAAGCACAATTAATGGACAAAACCTGGACTACACAACATCGTCCTTAGTAATAATTTAATTGCGTGGTGCAAAAGAGGTTGCATATGATTATGACTTCATCACTTGCATATAGTATGTCACCTTGCATTTATTGATATCTTCAGAAGTATTATAATAAGTAATTTAAGATTTGCTTCTCCATCAAAGAAGCAGATTTTATTCAATGGTACAACATCTTTTTTTTTTTTCTGTCATGTATTTTTGTTTGCATATCATTGGGGTAGCTTTCCCAAACCCTAGTGCTAGTCCCAGACCCTGAAAGTTCTTTTGTGGCAGTAAGGATCAGAGAAGCTGGAACAGAGGCACTTTTCTGTACAATCCATTTTAAGACCCCTATACTGTAGCTATGTTAATTTTCTTAAAATCTGTTTGATTAAATATATCACTGTCAAGATATTCACTGTGAGTATCTTGAAACAATAACAAATGCTAATTTTGAATTTTTTACACTGAAGATTCAAAAATATATTTTAAACATACTTTCACTTCATTTTTTTCTCTATGTACCATATGAAACAGGAACCACATTTTGAATAACTTGAAATAAGAAGAGCTGATCAAATATTTTAATTTTTTGGTGCCAATATATAATATCTATACACCAGAAAAAGAAATAAAGACTGGTGAGTTGCATTGATGGGAATACCATGAAGTTCAAAAAACAGATTGAAAAGTTCTGCACCTGGGGAACAACCCTGATGGTGGACAACTGAAAAGGTTGGAAAAACTTGAGTTTGGTGGTGGACACAAAGCTGAACATGAGTCACTGATGCGCTTTTTTGTCAAAGGCAGTTGATTGTCAGCAGGTCAAGGGACTGATCCTTCCTCTTTACCCTGCAGTGGTTAGGCCAAATTTGAAATGCTGTGTCCTTGGATCCTCAGTAAAAGAAAGACAAAAGAGACCATTTAGCAAAGGAACACAAATATTATTAAGGGTCTGGATCATCTCTCTTATGAAGAAAGGCTGAGACAGTTGGGACTGTTCATCCTAGAGAAAAGAAGGGTCAAAGGCGACTCTCATCAATGTGTACAAATACTTGGAAGTAGGGTGCAAAAAAGACAGTGGTGCCCAGTGACAAGATCAGAGGCAATGGGCTCAAAGTAAAACATAGGAGATTAAATCTGACCATCAGAAAACACTTTTTCACTATGATGGTAGCCAAGAACTGGCATAGTTCGGCCAGGGAGGTTGTGGAGTATCAATGGAGATAATCAAGAGCTATCTGAACACGGTCCTGTTTAAACTTACTCTAAATGACCTTACTTAAACAGGGGTATCAAACCAGATCCCAAGCAGAAGTTCCTTCCAGATTCCAGCAAAAGTATAATGTATATTAAAAAGTAAGATTTTTCAGTGTGCTTCACATTCAACTCAGTAAAAGTAACACCACACCCAATGACTTCTGAGAATCCAGGGCAGGATGGAAACTAGACTGAAGCCGACTGTATTCTGATGGTTTTAATGGCCTACAGCCAGTGCTGAAATGTAGGATCTGAGTCATCATCTGTTTGTAATTACTTGATACCTTAGTGTAGTCTAATCAGATTGCTGGAGAAATGCTGTTCCTCTCAAATACTAGTATTGCTATTATAGAATGCCTGCAGGTGGCAAAACATATGTATTCTTCTAGCAATGACACTGGACCTTCTTGGGCCTCACTGCATATGTAAGTGCAATATGATAAAATACTAATCCTGCTTGTTATAGTGTGCCAAACCTGTCCATAGTTGCTCATATGCACCACCATGATTGTTATAAAATTTTTTGATACTATGATCTCACCTCCACCAGATAGATTTATTGGTGAATATTAATTATGATATCTAGTAGCTCAAGCTAGATGCTTCAAAAGAGGGACCCCAAACAAAGAAATTATACTCTTAAAATTTAAACTCCCCATCCCTCATGCGACAGGACAAGTAGCAATTGGGGTCTGGGGTCTTCTTGCTTTTCATTGGTTTCCTATTTTATTACCAAGTCATTATCATATCATCATCTTCACACCCCCTTAGGTTGGTTTCAGTGGGCATTTCCATTGGATCTGTGGTCCATGTTATGATACGGTTGTTATAGTTCATACACCACAATGTGTTCACTCTAGTGATTAATTTTTAAGCTGTATTTAAGCTATAGATTTGTCTATTCTAACTATTATTAAATTGTTAGCTCCAGGTTTAACTATGAGCCATCTTTGATTTAAATATAGCCATATAGTTCAAATAAAGTTCAGCTTATGGCCTAACATTTCTAGCTATTTACGTCAAGCAAGCACTTAGCTATTTTTAAAAAACATAATATTTCCAATAATCATCCTGCTAAATTATGTCATAATCTCAAGAACACAGAACTTCCATCTGCACATTGCAGAGAAGAGGTGATTCGGAAACAAAGAGCTGAGTCTGTGTTCTACATGTAGTCCACACTGTTTCCCTTTTCCCACCTTAGTATCTCGATACACTAAACAAACAATATACAAGGGTGGGCAGAAAAATATACATTTTTTCCATCACTTTACTGTATGAAAGACCTATTCCTTATACTGTAAAGTTTATTTATAATACTTTATAACTTATCTAATCTTGCTTCTTCTCTGAATAGATTGCATATTGATGATTAGTTGCACAAAATTTAGCTTTTGCTTAACTGCAGAAATAGCAGTCCCATTACTTCCAAAATGACAGAATTTTGTAAGAATAAATATATTTTTAGTGCTTTGATGATGACAGATAATTCCTAACCACTGTCAAGCTATAGATAACAAAAGGACAGTATTCTCAGATGTTAACACTTCATGTAAAATACGGAAACACTTCTAGCTTATCAAGACAAAAATAAGCTGAAATTGCTCACAAAATGTATGTGAATAAAATTAGTCCTAATCAAAATGAACTGCCCACATGAAAAGCTCAAGTGAACAATATAAAAGATGGAACTAAAAATAATGATGACAGCTATCTTATTTCTCCACAGAGCATAAATATTCAGTACAGTAAACAGCTAAATAAGAACTTGCCTTCAAAAGGACATAGTTTGAATCTAACTTTCCTCTCCAGTCAATCTGAATTTTATTACTGGGAGTTTGGAGGTAATTATGCTGCACTCATCAAAAACTTTTATCTGAAACTCATCCGCTTTCTCACATTCTAAATAAATGTTTCATGTCAGTAATACTTAAGCATTTAACTTTGCATTCTGAAACGTGCCTTCTGCATTTTTGCTTTTAGTATTATGATTACTAATACTAATATTGAAAGTAATTCTTAATCAGAGAATCATAGAATCATTTAGATGGGAAAAGACCTCTAAGATCATTGAGTCCAACCTTTCACCAGTCACTAACTTGTCAAATAGACCATGACATTGCAAGATGCCAGGTCCAAGCTACATGTTCACCCAGGCATTTTACTTTTAAAAATATATTAAAGAACTCCAAAATGTCATCCACTAGAATTTTACAGAGCCTTTAGTTCTTATATACCTTGAGATTGTATAAAGAGAAAACACTGACATATTTTCCCAGGAGATACTTTTAATTTAGGGAGAAAAGAAGGAATTTGGGCTAAAGTTTAAAAGGGTAAAATACAACAAAGAGCACTCCACAAAGCAATGACCCAGCACATGTCCATCCACACAATTTAGCAGAATCTAACCCACTGGTTTTAAGTTACTCAAAATATTAAGAAAAGAAAATAGTAAAGAACGAGATTAAGAGAAGAAACAAGAGTAAAGAAATCTAAGAGGAGAGTAAGATGAGAGGAGAAAAAGAGAAAAACCTGTTAAAGAGCTACCACCAAAGAGTCCTATGGAAGTCCAGCTTCACATAGTGATGGCAGGTCCCAGGAGAGGGACAAGAAATGGAGCCCATGTGTTCCTGTATTTATTGCTTCTGGCCACTCTGGCCACCTGTCCCAGGTGGGATGTCCGGCACTGACCACTTGGTGCCTTCTGGCCAGAGTTAGGGGTGGTGCAGTCAACCAGAGACTGAGTTAGGGGTCCAGCAAGTGTGGTCTGGGCTGCCTTCCTGGCTACCCTTGTGATTGACAGCTACTCCAAATGGGGTCCATGAGCCTGCCATGTGAGTTCCAGGGTTGCCACGTGGACTCTGTGAGGCTGCAGGCCTGTCATCTGAGTTCCATGTACTCTTCCATCACACACACACTTGAGATAGTTCCAACACAATAATAAAATAATACTTTTATTCAACCTGTGTCCCACAGACACTTCGTGTCATGTCAAGTCTTTTTTTGAACACCCCTAGGGACAGCGACTCTACCACCTCCCTGGGCACTCCATTCCAATGCTTAACAACCCTTCCTGTGAAGAAATTCTTCCTGATGTCTGACGTGAACCTCTGCTAAAGTTCCCTCCCCTAAGCAGTGAAAGAAGACCCAGAATATTTGGAGTTGGCCAATTCTTTTCAGAAGGAAATTTTCTCATTATATTCTTATAATTTGAATGGTGTCAAGTAATGTGTGAGGTATTCTGCTTCTGTTCAATATAAACAAATCCCCTCTCCGTAAATTTTAGTCTTACTTATTAAACTGAAGTTTTATTTCTTCAGATCTAATAAAAATCATTCAATTTTGCCCTCTATTAAAACAATAGCAAAAGTTCTACTAACTGCAACAGAATAAACATTGCAACATAAGGTCTATGTAGATACTGCATGATATTATGTATGGGTATAATGCACAAGTTTATTTTTTATAAATGATTATACATATTTCTATATATATTATATATATATTACTCATGCATGTATTTTAATATGTGCATGTTATGTATACACACATGATCCACACAAATAAGAAATTTTCCAAAACAAAACAAAATAAAATTAGACAAAGAAAAAAAAGTGAACATTTTAAGAACTCCTATATATTAAGAAGAGAATAACAAGAAAAGAAAAAAAGACAAAGACCTATATACTCAATCCAGATTAAAGATTAAAGTCTAATAAAGAAGGGTCTGAAGTTGTCTCATGGGACAATAATATCGGATATTAGAAAAAGGCTCTTCATGCAGAGGGTGGTTGGGCACTGCAACAGGCTCCCCAGGGAAGTGGTCACAGCATCAAACCTAACCGAGTTCAAGAACTTGAACGATACTCTCAGGCACATGGGGATGGTCCTGAGCACGGTTAAGGGTTGGACTCGGTGATCCTTATGGGTCCCTTTCAACACAGCATATTCTGTGATTTCTCTGTAACAAACAAACAAACAAACAAACCCCAAACCACCACAAGCAAACAAAACAAAAAGACAAGTTAAAAAAATGCACTCTTCTAGCTGGAATTTCTAGAGTTTTACTCCTGGTCAAACTGAAATGAATTACAGGTTTGACAAGATCCATGCTGGAAGTCTCATGTGAGTGCTTCTTTAGTCTGACAGAGGGAGAGTGCAACAGAGCAGGACCCCCAAGGCGGTCAGTGGCAGGACGAGCACACAAGCTCCCTGCCTCTGTGCCAAGCCAGTGGCCTGACTGCCAGCACAGGGCTTCCCTCCAACTTCCTTTGCTCAAAAGTGGGTTGTCATTGTGTGGCCTCCTGCCTTGGAGGCTTATGTTCATTTTGTTGTTTCTCTCCAAGCAGAGAATGAAAGTGACAAGACCATTATAGGAGGGCAGCCCAGAAGATGTCAATGTGTTTTTCCTAGCCGAGTATAAAAGGGATGATAATGATATGACAAGTGTTTTATCTCTGAAAATTTCCCACGGACCTTTTGTTCATAAAAAGTCATTTTCTGTTTTAAAACCATGTCAGTGGAAAACATCTTAAGAGCAAATTAAATATTTTGAAGTAGAAAGATAGTCAGTTGTTCCCTACATGAATTAAATATTAACGAAATTACTGCAAGTCCCTGTGTCTTGAAGAACTCAGACCTCACACCGATAAGTTTTGTCAGTTTTTTTAAAGAGAAAATAATTGCTGTATTTGCAGTCCGTGTTATAACAGGGAACTAAACTGCATGGTTAGGAGATATTATAAATACGAACTTGTATCACAGACATCCTGGAATGTAATTTCATAATGCGTCCAACACGCCAATCTTTCGTGAAAATAGCCTTCTACATTGACCAAGACATCTCACACTGCTTTGTAGCTTTAGACCGTCTGTCCAATTTGAGTTCTGTAGACAGTTTTTCTCTAAGAAGGAAACCACAACTGGTCTGTTGTTTATCAGACTTACATAAAGCCAAAGTGAAAATAGGTTGAAAATAGGCCTTTGTGTTTATTGAAAGAAAAAAGTATCCGAGCAACATACCAGTTACTTCTTTCATCTTTTTTTCCTTTGCCATTTAATTGATTTCAGAAACCAGCTTCTCTTTTGCTTTTTTGAACTCAAACTGGTGGCAATTTATCACCATATTTTTCATTCTATAACTGTATTTGAAGCACACTTCACCTAGTTTTCTCAAGGTCATTTCAGGCAATAAAAAGGTACACACTGGGTATTTTGGAAAGAACTGTATATACTTTCATTATTCTTAATATTAGTTTTTATTTGCTCTAATTGTAACTCCACACTAATTTTTAATTTTCTCCTGCCAATTACCACTGTGTTGAAACTAGAAATGACAATTATAGGACTGAGCAATTTGTCTTCCTTCCGTATGTTCTCCATATCATCAGTGCATTTAACCATCCTGGTATGTACTAGGCACTGACTTTTTTAACAGTGTTTATTTATGCATTTGTAAGGTATTTCCTTGACTTTCTCTTCTGTTTTCTGATTAGTGTTAATAAAATATTTTGTAGAAATATACTTTTATTGACTCACAAGCTTTTATTTTCAAACACAGATGTTTTGCCTTTGAAGACCCGTTGCTCAGTCTCTTTTAATGAACTTTTCTACGTTTCTGTCTATCCATATTTTGCAATAGAATGACCTTTTGCTAAAACACATAGTGATATTTAGCATAAAGCCCGTATTTTAATCACATTTCCATTTCCTAATATACATTACAGACCATAAAATTTGTTGTGGTATACTTACCAGTTAATGAAATTTAGAATAATCACTTGTCTTCATAAAGATTCCAATATCCTTTTTTAGCTCAGATTTACTTTATTTTCTGGGGAGAGAATGGCACTGGTGTATTCACATGTATAATCTTACTGTTGCTGAAACATTATGAAAAAATACAGGACTAATGGCCATGGATTCCATTTGAGAGGCAATGAGATGAGGCAAGTATTACAGTGACCCAGTAGATGCGAGAGGCAGCTTTACAATAATCAACATTTAAAAAAGAGGTAATAAAAATAAAATAAAAGCAGTGTCATTTTGGGGGGTAAAAAGTAATAAAATACTCAAGGGGCATACAAAGGCTAAAATCTAATCCCTGCTTTGACTCAAGTAGAACAGGTATTGGAATATGGTTCCTCTTCTTAAAAATCAGCCACGATCACCATACTGTAGAATTTATCTTCCATTTTGATGCTTATATAGAAGGGAAGATATGCAAAGAAGAACTTGACATTTTAAAAGAGGCTGATGCTATAATTTGGTGAGCAAGAAGCTTGCCTGGTGTGTGGGATGGAATCTGTGGGAGCCTAATCTGTCATAAACAAGCAGATTGGTTACTCCCACTCCAAAGTTAAATGATCTAGCCAGTGGGTTATTGTCTGGGCATTGGGTAAGTTTAGAGAGTACCTATCATAACCTTCTCATAAATATATTCTCCAAAAATGTCATTTTGATTCTACATCAGAAAAATAACAAAATATTCTGAAACTGCACACTTTGCCTTTTATGAAACTGAAAAGCCATTTTGTGGTCAGAACTAGAAAATAATAAAATTCTCACAGTCCTTACTCACTTTGTCAATTATGGAACAGAGCGAAAAATAACACAGATTACTGAGGTTTATTTTGAAGAAAACCACCAAAAAATAAAAATAGAAATAAACCAACCAACCAAACAAAAGAGTATTGTTCCCCTTTCAATCTGCAGGCAAAGGGAAAAAAATGTTAATGGAGTGGGCATTTATTTATAATTAAGTGCATTTATCTACATATACAGAGATACATATCTATAAAGTATATATGCATAAACAAACAAACCATAGAGGGGAATTTCTATAACTGATAAGGTCTGGGAACTCCTTGAAATCAATAAAGAATTCACTGTTTGAAGTTTACTCTATATGGGAGGTATTTAGATACAGTAAAAATGGCTGTCATTAAAATCTGTAGCTTTGCCTTACTAAATCAAATGATTTAGTTTAACATTAGTGATAATCATATCACCATCTGTGAGTTTTGCCATTGGAACTAAACACTATCTCACTTTAATGAGATATAATTCTGTCTATATTAACTAATAGTGTGACAAAATATCCATAGTGTAAAATAGTTATTTCAGAAAAGAAAACATCCACACCACATTTGTGAACATTTTTATTTCATTTTAGCTGTAGTCTGGTCCTGTGAACCAAATGATCATAAACAGTTGGAACTTGTTAGACATTGTTCAAGACATTTTCCAGTCTAATCCCGTTCAAAAAAGAAACAAGTTAACACATTCAACAAGAGCAGCTCTGCGAACCACAGCACAGTTTAAGAGGACTGCTGGGAGATTAACACCAGAGTGCACACATCCTCCATAAAGGACAATCATAGGTGCACTCAAGGTATGGATAAACACATCATGCGCTGCATGAGCAATTGGCTCACAGTCAAGCCCACAGGGTAACACTGAATGGGGTAACATCAGACTGGAGAGCTGTCACCAGTGGGGTTCCACAGGACTCCATTTAGGGCCTTGTGCTTTTCAACACCTTAAATTACTTGAATGCAAGACTGGAAGGGATACTAAGCAAGTCTGCAGATGGCACAAAACTGGGAGGAGCTGTTGAGTCCCTCAAAGACAGGAAGGCCCTGCAGAGAGACCTCAGCAAATCAGAGGACTGGGCAATCACCAACCATATGAAGTTCCACAAGGGAAAGCGCATTCTACACATGGGATGGGGCAACCCTGGATGTTCTTATTGACTGGGCAATGAGAGGCTGGAAAGCAATGCCAAAAAGAGGAATCTGGGGGTCCTGGTCGATGGCAAGTTGAATATGAGTCAGCAGTGCCCTGGCAGCCAGGCATGGCATCGTCAGCCGATCGAGGGAGGGGATTGTCCTGCTCTGCTCTACACTGGGGCGGCCTCACCTTGAATATTGTGTGCTGTTTTGGGCACCACAACATAAAAAAGAAATTAAGCTATTAGAGAGTGCCCAAAGGAGGGCAACAAAGATGATGAAAGGCCTGAAGGGGAAACTGTCTGACGAGCAGCTGAGGTCACTTGGTCTGTTCAGCCTGGAGAAGAAGAGACTGAAGTGAGACCTCATTGTAGTCTACAGCTCCCTTGTGAGGGGAAGAGAAGGGGCAAGCCCTGATGTCTTCTCTGTGGTGACCAGTGACAGAACCCAAGGAAATGTCTGGAAGATGTGTTAGAGGAGGTTTAGGCTGTGTATTAGGTGTTGCCTTAAGGAGCGAGGAAAAAAAACTCAGGCAACTTCAGTAGGAGATAAGATAAGTGAGCAGGAGCTTTAATGAGCCAAACAGGCTCCAGGAATACATTCACAGAGGAACTCCCCCCTTTAGACCCTCGTTACAGATTTTATAATAGTGTCCATCCAATCCCATTCTGTTATTTCCCCCAGTCCTGCCCCATTCCGCCCTCAGCACACCCCATTAAGAATTGGGTCTGGGGTCTCAGGACCCTTCCTTCATCTTTGTTGTCTTCTTCACAGCACGTCAGGTCCTTGGAGGCCTTCCAAAGCTTCAGATTTGGAGGTCCTTCTGTCCCTGTCTTTATCTTGGGGTACAGGCTTCATGGTGCTTTTCTGCAATTCTACCTTGAAATAAAGACTAAACAGCTAATGGAATTCTAAAGGGTTGATACAGGATGGTGTTAGTATGCATAAACACTCAGCTGCTGAAGTTATATTACTAGTACATTAGATCTACAATAATTTCTAACATCTATAAAATTAAAAAATCAAAAATCAAAGAAACCCTTAGGCATCATAGGAAATGGTTTTTCACCCAGTGGGTGAAACTGGAACAGCGTCTCCAAGGAAGTGGTCACAGCACCAAGCCTAAGAGTTTAAGTATTTGGATGATACCCTTGAGCACATGGGGCAACCCTTGAGACTACTGTGCAAGGCTAAGGGCTGGACTTTGGGTCCCTTTCAATTCAACATATTCTGTGATTCTCTGAGTCTTTGATAAGTAAAGAAAAATTATATGTCTTAGGAAGTAAGTTAAAGGTTTCTCACACTTACAGAGATGCTGTCTTTAGCGAAGTTATAGGGCATATGTGTTACTAACATAGCAGACTCAAGGATTTATTCTCAGTTTCAGAAATTCCTGAGCTCATTAGAGAAGGAAAACCCACAACTATCTGTTGAGGGGAACACCCATGTAGTAAAGATGATTTCACACTGAAACTCGATTTTTCTTCCCACTTATCTTAGGTGGAGAAGGATATAAAGTTAAAATACTATGAGCAGCCTACTTTTGAAGTAAATATCTCCATCAACCCCATTTACCGTGCACTGGTTGCCGCTGCAGAGCAGTTTCAGAGCTTGAGGGCGGCATCTTCTCAGACAAAATTGTAATGAAAGTGTCTGAGACTGAAGTGGCTGAAGAATTACAGTCATCACTACTTAGCTATTATGCATTTGATCATAAGAAGATGCAAACTAGTAAACTGATAAAGAACTTTCTCCACCTAGGGCTAAAGAAAAGATTGTTAAAGGAAAGCCAAGGCAACAAGACCACCCTTATAATCTGTAATTTTGAAGGTAAATGGCTAATGGAGATATTAATCAGTTTTGAAAAAAAACACTAAAAAACCCCAAACAAAAACAAAAACAAACCCCAAAATAATTTATTTGGATATTTTTCAACAACATTATTTTTTTCTAACAAAAAGAAAAAGTATTAATAACAGTGAAAAAAGTGGATTAAAATATTCATCTATTCAAGAAAAAATACTACTATTCATCTGTTCAAAAACTCTTATTACACCTGTCATGTTGTTTTGTGATGCCAGTTTGTAAGAGGGCATTCATCTGTATCACCCAGTCAATTTCCCTTTTTTTCTCTCTCATTCCATGTATCTATTTGGCATGTGTGATAAATTTACTTATCTCTCCTTATTCAAACACATCTTGAAGATGTATTTTTGTCTCTAAGACTTTAAAAGAAGCCTCAAAAAGATCAAATTCTCCAGTCTACTGAATGTATGAGTGTAACAACACTTGCCTTATATATTCTTTTTCTAATATACTCTTTAACTTTTGGGTTATTGTAGAATCTGAGGATGTTTTTCAAAACTGAAATATATCAATCTTTAAAATACCTTTGCTATGTAGGCATTATATCATGCAGAAAGTCAGGGTACAATTTTGACTAGGATTTCTGTGACATGATTCTACGATAGAACGTACTCCAAATCAGTAAAACATAGATGGCACCATAATTGATTACTTAATTTTCTATGTGCTCCAGTGAAATCCCATAATTCCTGAAAACTCAGCTTTAACTGCCAAATCCTGAACCTGGGAAGGAAGAGCCCCTGGCAACAATACAGGCTGGGGACCACTGGACTGGGGAACATCTATGCAGGAAAGGACCTGGGGGTGCTGTTGGGCAGCAAGCTGAGCATGAGCCAGCAGTGGCACTGGCAGTATAGGCAGCCAGCAGCATACATAGCTCCATCTGCAGGTACAGTCATTAGGTTGAAGAACATATTGTCCTATTCTGCTCAGTATGTGTTAAACCTCACCTAGAATGTTGTTTTAGCTACCCCTGCTCTTAACCCAAGTCCTATGCTCTGCAAAGAAAGACTAAGAGAGATGAGCTTGTTCAACCTGGAAAAGATATGGTTTAAAGGGAGATAAAATATGAATCCACAAGCATCTACAGGAGAGTTATTTTAAAATGGATCCAATCTTTACACAGCTGTGCATGGTGGGTTGACAAGTGACAGTGAGTATTGAAAAAAAATAAAAATAGTTTCAGACTGGATATAGGGAAAACCTTTCGCCATTGTTATGACCCATCCTAGAAGGTGAGGGTAAGAAAGATTCATGTTAATAGAGCTCTTGGGGTGGATTAAAGTGAAACAACACTGAATTATTGGTGTTTGTAAATATATATATATATATATATATATGTAGGGTTTATTTTAGAACAATTTGGTTACAGATCACTTGTGAATGTCTGGATGCTTCTCCGGAGGCAAGTTAGCACAGCTGAGTCATTTGTGTAAAGAAAAGAAACACTACCCTGCCTCTCAGGATTTGCCTCTTTCCTTGTCTTGTTTAACACAACACCTAGCTTGTAGCCTAAGCTGTGGGGTCTGCAGGCCCTCAGCACCTGGGTGGCCACTCTCCACATTGTTAGCAAAGCACCCTGCTGATTGTTTGAGCTACAGCATTGAGAGTTCAGTCTCTAACTGGAGGGGGAGAGTGTGTGAATGAGTGTGTGGGCTGTGGCTTCCTCCCAGCCTTGTTTACTTCTCCTTGAACCTGAGATGATTAGAGAATAATATCACCTTTATCTTATCTCAAGTTCCCTTCAGGAGGCTTAGCTCACAGTCCAATTCCCTGAACCCCAGGAGGCATATTCAGGTGGGGAATGGGCATCTTCCTTGATCTTAATGTTTAAGCCATTACCCATTTCAATCTCTCACAACCATGCAGACAGACCAGCAGTGGTGCCAGTTACCCAGAAAGGTTATGCAGTTTCTGTCCATGTTGCGATGACCCAGGAAGTAAAAGCCCTAAGCAGCCTGGTATGGCCCATAACTGACAACTTTGGGCAAGAGGATGAATTCAAGATGGGCTGAGGTTATTTAAATCCTGAATTATTCCATTAATCAAAGTTTCTGCATTGGTTTAAAGTCACTTAATTAAAATTAAATAATATATCCATCTTTTAAATTGAAGAACAGCACAGAAGACTTGTATAGACGTAAAGATACTAAGTGTACCATCTATTTCTTAAGAAATATAGAACTGATAAGAAAGCTAGGTCTGTTGTGTAATAGCCTGTGGTATGCGATGCTGACAGTATAGTTTCGATAAAGGAACAAGAGAACAAACAAACCAAGTCTAGTGGCAAACTAAAACCAAAAATTTAAATTATTTTTTGTATAATCACTGTTTTACCAACCTGTCATTCATATCATGTGACATAAAGTCAAAAGGTCAGCAATCTGGAAGCTTTTCTTTACCTGTTTCCAGTATATATATGCTGGGCTATTTGAACCATTTGCTACATAGCATTTTCTAATGGGAAGAACAGTGGACATCTGTTGACCTCTGTCTTGTAATGTCATTTAGGGGCACACCAACTATCAAGGGGAAGGGATACAACAGCAGCAGCAGCAGGAACAAATACATTTGGGTTGGCAGAAGAAGAATGTGAGGAGAAAAAGCATGCATAAGTGCCATTTGTTTTTCATTCAGCAGTTCTACAAAATAGTGAACCGAAATGTGAATGTCTAAAGTCATCTGACTTTCTACATTTCTAGTTAACCATCTGTTCAATTACTTATGAAGCTTTCTGGAAGTAACCAAAACCAAACCAATCAAATAAAACCTCACCAAACCATATATTTCTGTTTATTCTTCAAATTAATAAAATTAATGAAAGATTTTCCTTTATGCATTTTGCAATTCCACTGATTTAGAATCATATGCATATATATGCTTAAGTACTATATGCTTTATGAAAGTGCCATTTCCTACATAAACAATGGCGAAAAAGGAATGTTGATGAGGCTCCCAAAAAGATGTTCAGCTATCTATGTAGCCTACGAGACCCGATTTCTTCTTGTATCTTAAAACATCAGTGAGAAAGAAATTGGTAAACACTGAGCAGAAAAGATTTCATGGGCTGACTAGTGAAAATACATGAAAGAACAATATTAAAAGAGGTAGAAAATTGAAGAAAAGATGTTTTAAAAAAGGCAGATATGGGTATGTAGATAGCACTTGGTGGAAAAGGGTCAGGATTTCTGATGGAGTTTAGAACTTTGCACAGACTTTCAAAAGCTAACTTCTGTTTGAGAAGAATGAAAATGAATGCAATTTATCATAAATTTGAATTTGATTGTGCTACACTGGAAGAGAATGGGGAGGAATGAAAACTGAATTAAAATAAAAGGGGGGCATGAAAACAGCTGTCTGCAGTTAATATGGTAGAGATGTTGACTGAAGAAATTAGCTCTTCAAAGCACCCAAGACCTTAAAAAGACTGACTGATTTGCAGCCTCACAACTATGAATTTCGTAAATTATTAAGAATATTTTTTGTGGTAAGCAAATAAAACAATTGTGCAAACCTAAGGGTTAGATTCACATAAATACTTCATATTTTTGCAAGTTTGTGTTACACTTTTGTGAATTATTAAAGCTTTTCATTAAATATAGCCTACAAGTCTGTTCAATAGAATACAGGTGAGCGTACCTGTGCTATGCAGACCTCAAGGAAAGGACTATGCCTTGTGGGAAACTGTCCTATACATGAAAAATCTCAATTCCTTGGAAGTTGGGGCCAGGGTAAGGGGAAGCATTCATGTACTCCTTTTTTACAGACTACAAATTCTATTTTTTTGCTTTCCCCGTGAAGCTTATGATCCTTTTGTTGACAAAGTCTGCTCTAGATGTAAGTATTTTACTGAATGACCAGTGATGAAACTGCTAAGGGAAAAATTAGAAACTTATTCAGTCTATGCTGGGATTCAATTTGCCTGGATTAGATTCTTAACAGCAAATTGTCAAATTGTGAACTAATCACCACCTGTTTCCATTTTATTCAGTGAAGAAAGATAGACACTTCCAGGAGAGATTCTTCTTGGCTCAAGAGGACTGTCTAAACTTAGTGAGATGGATTGTCCTTTTCAAGTGTCTATTCATCTTCACTAAGCTGCAAAAAATGCCTAGGATTATTATTTTAGCCTTAGATAACTAATTGTTTGATGTCTAAACTTAGGTAAGATAAATCCTACCTGTAATGCCTTTATTATTTGTTTACTTTAGATTTTGGTGTAAACGTTTTCATACAAATGAGCAAAAGAAAAAAACATTGCAAACTGTGATATAATAGAAATTCTGTTGAAGACACTGAGAATTTTACAGTGGCTCTCTGTGAGATTTGGTTTAGACAAATAATTTCCTCCTGTGATGGAGTCTCTGGAGAGTTCTCATTAATCTAATTATATGTGGATATTGCAGAGTCTAGACATTTTCTCCTCAAATCCATCTTTTCCTTTATGTACATGCCAAGTATAAACTCTAGAGATTCAAGCATGCAGTTTTAGCTGCCTTAAAATCATGTGAACTAAGCTACTCATCCAGGCTTCTTCAGAATCAATTCAGAGAGATGTTCATGCCCAGAGGACAGCCCATCTTAGATAAAACCTTAGGGGTAATTTGCCTTCTGTAAGTGCCTGCCTTATTACACAACAGAAGCATGGGCAAACAATTTACATGATTTTACATAGCTTCACAGATGTTTAACAGATAAATAGAAGAGGAAGACTGGTGTGTTCTCAATGCTACAAAATGAAATATTATGTTATGGTGCAAACTGAAACAAGACTGCTAACTTAAATTGAACTGATTGCAGGTGAACTTGAAAAAAAAAGATAAAGTCTGATACTTGTAAAATATCTCTGTTCTCCCAAGAAGATAACTGATTTTTTAATGAAATTTTCACTATATGAATGAGCAATATAACAAAACAAATAGGCAAATTGCCAGCTATGGAAATGTTCTGAAACACCTCGGTTTACTTGCTACATTGTCAGACTACATTCAGGTGATTATTCACTCAACCTTCATAGCATCATGATACCTCTTGTTTTAATAGTTGATATGAATGAAGAAAGAAGTAGTGTGACAATATGCTTAACTGAAATATTCCATTGAGTCATTGCTTGGCTTTTCAATTAAGCATGAAAATTCTTCTTGTTCTAGTCCATCAGCAACAACAGTGAAAAAACCCTGATAGGAACTAAAATAAATAAAAGTTTTATTTGTAAAAAGTCAAAGTCATCCCGATCAAAAAATAAACAGATTGATCCTAGTTTCATAATAAACTTGGTCACTTACTCTACTGATGGAAACACTTGCAGCACGAGTTGTCCTGCTAAGCAGTGATTACTTAGTAAAGATCACTTAAATAGAAATTCTCACACTGCTGTCACTTGTTCTTTGGATGTAAGAAATACTATCTTGACAGAAGTAGACATTTTATGTTTTAATTGCAAAATAAAGTAGTATTTCTCTTGTTCTTGACAGGAGTTTTTTGTGAAGGTAAGACTTACACAGTACATATTTAAGCTCATAGATTGAACCTTTGTAAACTGGTTAGAATTGATCCCCTGGACTTGGCTGTTTCTCGTACTGAAGAAGCTATTCAAGCTATTCTTGGCAGTGGTTTGTCAGAGTTCACTCTTTCCTTATCTCACCAGCCCTTCCATTTAGTTTTTTTATATCCTGTTTTCCTAGGAGTGCTATACAATCACAGTCTGGTGTGTGTTTGCCTAGTTGTCTGACTGTTTGCACCTCAAACAACTGCTGCACAACTAGACAATTTCAATCACATTCTCAGTCAAATGTGGCAAACTCCTAGTCTTCAAAAGGTTATTAAGTTTCTGTACTTTTTTGTGAAAGATGACAGCCAAACAAAGGATATACTCCCAGCTGATCTGTCCTTGAGAGAAAAGTTGCAGTACAAACACAATCTTTATTCCATGTCATATATTCCACACAGAAGAGAATTATGAACACTTCAGATAAAGGGAAAGCTTTAGACTGGACTCCTCTTAGGCATAGGCATAAGGATCAAGCCATGGAAACCAGGATTCATTAGCTGGGTACTCAAAAAATTACCTCTTTCTTTTTTTTTTTTTTTTTAAAAAAAAAAGGGAGGCTTCACGGTTTTCAGCATGAAGCCTAATTTTCCTCTAAATAAATGGGAATTTTTCCAGCTATAAAATGCACTAGTATTACCAAAGCCTTTTTTTAACTCAAATGAGCCATTTCCCCCATTAATTATTTTATACGTATCTGGCATATATACATGATAGAAACCATGGTCTTACTATATGCTATGCTGTGATCTCACATTTCAAGGTCAAAAGAATGGAATGTTAAAGGAAGAATTAGTAAGAACTGCACAGTCATTAATCAGTATATCAATTACCTTTCTTTCAATAACCAGATTTCCTAGGGGAGCAGGGGGAGGGAAAACTGGTCTTTTTTCTATTGAAATTCACCTTTTACCATACGATTTTGAGAAACATTGTGATTTCTTAATTAGAATTGAAGGAAAAATGGGCTTTAATTCAAAGTTTTAATGAAAAAAATAATATTAAAATACTGCTTTAAACTAATTTTGAAATTAAATGCCATTTCTAATATTAATTTTGAAACTGAAAATATAATCACATAAAGATGTCATTTGCGGAGTGTTGGAGGCGGGCTTAGGAGCAGTGCAGATGATCCAATATGGATTAACTACAAAGCTCAGTTTATTAATGGAGTTTCCTACAATTATAGTATTCTCTAAGTGTACGTGCATTAACATTACTGGTGCTTAGATACATAAACAATCATCCATTGGCTAGAGACTGTCTCTGCGCAGTTTGTCTTCACCGGCACCTGCGTTCACACAGTTCTGCAGGCTGCTTATCTTTACAAGTACACAGAGTCTGACCAAGGTCAGACTCCTGCTGCTCTCTCAAGAGAAATCCACAGCCTGTTAATTCCCTACAGGGGAGAAGTTTCAAAATGTTGTACTTCAAGACTTGCAATAAAAAACTCCTTGGAAAAATTGCACATTTAATCCAATGGAAACTCAGTTTGAATTACTGTAACTTTTGGAATTTTTTTTAAATACTTCAAATACAGATAGAATATGATACAATTTTTGAAGAATATCACCTAATCATGAAATAGAAATGATTTCTCAAAAGACCTTGTAATCTAATTCCTTGCCCATAGCAGGATAGCTGAATTTATATTTGTCTGAAGGTAATTTTTAAAACTGTTTTTCACAAACTTGCAATGAAAAGAATCTAAGTAGTTAAAATATTCAAAGTAAGACATTAAAGGAGAAATTGGTAACAATAGAACAATACTTTAAGTCTAAGAATACATAAAGATAGGACACACTTCATTCCTGCAAACTTAATTTATCTGGGTTTAAAAGGGACTATATAGAGGAATAATTCTCAGACATGGTAGAAAAAGTCCTTCTAAAATATTACAAAGGTAGTTGTGTTGCTGAGATGAAAAATCTATGGAGAAGGATCATATCTCTTCTGCAGCCCAAACCTCATAATCCCACAGTTGTAGCAGTACTAAAGTGTCTCCTGGGCTGATTACTCATCCTTTGTTGGTATATATTATTTAGGGCAATGCATACAGGAATATTACCTGGGACTTCACCTGACTGCCATGACTTTTCAAATATCATGAAGAGTGGCTTGGCAACTGCATCAGTCAATTTCTTCTGGACTCTGGGTTGCATCTCATTGGGTACCAACGACTTACATACATAAGTATATTCAGCTTCCTCAAGTGGTTGTGAACCTGATCTTCCCTTACAGAAGGGGGCATTTTGCTCCTCCAGTCCCCATCTGGCAGTCCCTCTACTTATATATCAGAAGCATTAATTAACTGTATTTACTTTTGTTTTTCACAGTCTGTAAGAGATGTTTAGAGAAAGTACCTTCTTTACTTGGTTTGGTGACAGAAATTAAAGAAAATAAAAATAAAAGAGTAGAGGGTTTTTTTACCAGAAAAATTTAATTTAAATTCTTTACAGATTTTACAAGCATTCAATTTACAGTAAAAGTCACAAAAAATTCAGGCTAGCCTATATAATCATTATTTATAGTTCCCAAAAAATAAAGACTATGAGAAATTTAGTTTTGGCTAATGCCATCTTTATAGGAATCAGTGATAGTTAAAGAAACGCAGCCAAACCAGCTAATCAATTTTAGTGAAGGGTCACTCCCTACATCTGCTAGTCTGCCTTGTACTTTTTAGCATATTATACAGTTCTATACTACTTGTAATTTAGGAGATCATTCAAGTATGCAGCACAGAGTGTGCAGATAGCTTTCAGCAAGCCTGAACCACCTGTTTTATGAGATAGTACTCAAAAAGTTGCTTGTCCACCACATTATGGCCTTTTTTTGTTTTGTTTTTTTTTGTTTGTTTGTTTTTTCTAATATGGTGGATTTAAACATATTTGATTAGGATAGTTAAAAAATTGATTAGGATTAAACAAGCAATTTCCTAAAAACAATGGCTGAGACAAATTACAGATCATCCCTTATATGTGAATTGCCAACCAAAGTCAGATTATGACCCTTTGTTTTATTTATCAACTTTTTTTATATAAACTAAACTTCCTTTAAATAAATAGATTTTTCTCTTTAGAATTTATTAGGTCAGTTTCTGAATTTTTGTACAAGTTGCATAATACTCGTTCATATGCTTGGTGAATGAATTATCTCCTAAATTACATTTATTTCCTTTCAAAAATAGTTTTGCTTTGTGATTCAACTATATATTCTAGTAATCAAAAGAGGAAACCTCACTTGAATGCTCATATGAAACACATTTAAATCAAGCAAATGTTCATGAATATAAAGGGACATTAAGCAGCTGAGTCAAATCCCATGTTCTAATTTGGTAAGCTGTGTCAGGATCAATATAGTATATTATTTTACAATGTCTATTTCAACAATTTCTATTGAAAAATAAAATCAAGTGTAAAATCACTTGTTATGTTATGCTATGACAT
This sequence comes from Campylorhamphus procurvoides, assembly GCA_013396655.1. Taxonomy (NCBI): domain Eukaryota; kingdom Metazoa; phylum Chordata; class Aves; order Passeriformes; family Dendrocolaptidae; genus Campylorhamphus; species Campylorhamphus procurvoides. The sequence continues at coordinate 13,012 of WBMV01006294.1, read as the reverse complement.
TTGAATGATATGGTTCTGAGATACAAAAAATATGACAATTTATTGTTTACCTGATAAACCTGTCCTATTGAGACTCTGTCCATTTGCCAGTTCTTATTCCCACATTACCAAATACAGTCTTGTAGAGTAACTACCCAAAAGATGAGAAAGCTGTTGAAATTGATTCTGCCATATTACTTCCACTCAGTGTACCTTTTCTGATGTGAAGTAGCTTCCAGAATTAGCTATTGTCCATATGAATATGTAGCAAAGACAGAGTTTAAAGCTTACAAAACTCTTTATATGATTAATATAAACATGATTTTGTTTGAAGTCACAGTGTTTTCTCTGTCTATTGCTGTATGGAAGAAATTAAGCAGCTAAGACATTCAGAGTGGCTTATAATACTTTATACATGACTTTTGTCAGCTTTGTTGTAGTATGTACTGTAAATCCTTTGCCACAGTCATGGTCTACTAGACCAATAATCTCATTTCTGAAATGTCTTTAAAAATGTATTTACATGAGAGCATAATAGCTCCGAAGAAGCAATTATGACCAAGGAAATCTACAACACGTGTTTAAAAAGTCCAGAAATTATTACATTCTTCTCAGTTAAGTCAGATTCATGTTTCTATAAAGTAATTAATTTTATTCTCATCTAAACAGCATTTTAAACTAATCTGTCTTTGATTTAGTACAGCAAATTAGTAAGAATCAAGGGGCCTCACTCTAGCTTCAACTGAAGATAATGACAATATCCCCGCTATATTTTAACAAAACTGAACACAGTATGAACAATAAAAATTTCTGGGGAAAAAAAATTCAAAATATGAATCAAAGACAATCAAAAGTAGAATTTTTTACTCCATTCTTTAATTCACCCCAAAGAAGGCTGGAGAACAGAAGGATATCAAGAACACTACACCTCAGATCAACCATGCTTAAAAATTTTGACAATTGCATAGATAGGACTGTCATATTGGAAAGCAAGACTTGAGTAATACTGGTTCAGTGGGACTATTGACAAAGAATAGAATCATAGAATAATAGAACTGTTTGGATTTGAAGGGACTTAAGGATCATCTAGTTTTAACCACCCTGCCATGGACAGAGACACCATTCACTAGCTGAGGTTACTCAGAGCTCCATCCAACCTGGCCTCAAATAATTCCAGGGGTGGGGCATCCACAACTCCTCTGTGGAAACTGTTCCAGTGCTTCATCACCCTCACAGTAAATAATTTCTTCCTGATATCTAATCTAAACTTACTTTCTTTGTTTTGGAAGCCATTCCCCTCTTGTCCTGTCACTACATTCCATTGTAAATCCTCTAACTTTTCATCTTTTTATCTTAATCATAAGAGATTATAAAATCATAAGAGGTAGCAACTAAACCTTCAAAATTTAAAATCATTATCCATATGTCGAGGACAGAAGTAAGAACCTACACAGTATTACTACACAACCAATTTTAATACTCTAATACAAATTTCAACTTTTTGTCATAAATTTTCTAGCACAGTAAATAGACTTTGGTCAATATTCATTTATATATTTTCAGTTCTCTTTCTGTCTGCTATTTTCTCAAAATTACGGTTACATGCAGATCCTTCCTTGTGTTTTTTTTTTTTAAATTTTTGTTTTGTTTTGTTGGGTTTTTTTGGGGTTTTTTGTTGTTGTTGTTTTTTTTTTTCCCAGGAAAAAAAAATCCTGTAGCTTTGTATCTGTCTACTCATATTTAAAACATGTGAAGTGGAAATCAAAATCTGCCACAGATACAACCCACCCAGAAAAAGATTTTCTTATGTGGCTCAGAGTGAGGCAAGCCCATTTGCAGATCAACAGGCTTTTGCTGTTTTCTTAGAAACCAGGAATAATAGTTTATCTGCATAATGCAGAGTAGTTTACAATGATTTCTGAGCATTTTGTTTCATCTAAAAGAAATTTCCATTTTCATCAGCTTAAGAAGCTGATAATTAGTATCCAGAACTGATGCGGATCTTACTCACAGCTTTTTTCAGCATGGCATTTTCTTTTCATGGGATCACACCCTAGGAAATACATTCTTTATCCATATTGCCTGATTGGTTTTTCTAGATTTCCGAGCACTTCCCCCCACACACATAAACTCTCATTTGTAGGCATTGTCACATTTGGCAGTTTTGCACCCTGCTTTTCCTGAAAGTCTCCATTCAGATTCACCCTGGATGTTTGCCAGAATTAAAACAATTCTCATATTCTACTTAAAATGCTTGCCCTGGTATACGTGCATGTGTGTAATAGGTAATAAATCTGAATTTAACTTTACAGGGCGATGAGCTAGGCATATCTGTCTCCCTGATCCATTAGACAGGGGGGGACACAGATCACTGTAGCAGATACACTCCGTTGATGCCTTCCCATTTTGCTAATACTCAGCTTTTAACTGACATCAGCATTGTGTAGTAAAATTGCTTCCAACCTCATTTAAGCAGCTGCACATTTGAACAGGCTTAAATGATAGAGTTTAGTAAATTGGTGAAGCATAAGGTTGCGTATGCATAGATTAACCTGGCCAAAAGCCAGCTTTCAGGAAATCCATTCTTATTTAGCTGCTGAAAATAAATGCATTGTCTCTAGGAGTAAGGGGGAGAAGGTAGAGGCAGTAAGGGAACTCATACTTAGCATACTATTGATTTGAACCTCACAGATGATGCACATCATTGGTTGCCCAAGCCTGTGGATTGAGCAGATCAGCACTGACCTACTACCTCGGAACTCACAGCTGCTCAGCTTTACTTTTTAAGTGTTTGCTGAACTGAAAGAACGCTTTGGAGCTCCTGCCTGATTTTCACAGCCATCCTATGGCAGTACAATGTACACTGCTGTTTCCCTTTCACTGAAGTGTATCTTTCATTTTTCCCCCTTTTCTCATTCACTAGTCTACACAGGCTTCATTATTATTTCTTTTTCTTTTCTGCAGGAATTATTCTTTTGCAGCATTAATGTAAAAAATCCTCCAAAGATTTCTGAAGGCTACATATATAATTCAAAACATAGGAAATCACACAGAAGTAAGGAAAGCACTGAAATTTTGCTGGAGAATCTGGAAAGCATTACTGGTGTTCTTCCCTGCTCCTCTCACTGTCTCTGTTTTTGTTTTGGGATATTTTAATTTTTTTTTTAGAAGTAATTTTTCAAAGAGTTATTCTGGTAAATGAGGCAGAATCAAAAGAGTGTCTTGTGAACAGATGTTTAAATAGATTGTAATTTGCTTCCCCCCTTTCCCTAGACTTTCAGTGACTTTAACACATACTTGTGTAAATTTGCCTCCTCAATAGTTTTTTTTTTCCTTTTTCCTGGAAATGTTAGATGCTCCATCTAGTGGACTAACTGAACACGGTTGAAACTTACCACAGGTAGAATCCTTTTAAATGTCAAGAAAAAAAAAAATAACCTTATTTCAACAAATAAAAAGAGGAGGGGTATAAGAGAAAAAAAAAATCGGCTTTCAATTTCTAAAGGACATGCAGAAATTTTAATAATAATTATAAGCATTATAATGAATCATAAGAATTTATTCTCTTCACAAGCAGTACTGCTATTGAGATAGTCCATTGTTGCCATGGAAATATGTCATAAATTGCTGTCAACTACCTAAAATAGCTGCAGATCACAAGGTAATCAGGGTTGTTTGTTTTGTTTTATGCATTTTATAGTTCTTTAGAATTTCATCAGAAATCATTCATCTTTGCTTTTTAATTTGTAAGAACATTTGTTGAAATCCTATGAATAAACTAATGTATAATATATTTTTCTCACAGTGAAATGTCTTACATGTTGTGTAAAATCTTGTGTTAAGATACCTTAAAATGTATTTCTGCCTTGACCAATATATATTTATTTCCTCTAATTGGCACTCTGAACACTAACATGATCAGAAGGCTGCAAGAGTGTGCTGTGTTGTTGTGACTTGTCTATGGATCTTCACCATTATCCTGTCATTGTTTATAACATGATTTTCAGCATGGTCAAACACTCATTACCCTGATGAGACAAAAATACAATATTGACTTTTGAAAAACTAAAGAACAATCTGTCTCTAAATCCCGAAAGTGTCATAGGTGTACAGGAAAGGATAATTAAGGGTAAGTGTGAATTCAGCTACAATGTCACCTACTCACCAAGGTGCTCTACATATCAGTGTGTTTGAAAGCTGCCATCCATGACAAAAAGATTAAACAGATCTGATTGAAATGATATCATGAAATCAAGGATTGCAGAATTTTCTTTTTCTTCCCCCCTCCCCCAATTTAACCTTTCTGTCTGTGCATATATTTGCATTTCTTGCAACAAATCAAAGAAATCAAAGTCACTTATTCACTGTGCATGGATTGTATATGATTACAAACAAGAGGACTATGCCTTTGTCTTTTACATTCTGCTTTGATAGATGTGTATTAAAACCAGGCATGTTTTATCAGAAACTTGTGCTGTGCTTTTGTGATGCACTTTACCCTAAAATACTTAATATTATTAACATTCTAGTCAAGCCTCACATACATAATGCTGCAGACTCTATAGCTACCAAAGCCAAAGACATAAACAGGCTTTAGTGTCCT